>JAPFBL010000147.1:2825000-3420000 GCA_026182355.1 Hermatobates lingyangjiaoensis
ACATGTTAAGTTGATATGTAAAGGACTAATTCTAATGACATTCTAAGTGAAAATAGTTGCATTGAGCCCGAAGGTCAACAACTTTTATCTTCACACAGTGTTCGTTTGTACATCATTAATATTGTTTATATTTTCTACATTTCAATAATGTTTACTGAATTGTATTTAAACAGTTTCTTACAATTCACCGGATGAATTCTTTGCAAGAATATGTCAAAATATCAAATAGGCATGTTGAAGCACTATATAATATATATATAGTAACCATACTTTACTTATTGCAAAGTGATAACAATTAAAAATAATAACAAGATATTTATTATAAAACCAATAAACTCTTTTTTTCATTATTGTAACTGTAATTTTTAAGTTTATAATGAGAAGTGAGATAAAAAGTATGCATTAACTAATTTAACTATGCTTAGCTTATATGAAATATTTTCTGACTATACAGATAGACAAATAAACAAAAGAACTTTATTTTGATGATTATTAGTTATGGCATGATAGAATTAAATTTAACAGCTGACACAATTGGAGCCTGTTTATAGAAAAGTTTGCTATTTCTCATTTTAAAGAATATATTTATACTTCTTACAATTCAAAAGTCATAGAATGTTTTACAAGTATATTAATCGTGTAAAGGTATGATACTTTTCAATTGTTTATAATGACTAAAAAAGAGAAACAGATATTACTGGTTTAACATTTTATGCCATGTAAGTACCACTTGAATGCTAGAATATTATGTAATTTTCCTACCGAAGGATTCATGTACAGAATTTAATGACAGTCCTGTCAAACATTGTTACCAGGAATTTGAATGGACACAAAAACATAAACACACACATATGATTTCAAGGTGTTGATTATTAGTATTTAAATGAATTCATACAACACATTTTAAACTAAGCACATGCAGTAATTTTTAAAGAAAGGAATTTATTAAATCGTTTAACTTAAATCCAGTAGTATGTACAAGAAATTTCAAGATTTAATTACACTGATTGGGAAATTTATTCGTAGCCAATTTTAAAAGTTGCTTATAATCATACCGTGTTACTTTCACAAGCATTAACATTATAACCATTAAGAATTTACCTTGAGGCAAGTTGAAAAGAAAAGAAATTTGTCAGAAATGAGTCTTGATTGACAAGAACTCCTTTAAAAATTATGTAGATATTCGTAGTTTTCTATTTCTATGTAAATAAGTGGGTTGATTATGCCTCTGGCAGGGAAGTCAGTTCTGCCGTGATGTATCCTGCTTGCTCATTTCCATCAAGAGGCCCACAGACCAGAGTGGAGTCATTCACAGATTCCTACTCCACGACTGACACAAATTACTCTCAACACCGACTGCCCTCTTTCCATCACAGATATAATATTTAATCATAACATATGTCGTAAATATGAAAATATTCCTTACAGTATTAAACTACAGTAATCGAGTAAAAAAAAAAAAGTAATTCGGTGTTTTAACTAGTTCATTATTATTGAACCTAATTTTCTTTTTTTTTTCAATCGCATTTTTGTGAGCATGTATAATTGCCTATCTAAAACGTTTGTAACTATGCCATAAGTAACTAAATTTGACAGATCAGAATGAACTTTGAGATGTAAGCAGTCAATAGATAGGAGTTACAAGTTTGACTTGAATTTGATAAACCAAATTTATTCAGACAGCTTCAATTTTTAATATTTTTTTTTGATATGATAAGACATAGACTTAATAAGTATACTGCAAAAAAAGAAGGTATACTTAAGTCAAATCAGAAACCATTTTAATAATTTCTAATGATTAAAAACATTTGAAATTTTTTATTTAAGATCACTAACATTAGTTTTGTAAATTTAATACGCCATTGATTCTTGAATTATAATATGGTACAGTATAACCATAATACCGACTTATCACATAATCAAAGCAAAAATATTAGTCAATACTATTGATAGATGTTAGATAAACACATTTCTAACAGCCATCCTAGATGTCCTAGATCTAACGATTCATAGACCTAGCCCTAGTCCTATAAAGGATGTTTTCTTCTTTATACTTGTTCTGTAGATTGTCTCCATAAATTTTATACTAGTTTAAAGGAAATATACCATAACCCAATAATCATCTCTATCCTGACATGGTTGTATTTTTTTTTTAAATACTCTATCTACTGAGTTTATTGACCAGGGGAGTCAATAGATGTTCATTGTACTCGTAGTTATGGGTCTTACAATTCAATTCCGGAAGTTGTTGGTACGCTATTATCTGTAATTTGATTACAATGTGGAGCAATAAGAAAAAGATTATTATTGAAATAGGCATAATATATTATGCAACGATTATGTAGAATAGTGCATTGAACCCTGAAACGTTTCGGCGTGTAAATGGTTTATTGATGGACCGTTGAGAAAGCATAGGACTGAAGTTTTTACACACCTTGTTAACAAAGCAGTAAACAGTTATGAATTGCTCAGCACACCGTTGGAGATATTGTAGTAAGGAGTTAGCAAAAAGGAAATGGAGAAAAGTAGACCACAAAGGGGGTGTTATTGAAACTGGATGATTGTCGAGTGGGGAGGAGAAAAAGGACGCGTTTAAAAGAAAAGTGGGGGAGTTTTTTTTTTTCTTATGATGACAAAAGGATGGATTCTAATTTGCGGTGGACTGGTGTCAAGGACGAGGGTCAAGGCTCAAGCTGCTATACTTACATCAAGATGACACTGTGATAGCGGCACAACGGCCTTAATCCTACTCAAGGACCTTGTGCTCACCTCCCCTTCAGTCCAACCCTCTGCAAACAGGAGACTAGTCCGTTGCAATTGACCACTTACTACTTTTTCATACGCAAACTCAACTACAAAAGCTTACAGAAAAAAAAATCCTATGTCATGGGTGTTTATGAAAGTTTCAACATCGGGAACGGCTGTTTGAAATGATTTACAAAGAACTGGAGATTCCAGCATTAGAGTGAACAGTTAGGACTAAACATAAATAAATAAAGGTTTCTTTTTTAATGGTAAAAATGTTGGCTACTAATCTATGGTATCCTGCCAATCTTTTGTTTTACCTTAAATATTCGATATTGTAATATATGAGTTTAATAGAAGTAGATATGCAAAACATGTTTAAAAGGTTAAATATCTTGATGCATATTTCATACTTATACACGCCACCCATTATGTTTTCATTTTCCATTGGTATTTAAAAATTAATAAGGAAATATTATTAACCAATAAGAATTAACTTGTAATTAATATTACTAACAATTAATTTATTAATATTAATATATTAATGAATTAATACTAATATTTTATATTAATAAATTAATATAAACATTTAGAAGTATTTTCTGCATTTTTCAATTAAATTAAGAGTTTAGTTTTGGTTTGAAAGTCTGTCAAAAAAAAAGATATTTTTTTTGCACATAAACCCTTTATGTGTCTAAGCACCTCATTATTTTAAGTTAATAATTTTGGTATTACATAAAATACTAGGAAAAATACTGTGTTCAGAAATAGTCTTCAAAATTGTGCTGTAAATTGTATGTACGTGCTTCAAAAGTTATTGAGAAGAATATCAATTTTAGCCAAGAAATTATAGTCACCTTGTGTACCATTAAATTCAATCATATGTTTTAAAAATTTATTTAATATGATTCATGGTCGAAGGTTCTTAAATTTATGAAAAGTTATGTTCATTTAGTTTAAATTTAATTAAACATTGATCCATATGAAGTTTTCTGACCCAAGGAATCCCTAAGGTCATTTATATGCAGAATAAGATCAGTGGAAGTCATACAAGGGTAAAAATATACATCTGGGTTTAGTAAAGATGACGCACCCAGCTTTAGAAAGCATAGGGGAACCTTGGAATTGGTCGGGTATGATTGTGAAGGAAGTATAGTAAGGATCATAATCAATTATAAGACTACTCTTGCCAGCTAAGACAACCAAATTAACGCACTGTCATCTCATTGAAAGCTTTGAGGAAACACCAGATTTAACTTCAACAAGTGTGATGGTTCTTATGATGGCTTTGCTTCGACTAAGATGAGATTGCTTTACTGCCATACGACTTTCATGGGTCAGACCAGCAATCTTAACATTTCCATCTATGCTTGTTCCCTGAGTTTTCTTGAATGTTTCCGAGTAAAAATCCTTAAACTAACCCCAACTTAAACACTAATATTATGTGTTCTGAGGAGTTACATCTTGCTTTTAGATTAAGTTCTGCACTCAAACTGAATCTTTAATCGATTTTTATTCTTTTAGTTTTTAATTTGTTAACTTACTTTTCATAATTTTTTATTTTAATAACTATTTAAATTTTTTTGTTTAATACTTCACTTATTCTCAGTTTGTAGGGTAAAAAGTCAATGAAATGGTCTCCACATATAAAAATTTAATGGTATAAACAACGTGTTCGAAACACGTTGTTTATCATTGAAGTTTTATATGTGGAGACCATTGCATTAACTTTTTACCCTACAATGAGTAAATACCATATAATAAGTGATTGCACTACGTTAATATACTCAGATAATTTTTGGTATTTTTCTTGAACCGGGTACGTGTGTGACAATACTGTTGGTCTACAACCAACGCTTCCCAATTGCTCTTAGTGTCTCTACCTATCCTCTCCTCACGACGGTTAAACCGAAAATTAGAATCTGATTAGTGTGTGTAATCTAATTACTAATTATATTTAGTTTACCATGAAGCATATATGCATATATATATATATATATATATATATATATATATATATATATATATGCATGTCTGTTTGGACCATCTGTTTTCAATTCAAGATGTCATTTATATATATATATATATATATATATATATATATATTACTAACTCCTTGGAGCATCCTTCATGTAAACATGCATTCACAAACCTAATATCATTGTCACCCTTGATTAATTTTTTTTAAATTTTCCAGGACTCTTCTACAGTTACTGCGGTTACTGACAATTTTACTGGAAAAAATTGGCCTTCACTGTTCGAATATAGTGATTAAATAAATGAAAAATATTTTGTACAGTTTATGTTGTCTTCATAAGAACTAAACAGTTTTTTTGAACAGAGGATAGCACTTGAAAGGAGTTAAGACCATTTTGCATTTCTTTTACTACTTTTAGTGGTGATTTTCTTGATTTTTTGGTCTCACACACACACAAACACACACACACACACACACACACACATACCATGATAATCAGAAGATGCTAATATCACAGAGCAATGATGAAGAATATATGAACAAACTCTAACGTCTTTCTAAATAGAAAGATATTATCAACGAAAATTTGTTTGCAATGACTAGGGAAGGGATTAGAATTTTAGATACGAGTACACTCCTTATTTTCGTGGGGATTTCATTAAAATCTTTACAATACATTATTTTATATTTAAGAGTACAGAATACTCAAATAATTATTACTTAAGTTATTTTTCCGCACGGATTTTCATATGAGGTGTTTATCCAATAATGTTAGTAATTAGAATTAATTCAGAAGTAATTTATTTATAGTGGAAAGTTTTCTGGGTTAGGAATGCCATGGAATGTTTGTAGATCTGGATGGTTAGACGAGTTAAGCCGTTGCTTGAATGCTGGGGGCTAATTAGCTGAGGCTGTGCTGACTGTCGTTGAGAACGCGGACTAGTGGTTAAGCAGCAATGATTGTGATTGTGATGCAGGAGACGTCGATGATGCCCGTCTGCCAGAGACTCCCCTAAATCACTGCCAAGGCCGTAATGAATCCGTTCGACACGCTCCGACACCCCCTAATAACAACGTCTCCTCGATCACGGAAAACCAGATCCTCCACAAGACATCACAAATTTAGTGAGCCCCCAGGACCTGGGGATACCAATCGCTAATTCTCATGATTATAGCCTCTCAACTCGCGGCACCTTACCCCTTACACGGATGGCAATATCTAATTTAATTAACATCATTCGATATTCACTTCAATGATAAATATTATTCGCGAAAATTAATATTAAATTTTAAATTAGTTAATACCATTATATATATTCACAATAATTAATGAATTAATACATTTGTATTAATTAAACTATTATGCAATCAAAAAATAGAAAGATGTTGGCAATTAAATTTTTAGAAATATCTAAAGAAAATTTCACACATTCTCCGTAAAATATAATATTATTGAAAAATATATCTAGTGCTTGTGAAGGATGGAAAATTTGTATGTGATTATGTAAAAACAAAATCTTTTTGTTTTTACGATTTTACTATATAATGTTTAAAACATATTCATGATTAACAATAAAAAATACCATAATTATAAAAAAAGTTAAACTTATTTAACATACAACTTATAAATAATAAAAAGTAGAAGAAAAGAGAAGAAATTTAAAGCTTAACTACGTACACCTGTAATAGGCTAAATTTGAAGTCATTTTATTGGTTTTATGTATTTTTGAAAGACAATATTTAAAATGTCAAAAGTTCCAACTTTTTAAAAACACTTTAATTGTACTGTTCAGTGAGTAATGAATTTCCACTTCTTGGATAGAAAATAAGTTTTCTTTTCCAAATATTTGGTGGTTGCAATGCCAATAGTGTTAACTAAACTCTGGGATTCATTTAGACTGAACGAATTTGAAGTGCTTTGAGGAGAGTGTTTTTTTTATACTCTGCAAATTTATACTGTTTGCGTTTAATTTTTTTTGCTTGTTAATACGTGATAAAGATTAGAAAATGTAAATGTACATGCATAAATTTTACATTATAAAAATTTGTTTATTAAGAGAACAAATTTTAATTTGTTTAATATTTATAATTAATAATACAAAAAATATAATATTTCTATAGTCATTAATAATTATTATGTCAGTATTTTGAATTTCTTAACAATATTTTTGAGTTATATTAAAAAAATATAAATTACACTTATTTTCTCTAATCCAATAGTTATCATTATTCAATATTATATTTTGTATGTTTTTATTGGATGAATTTTTCATAATTTTGGTATATATGATTACATTAAGCAACAAAAGCGTCTAAGTTTTGCATTAAAGTACATACTTACATGAATAATAAAAATATTATTTTTTCGAAGTTAAATTTTGTATTATAGAAAGAATCTCCACGTAAAGTATTATTGGGAAAACAACGATTTTTTAACAAGTTTATGTTTCTTCATTATATAATCCACAAAAAGTATTCCTATTAGCCAATTAATAAACCTCAACAATAACATACTTATCAGAAATACCCCTTTTTTTTAAAAAAAAAAAAAATAAATAAATAAAATAAAACTACAATGAGTAGAAATTATTTCTAAGGTTTTTAATAATCCCTAAGATGTTTAATGTAAACTGGCAGCCTGTCAAAAGTATTGGAACGAAAAGCATCTCAACCCATCCCAAACAGTACAAGTCAACATTGAATCAAAAGGGACAGGTATATTTTGTAACTCCAAGTAATAAACCACTAATATTTATTGACAAAGTTTAATCAAATCAAAGGCAAGAACAAGGACAGTGTGCTCAAAAATTTTAAAATGATAATAAATGAATCAATTAACATGAAATACATCGTTTTATTGAACCAAATAATATGTGTATATGTATTTACATGGAAATTTCATTTAAAAAGTGAACTACATAAAATTAAAATTTCTTATAGTACTACGGTCAATAATAGATACACTAAAGAACAAACGAATTCCGTTTCTTAAGAATAGTTTCACCTGAAAGAGAGAGCATGGATAACATATTAAAAAGTTATCAAATTTGATCTGATTCAAAAAGTTGTAGTTTTTCTTCTTTCTTTTATTATATAGTTTGTACGATGACCTTCTTACACAAACACAGACGTATATATTCTTGCACAGCCTATTAGAAATATATAATGTTAATATATATGATTTATATTAGAAATAGGTAAAACCGTCATACCTCGTAAGATGATCTTGGAGTTGGAGTGCTTTCGGAAGTTGTCCATCTTCGATCGCAAAAAACCTACTGAGCTGTTAATCGAACAGTAGTTGCGATCGAAGATGGACAACGTCCGAAAGCGCTCCAATTGTAGGATCATCTTACGAGGTATGACGGTTTTACCTATTTCTAATATAAATCATATTAACCTCAGTGGTATTAAAAATATGCATGTAGTTAATATATATGTTTAGTTCTCTTTTACAGAACAGTTTTTAGTTATCACCTCTTTGACATTAAATTAACGTTATGAACTTTAATGATGACATTATTAAATAAAACGTTAATTTTATAAAACGTTAGATAAATTTACTTAAACTGAGTCCCAGTCTATTTTTATCTAAATATGAATAATTTAATTTTTTGGTGAAGTATGTTGTGTGGATGTAAATTTTACAATAGTTTAGTAATAGGACGAACAAGAACTTAAAGCAGCCTCGATCACTCAATTACGAATTTCGACTCTCCACTGGCTACTCCGAAGCTGAAGTTTTTTTCAGACACTTATAAGGAAAGGATGACTGGAGACTGTGGCCTAGTTGTCCTTGTTTCCCAAGCTAATCGCTTGAGTAAGTAGCCGTATTCTTGCATACCGGAATGGATAATCCTATCCTTATCTACTCGTAAGGTTCTTATAGATACCCTAAAATTTAACAAAAACAAGATCTCAGCGGGAAAATATCACCGCAAGCATACTGGTGGACGCTTAGCGACTTTATCATGTACGAAAACCAAGCCGAAGTACGGAAATATCCCTCCGGCAGCAAACAAAACCAGAAGGATCATTACAGATTACCTCTGAAATGTTAGATTAGAACCTAAGTATCTACAAGAGACCTTAGGAATGAGGAGCTTACCTCCTTAGGATATGCCTTATTTGAAGAGATCACCAAGGAGTGTGAAGTAAAGCTTCAGTTTGAAGGTAGAGACTACCCCTGTGGAGAGTCTCTAAGTCAGTAAAAAATCTTCATGCCTGCATATTGAATGTGAAAAATAAAAATTATATTTGCCAGTCAGGATTCTTGAAAAAGGATCTCGTGTGATCCTAATCTCGACTGTAACTGCAGAGAAGAAGATAAGCATAGTTACAACCTCTGCTCAGTTTCCTGGAGATGATGAATATTCTCCTCCAGAGGAACAACAAAGGATTACATAGAACTGTGAGAGGAAAAATCTCTTAATGTAAATGCTTACTACTTTTGTTGTAAGCCATCAAAAGAAGTTTGAAGAATAACTTGAGTTTTTTCATCTCACATAACATAATGTGAAAAATTGAGTTAATAAATTCTACTTTTATAACTAGCGTTCAGAAGGAGGTTCTAGACATTACAAGTTGTGTAAAGTTATGTAAAGCAATAAAAAACTGGAATGTTTCAGAAAAAAAATCTGTGTTTGATGATAGAATCATATGTTATGACATTTATGAAGAGAATGATATTACTTTACTCCTAATGAACCACAGGAATATTGACTAGAATAAATTTACTATGCTTTTAAATAGTAAATGCTAAATCATTTTAATATTTCAAATTTTAAATGCTACAGTAAAACATACCTGTGGAGTTTACAATGAACAAGAATTAGTAGTTAATAAGTAACAGAAGCCTTAACAAATATTTATAAGGCTAGCTGTTTTAATATAGTAAGTAAAGAAAATATGAATCCACTTTGGTGGGATGTTAAATTGGCAGCTTTAAGGAAAGAGACAATGATGTCCTTCAGCAGTGTCATGAAAACCGGATTATGGGAGAAAAACGAGATAGCTAACCTCCTGTAGCCACAAACTCTGTATAGCTAAGAGTAAGTATATCGTCTTTCTGTTGATAAATTGAATCTAATCCGGTTGCAGATAGAATGCTTAATGTTTTAGATAAGGTTAAAACGAAAGTCTCTACTGATTGATAGGTTGATAGTAGATAATCTGAGGGAGTTGATGTAAAAGCTAGGCTCTTTTTTGAATAGTGTTTTAAGTAATAAAATGGACAGTGCGGTCATAAGACCACTTAAGATGAAGTAGGAGATTGCACATCGTGTGCTCAGAGAATAGAATCCTTTGAGCAACTAAATCTTTACCTCTCCACAAATCCCTGTTTTTCTTTAAAGCGGAGTTGGCTTATTGTACCAATACCCATTAGGATTGATAGAATAGTCTATTTTGGAGTAATATACCCAAAGCTGTAGCAGGGCCAGGTGGTCTTTATACCTAAGGTTGGAAGGAATCTCACTTTACTTAAGTCCTACAGGCCCACAAGCCTAACATGTTTAATCTTAAAAAAAAGTGTTGATAATTAATTCAAGAGTTCTAGAGAAACCCTTTTACCACCGTAAACATGCATATGGGACAAAACTCTTTATGGAATAACAGCGGGAATACAGAAGGCAATTAATACAAATAACGTAACACTCTGCCCTTTACTTAATATTGAGGGAGCATTTGATAATGTAGCTATGGTATGCTATAACCAAAAACTTTGTGATAAGAAAGGAAGTAGATACAACCACATATAAATAGATAGGTGAAATGCTTCAGATACAAATTGCACAAACAAAAATATGTAATATTACAATAAGAAGTACAATAAGAGGTTCAGAAAGAGTAGTATTATCTGCCCTCTTATTATGTTTTGTAGGAGAAGAACTCCACGGGATTTTACTCTAGGAGAGAATTTGATCCCATGAGTATTTAAATGGATGGAAATTTGAAAGTACTCTATGTTACTTGATACAAACAGACCTCAAGATAGCAGAAGGATGGTATAAAACAGCAGGATTAGAAGTAAACCCTAGAAAAACAACAAGTTTGTTGTTGTTCCAATTCTGCTGTGAATAAACAGCTCAGAGACACCAAGTTCTTTGGATTGTGTGAAAGGGAGCAGAAATAACCTAAGTATCTTGTCAGGTTTCTTGACTGAGCACTGAAAACTAAACGGCAACTTTAAGAAATCTTCTTGCTGATCGTTTATGAAGAGTCTGCAAAGAAGCAGAGGAATTACCAATATATTTACTAAAGAGTTGTAAAATGACTGTTCTAAGCAGAAGCTGATGTGTTGAGACAACCCTAAATAATAACACAACCCTAAATAATTCACATGAGTGTACCCGAGAAAAGTGTTGACCTTTTTAAAAGAAATTCACCGGTGGTTAAGACTGAAGAGGGGCAATAGTACCTTGAGGGTGAAATATTTATCACATCCCTTATAAAAAAAAAAAAAAAATAATAGCATTAAAGGTTAGCATTATTAAGAGGACTCAGAAGGAGGGTCTTGAGAGGGACGACAAGGTGGTGGGGTGTCCGAGTCAAAAGTGAATGAGTGTAAGCAAGCGACGGTCGAGGCGTTCTTCACATCTCACCAGGGCGCTCTCCTAATATAAGGTCCAATTATAAGTAAAATATTTTACAAGAATGTGGACGAACTGAATCCCGTACCTTTATCGACAGGACTGAGTTATTAAACCAGTTTGCTTGATAAAACGTCCGGCCCTCCAAGTCAGGACATTAGCATCGTCACCTGATTTATGGCATTGCTTTCCTTATGTGCATGCGTTTGTCTCCCTCGTCACAATCTTAATGCTACTCTCCAAAGCTATTTACACTAGCCTTCCTCATTTTTAAATTTTTCTTTCAATATTCTTGATGAAATTATTCATTTTCTTATCTTGACGGTATTTTATATGCAATTCACAAAATAATATAACAATATTTACCTGGAAATAACAAATCGACTCTTAAGTCACATTAAAAATTTTATTTTCAATGGCTTTCAATCACTACTCTCGACCCTTTGAGTAAATTTAAAACAGATTATTTATTCTTTAAACTACTCTTTCAAAAATAAAAAAAAACATATCAACAACATTTATTTATTTTAATGAATGGTTTAAAAAAAAACTAGAGTAGTCTGCCCTTAATTTCATTTGAAGTTAAATTTGACTAACTAAACCTACTTAGTATCATTTAAAATAAAAATAAACGTATTGAAATGAAGGTAATAATATAAATATATATTTGTGTTTATAGTCAAATATGAACAACAAAATTGGTAATTATTAATTACATATGTTTATAACAATTATAAATTATAATAAATTTAATATATATATAATTGCAACATTATAAATTATGTTTAATTTTCTATTCTTAATTTGTATGGAGTGTTAATATTTCAGAAGCAACATTTCAAGTATGCTGTATTTAATATTATATAGTGCAGCGTCCAATATGCCTTAGCATCCTTCTATAAAAGTTATGTATGACCAATTATGAAATAAGGAGGACTCCTAGCAACGGCGAAAGTATGGATAACAAAGCTTTGATAGAGTTCAAAGCACAGATCAAAGAGTGATTACTGAAGGTGCTAAATCGACGCCCACCACAGACCTACAACTACCAATTGGAATTTATCATCTGAGAGAGAATTGGAATTTATCATCATGATTCATATTAAAACGTACCCACTACTCTTTGTGAAACTTACTGTTGAGGAGTAAACTTAAAGTGCAAGTAACTCTCACGTAAAAATAGATAATGGAAACTTATAACTTAAAGAACTAATAAAACTGTCATTATACCAGAAAAAACTCGCAGGACTAATCACAGGAAATATATTCATAATATATTAGGTATATATCTAGTATAATGGGGTTGGCTACAACAACAACAATAATGTGATTCATCTAATGGTGTGATCTTTGCAGTTGTTCAACTCTTGTTTTGTTCAAGGCTGCAATATATAGATTTATTAGGTCCTTTTTTTGAGTCAAATCCATCAGACAATGGAAGGCAGTGGGAATTTATGTCCATTAGGAGTGATTTTTTACACGTAATAAAAATCGTAATAAAAATTACACGTAATTCAGTTATAAAAATCTGAATTTATTTTTTGTTTATTGCTTTTGTAAGCCTAAAGATAATGCCAAAATTTGAAGACTCTAGAATTAGTAGTTTCGGTGAAAAAAAATGTAATCTAAAAAAGGTTTTTGGTAAAAAAAATGACTTTACCATCATGCATAATTTGTGTGTAATCAGGCAAATTTTTGTGTAAAATATCAATTTGTTCCATCAAAGATTCTGGGCCGTAGCGTGGTAACAAGTAATGCTAACATACTCACCCACCCACCCACATACACAAACACACACACACACACACACACACACAGATATGATCGAAAAAACTTCATAAAACGACTTTTGGGACCTCAAAACATGTAATTCCGTTAAAATTTCGAGATCGAATTTTTTTATGATTACTATACTTCACTTATAGTAAAGTAAAAATTCTTCAATGTCGATTACAAATAAAAAATTGGCTATGTATGCTACTGGCTGGATGACTGCAGGCCAGACAAATAAAGTCAAAGACTAGAGTGCTACCAACAATGAAAGTGTTGTGCCCTATAGTGTAGCCTGTAAACAGCCCTGAAGCCACTTGCATTTACAAATTAAGCAATGCATCTAAGATATTTTGAATAATAATGAAATATCAAAAACAACTAAAAGAAAACTGGTAATGGACTAATGTTTTAATGTTGTTCACTTGTTGTTTCTTGTAAAAATAAAATCAAGTGTGTTCAAAGACTGATAGTAAGCAATAATAAATTGTTTGAGGTGAGTAACAACTGAGTTGTAGCTGTAATATTTTTCTATGTTTCACTTTACGTTTTATATCACTGAGAATCAAATACTATCATTGTAGCTTGATACCTTAGTAAGTGTCCATTGTAACATAATAATAGTGAGGACTGAATTATTTTTTTAATCAAACAATATTTATTTTACAATGAATGACATATTTTATGTATATAGAAATCTTCCAAGTCTGTATAAATAACCTAACTTGTTTGTTCACCCACTCGTTCGCTTAACGTCCCCCCAATAAATACTGATGCATCATAATTCATTATAGCTGAATATATTCAGTAAATGATCAGTGCTTTCTATTCAACGTATACACTGAAATAATTATATATTTTTTGTCATGTTTACATGTCTTCTATTCCGAATGTTTGTATTTTTTTTATATCAGCAGTAAATAACTAAATTGTTAGCCGACTTTTATTGGTAGTACGGTAATAAATTAATCATATTCTTCTACAATGTAAGAAATGCATTTGCAAGAAGGTTCTTTAATTTCCATAGCAGGAGAAATACATTTGATAATAAATTTCAGATGAATGCTTTCAGCTTCTTACGAGTTTTATCCATTAAATCTTGCAGACTGCTAAAGCATGTTATCTGCAGATTTATTGGATTTACATTTCTTTTTCCAAGGCTACTGAAAGATGGCAACTTGATAAACGGAGCAAGTTTCATGTCTTATTAAATAAGAAAAGAGGTTAATGTTAAGATAGGACAGAAGGGGAGGAAGATGGAGGAAAAGTTGAAGCAAAACAAATGGTGTACAGGGGCAATTTATTATATTAATACGTAAAGAGGGGGGGATTGGAAGGTCGCCAACAGGGGCTGGCTTAATTAACTAGATAAATCAGGTGGGCAGAGCGATTGGATTTGTTCTGGGAAGAGTGGCCGGAGTTGAACCTTGGGCAGGCATAGCGTGTCAATTTCTAATCATCAGTGGCAAGCATACGGATCCTTTTGAACTTCTGTTGCAGCAAATAACCACTAAGCCCTTCTATTCCCTTCAGTACTTTGATACAATTATCACAGCTTTAAACAGCTACCTTTTTAAAATACTAATTACATAACTCAGTCATCCAAACACTCCACTCCCTCATATCATATCTACCAAAAAGATAAAGGGAACTTTAAAATTATAAACAACCCTGTATCATCTACATTCAGGGGTTCTCAACCTTTATTTGCTTGTGGACCCCCTAAAAGCTACTTGTGGACCCCCTAAAAGCTACTTGTGGACCCCCTAAAAACTACTTGTGGACCCCCACTCCCCCGGATACTTAAAAAACATAATTATACAAATTTATAAATAAATATTTGTTTTTAGGTAAATGAATATCATTAATTATGAAATAATTTCATTACATCTACAACGCATGCGAAAATACAAAAATGTTTTTAAAACAATAACAAAATATTTCTTCATTAACATTTTATAAAGAACCCTGAAATAAATTGTAACCGAATAAATTTTTAATGTACCATAAAGAGAAGTGCAATAGAAAATTTTAAAACATTGGAATATTTTAACAAACTGACGAGGATATTAGGCCTTATATTTTCATTATGTTTGAATATTGTACGGCCAAAGCTTACTACGCTTTGATTTATTTTTGGTTTGCTGATAAATTTATATAAACTTAACATGGAGCCCTAACCACGTGTCATGGACTTTCAGAATACTACTTTCCTCATGGACCCCCAGTAATCCTCTGTGGATCCCTGGGGGTCCATGTGGACCACGTTGAGAACCACTGGTCTACATAAACCACAAATACCAAACATAACTAGTTTTTCAATATTCCATATACAGATACATTGAGCAATTTTTTTACAAAAAAAAATTGTTTATGAAAAAACTAATTCATAAATTCTAAAGAATTGTTTGTCCCTACAAATTTTAATGGTAATCAATTCCGCTCAAAAACGAATTGTTGTTGTTAATGTTTCTAATACCTAAGATTATAGATCATTCAACTTTTGAGATGGAATGTGTCGCTCATTTGATATTTGGAACCCATTTTATTTATGGCAAGCCACATAAATCTAACCAATCCCTCTACTTTAATCTGCTAGATTAACTGCGAAAAAAAATTATCTTAATCGAACAAAATAGATTATTTTACTTAAAAGTAATTTTTAAAAATCGTGAAGTGCTACTAACGAGTTGTTTTAAGTGTAGAAAGTGGAATTTTTTTAAACTTATAAAGGAAAGATGATGTGGTCTAATATAATTCGGTTCACAGAGTATTATCATGTGTTCTTTGGACGCGGATAATACGCGGATTTGGACATCACTCTTTACTTCATCATACTAATTTGGTTAAATAATAGTAAAATGATCTAAGTATATATGATATATACTTATCATATTATTAGATTGTAATATAATTGTGGTATTATTTATAATTAAAGTAGCTATTGTCTTTTGGACCAATATAAGTACTTTCACTTTTTAAGATGTTAGTGATCATCTGTTAAATGCCATTAGGATTTCTCCAACAGTGAGACATGTATATTTTTTACCACACATTCGACTAATAATCATTAGCAGGAATTAATGCATAATAAAATATGCGTTGAGTTATAGTAATATAATGCATAGTAACGATTTTTACTTACATAACAACTTTTACTATAAGGATAGTAAATGTGAAAAAAATCTATCTCGAGATTTTGACGGATTTACATGTTTTGAGATCCCCGATGTAAATTAATAACGTTTTTTCGATGATGACTGAGTGTATGTGTGTGTGTGTGTGTGTGTGGTGTGTGTGTGTGTGTGTGAGCGGGTAGGTGTGTATCTAAAAGTTTGTGTAGATGCTATAGTCCATAATATTTGATGGAACAAATTAATATTTTGCACGAAATTGGGTCTTATAGTATAGGTGAGCTGTATAGTATGGTAGCAATTATGTATGATGGAAAAATCACTCCTTTGCCAAAATGTGTTTTTAGACAACTTTTTTTTCTCTAAAATTATTAACTCTAGTGATATGAAATTTTGGCATTATAATTGAAGCAAAAAAGCAATAGCTAAAAAAATCGTCAGCCTTGTTAGTTGTTTAATATAGAGTGTAATGATCAAATAAATTAGCTTTGAATTGTTACTGATTTACATATTTTTTAGGGCCAGTGAACATATTTTTTTATAGTTGGTTGGTTGCCTGTGGCAGAGCGGGTATATAACGAAAATGTTATTATAAACCTACATATCTACTGTTTAGGAAATCTCAAAATGTATTTGGAAAACATTTCATTCTTTGCATGAGATGAAACCCCACTCTGTTGGTTTTGTTTAATATCAAAGTACAGGCAAGGTACATTATGGCATTCTATGCCAAAAGAGGACTAACTTTAACCTATTGATCTGGTGAAGCATTAAAATTAATATTTATTGTCTTAGTATAAATACTATAAAAGTAAATTTTCAGTAATTTTGAAAATTAGATTTGAAAATATTACACACAGAAGGAAAAATCCTTAAGTTTCCTCTATAGTCAATTCAAAAATTGTCAAGTAATAACTTTTTACATTATCATTAAAATAAATAAAACTGAGATAAACACATTTAAAATAAAACAATTGATTATATAATTCTCTGTATTTAAAGAAAAAAGAAAAAAAAATAAAAAATATGTAAAAAAATAATACATATATAAAAAAATTAAATTTATTGAAGCAATTTATTGTTTTAATTGAATTTACATTGAAGAAATTGAGGTGGGAATTTGTTTTATTGTTTTGAGTTTAATTGAAATATATGAAGTGTTTGATTTATGTTTGTGAGACTGAGGAATGAATAGATAAGAGTTAAAATAAATTTCAATAGTTTTTATGTAAGAATTTCTTACCAACATACATTTTTTATATTTTAACAAATAGGAAGAGTTCAAGCAGGAAAATATTGAATGTTATCTCAGTCATTGAAGGACAGAAAAACTCTTTTAGTAATCGTTTATCTAAATCTTATTAACCTTCTATTTAATGGGTAGGTGTTGGAAGATGTCAAAGACTAACTGGACCCTCTAACATTACTTAAGACCTTTCCCTTTTAAAAAAGTCTACAGAATAACGTTCATTCTATTCCACAACTGGCAAAAGCATTTATCGCGAACTAATGCACATGAAAAACAAGAAAAAAGACCTTGGGAAAATCAAGTAATGACATTTTACTCTTACTATACAATATATTGCATGATTACTTATCAAATTGTACTATTACAAAAGTTACTTCAAAAAGAGGCTCTAACTTTGATATGGAAATTAGAAAAATAAATTATTGAAAAAGTGGTTCATTGATTAATGAACAACTAAATGTATATAGTATTTATGATTTATAGCTACAATCTATGTATTATTATATTTAAATAATTAAAATATTTATTATATTTAAATCTATGATAATATATGTGTTCTAAACTACATATTTATATACTGTAAGCTCACAGTTATATAATTTGGAATATACAAATAGAACAAGATTGCTTTTAAAGACAAGGAATCACCGAGAGAGCTATAGATAAACAACTAAACACAATTTTCAAAACACAAATTCATTGAAAAAGTGTAAAAACCGGTAATTAGGGGCTTTAAATTTGGTCAAAAGACCCAAAATTTGGTATTTTTTTGCCAAACATCTATTATTTCCGAAAATATTATGATAAACTAAAGTTCTTATTTCTAAAAGGTAATTGCAAATTTTACTTTACTTTAATAGAACAAAACCTGAATTATTGCAGTATTGCAAAATATATTTTATTCATCCATGTTAGTATTATTGATAACATTTATCTGAGAACAACCAGTTTGAAAAAGTATGCGTTTTAATGGATTTCCTTGTATAATTACTTCTCGATTTATGTTTCCTTCATTGTACTACTTTAAAATGTAAATGACTGATTTGCATTTCTCGACTTGTTTGTTAAGATTAACGAATGATTTTACTGACACGGATTAGACATTGGTTTCCAGTTTACTGAGAACCTCACTTGATAGTTCTTCACTGCAAATATGTGAATCCTCCTCTAAATAGAATCTTTATTGAGGCCAGCTAGTAACCTGACTTCGCATTAACTGTTGTACTGTTATTCCCAGTTTATGTCCTGTTGATCTGGATCAGCAAGTTACAGCACAAGCGGATCTTCCTATGATTTAAAATATTATCATTCACCTATTTCATAAAAATGCTACCATCTATCAGGAGAATGTTTAGAGTGCTATCTCATTACTGTCTAATGAAAATCATTTGTATACCATATATATATATATATAAGATCTAACCACAATATGAAATGGGAGAACAAGACTAAGATCTTTCAACCGTAACAAGCGGCCTTCGTCAGAAGACTGAGTCAGTTGGGTTTTTGACTCTGACGAAGATCGCTAGTGACGGTTGAAAGATCTCAGTCTGGTTTTCCCATTTCATATTGTGCTTTGATCACTGATTGTTATTTCATGTGTGATAACACGTATATATATATATATATAAAAAGATTTCACATAAACACGTGAAACAACAATCAATGATCAAACCACAATAAGAAATGGGAAAACAAGACTAAGATCTTTCAACCGTAACAAGCGGTCTTCGTCAGAGTCAAAAACCCAGTTGGGGTTTTGACTCTGACGAAGACCGCTTGTTACGGTTGAAAGATCTTAGTCTTGTTTTCCCATTTCTTATTGTGGTTTGATCATTGATATATATATATATATATATATATATATATATATATATATATAGTAAACTATATATATAATAATATATCAATATTATATCAATAATACTATATAATATAGCATGATGGAGATTGTTGTGTAGCATTGAAGATTTTGATGCGTGTGGTGCCTTCGGGTGGAACATGCTGTTCTCTAACAATAAAAAAAAAAAAAACTCTATAAAATAATATATATATATATATATATATATATATATATATATATATATACATAAAGATTTCACATAAACACGTGAAATAACAATCAGTATCAAACCACAATATGAAATGGGAAAACAAAACTAAGATCTTTAACTGTAACAAGGAGTCTTCGTCAGAGTTGAAAGATCTTCGTTTTGTTTTCCCATTTAATATTGTGGTTTGATCATTGATATATACATAACTTTTTAACTTGCTTTTTCAATCTCTGTCTTCACATAATATGATTAATTAATTAATCACCTAATAGAAAACTACAAAAATAGTAAAGATGTTTTAGCTAACATGAAATACATTGTCATGAACTGGTGTAACTACAATAACTTTTCGTTACGCACTCATGTAAAAAAGAAAAAAAAATTCTGCAGCAATTATGTGATAAGAAATGCCAATTACACTCTTAGCATGTTAGGATAGTCAATGATAAAAAACTTAACTCCTCAGAAGGTAATAAGTTATTTTAAGGTATTTAATAATTTTGGTATAATAAAATAACATAAAGAATTCTATTTACAAATGTTTTATTAAAATAATGCTATTCAAACATAGTGTTCTTCTTTAGATATCAACTGTTGCAACTGAAGAAGAACGTTGCGTTACGTGTTCGAAACGCGGGTGGAGACTTATAGATTAATTAATTTTTAAAAAAACCTTTTCTTTTCAGTTTATTAATTGGTTGACTCATTGCATTTACATATTCATATAGGATGTTTTATAAATTCAAATTTATACTCGGTCTCATTTTCTTTCCGATATTATATCCTCGTATTGCTGTTTTACTTCTATCTCTTAATAACTTTTTATTATGTTTATATAAATAATTTTCTACATTCCTTATTGAGTACTAAATAGTTAAGTAGACTAGTTGTTTGAGATTCAGCCCCTGAGACGGTTCATTTATTAATTCTTACATTATTTCTTTATTGAAACTGTATACATCTTTGAGCTAACTCTATCTTTCTATAGTTATTCTTCTCAAGATCAAATAGTTTTGAAATTATAAAGAAATATATAAAAAAATAAACGATAGTTGTCTTAATAATTCTTTTGCCCTTAAAGTTGATATGTATGTGTAGGTTAGGTTGCAGTGGCAGTTCCATAAGGGAATACATGGAGGTCAAATATTAGCTGTTTTGTGATATCACACAATGAAAATTTATTCTACATTGGGAGTCATAAATTTTACCTAACTCAAGTGTATTTAGAGTAGGAATCTTTAATGAATACCTCAAATCATACAGGCTCAGGACCAACGGCTTAACGTCCTCTCTAAGGACGACGTGCTAAGATTTATTCAACTCTAACAGGAATAAACGAGAGTCAGAGTGAGTATTGAACCCTGAGCCTGCCAGTCCAGAGGCGATCACGTTGTCATGGGCTAACTTGGCTCCCACTGTTTGGTATAAGTATTCATCCAAATAAGGCCTATAAAATCATGTACAAGAAAAAGCTATGCGTTATGGTTACAATAGTGAGTAACTTTAATTTAGGTGACCTGCACCTTTGGGCTGACATCTTTCAAATCATTGGACAAATCAAACAGATATGTGTTGTCAATAATACTAGTAAGGGTTAGTGAGATATAATTGCGATAACGTGAGTCATACATCTTACTATAAAGTTGCCTCATTGTGGCATAAGTGAGAAGGAAATAGCTAAGCAGATGGTTCAAATAATATGCTTGGTTTTTAAAATATATGGTTATGTAACACAGTTGCGAAGTATTGTAATGTTAATACAATATTACAACATAAGCTATAAACACATAGTGTTAAAGTTAGGAGCAGCTTCTGCATTGGCTACTTTCTCCTGTGGTTTTCTAGTTTTCTAATCAGTCTACAGGCTGTCGTAGGTATTTGCCAAAGCCTTTCAGGGTGTTACGTAGGCGATGAGGTGCTACACTAAAATAAACTGCTCAACAAATTAAAACACTTTGATGACAGTAGAACTAACACTCTTAAAACAAACACTAATGCTAGATATTATGAACTTCAAAATAAAAAATTACAAGCTTTTGGCTTATATTAAGCCATCATCAGATTCTAAGTGCTAACGATACTATTTCAACAAATCTTAAATAATAAATTAACTAAAACGTAGCAACTACTGCTAACTTTATCACAATATTTTTAAGAAACGATTTGCTACCATCGTACACTAATATATATAACAAGGGGGCCAGGTTAGCTCAGTGGTTAACGTACTCACCTCTGGGCTGGTAGTCCGGGGTTCGATCCCCACCTGGCCTTCGATTTATTCACCTGGGAGATGAATAAATACCTTTGAGAGGATGTTAAGCCGTCGGTACCGAGCCTGTAGGATGTCAGGTAATCGTTAAAGACCCCTACTTGAAATGGACTTGAGTTAGGCAAAAATTAGGACTCCCAATGTAAAATCACCCATCAAACAAAAAGCCAGTAAATCGGATTAAACAATAAATATATAAAGAAATTTCACCATAAGCACATGAAATAACAATCAACGTCCAAACCACAATAAGAAATGAGAAAAAGACTAAAGGCTTTCAACCGTAACAACAGGTCTTCGTTAAAATCAAAGTCTAAAGATATGGAATTTGAGACTGACAAAGACCGCTTGCTATAGTTGAAAGATCTTAGTCTTTTATCTGGATTCTGTCTGTTTTCTAGGAAAAAAGGAAACTTTCAAGCCAATCTTTCAGTGCTACTTAAATCCCTTTTCAGAGTCATAAAATTTTAAATAAAAAAACAAAGAACTACTACATTAGATAAGTTGTTCTATTTATGAAAATGATACAAATAAAAATCTTTGAAGTTTGATTTAAACTTGGAAAACTAAAGTTGAAAAACCGGTTCTTGATAAATATTTTTAATCTATATATAATACCTGTATACAATTCTCCGTATTCCTGTCTGTATAAGCGTTTCGTGATGGCTTTGATAGCTTTTATAGAATTTCACATATTAATTCTGATTGACTGTGAAAAGTTAGTAAATATTATGAAGATTTTTTTCTTCAAAGTCAAACCTGCTACTCCTCAATCTAGTGGGAGTTCGTTAAAATATTTCTGATGATATATTTTCCTATGTATATGTGGTATAAATATATGTTGGTAACAATTCCTCTTTTAAAATCATTTTCACCACAAAATTTCTACTTTTACTCATTAATCATTCATTCACCTTATTAATGATGTTTTTTTAATCACTTCGGCTAGAAGATAATGACTACTGGTGCTATTGATGATATTATGCAAGTCTTATTATACTCGTATTATGTGTATGGGATATTATGTCTCTTTTTAGTGATTCATAAACTATTGTGCTGCAGTCATTTCAGTGTTGCCATTAACTCAACTTGATTATTAGTGTAGGTTTCTGCAAACTTGAACTCACCTTCAAATCATCTTGATTTTTTCTTGTGCAGAACTATTGCACAGCCAACAATATGTGCATGTTTTTAACCATATTTTGATTTACTGTATGTTTATCAATTTTTGTTATGTTTATTTCATCTTTTTAAAACAAAAATTATGTTTTTAGATTGTAAAATACTTTTTATTTAATATCATTATATAAAATTGTTAATGTGCTTATAAATTATTAAACATATTTTTTCATAGTAATTTTTTATCAATTAAACGTTTATTTAATTTCAATTCGGCATTCATAAGTTTTTCTAAATCAGATATTTTAAATTAGTATTAGAAATTAATATAGATTGCAACTGTTTATACAAAATATAATAAATGATCAAACCACAATAAGAAAATGGGAAAACAAGACTAAGATCTTTCAACGGTAACAAGCGGTCTTCATCAGAGTCAAAAACCCAACTGATTAATGAAACCCAAAAATAATGACTAATATAATTAGTCGAAAATATAATAAATATATAATAAAATATATATTTTGTTGAAATAAATATATACTGCAGTAATTTATACAAAATATATTAAATATATATTTTATTATATATTTATAAAAAATATATATATTTTATATAAATATTTATATAAGATTTTGAATGGAGTAATGAAATAAGTAGTAATTTGTTACAATGAGGTGTAAGTAAAAATGTCAATTTATCAGAGGTTAAAGAATAAGAGTGGGAAGAAAAAGAAAAGATTTGTGTCAAAATCTTAAAACGGTTTTGACAAAAATAAGTAAAATTAAAAAAAATGGAGTAAATTTTATTAATTCCATCAATAAATAAGATTAAAATATTAAGATCTAAAAAAAAACTGTGAAGTTTTTAATTAGTCGAAGTATCTGAGAAGGTTTAGTATTTAATATTCATTTGTTATGTATTATAATATTTTATATTTCTGGTATTGAAAAGAATTTGTGGTATAATTATTGATTATTTTATTACTAGGAACATAATGTTGATTGGTTTTAGTGTGAAGTACTAATTTGAGTACTAGGTCTAAGGGAACATGGCAACATCATTCAAAACTGACAATTTTTTTTGAGCAATAATAGATATCTAAGTTAACAAGATTTCGCAATCAACACGTGAAATAAAAATTAACAAGGCAGATCAATTTCTTTGTTGTTGAATGTTGATGTTTAAACAAGTATAAGTTTGTAAACAGTATAAGAATGTTTTTCAGGGATTTTCAATAAGAATTCCATGGTTTCTTGGAGGGAAGGTTATGGTTCTCTGATGATGTGGAGATGGCGGCGGAGGAGGCAGGCTGTTACTAAATGGAAAGACGCGCTGCCCTGTGGGAGCGTGGCAGAGAAACAAAGGACTGGTAGGGTAGGGCAGGTAGCAGGCTCAAGGGCACCGCCAGGTATTCCTCCACCTGGCACCCTTGCGTAACAATCTCTTCTCTAACCAAATATTTCTTCCTAAAACCCTCCCGCTACTACTAGCGTCACAAGAAAATTTTATCTCTGAATAAATCTGATTGATTTAAAAATACTGGGTTATTGTTCACTGAATCATTATAATCAAAGAAATTAAAATAAAAATTTAACATTTTCGACTAATCAATGTTATATTGGCATATTTTCGACAGTATTACTTGCTACATCTATAAATAGTTGTAATAAAATCATAATGAAAAAGTTATCTCTCTTCATTCCGTTTGAAAAAATTTAAATTGAGTGAAATTAGTTAAAGAAAGTAAACTTTAATGAATCTCTCTCTCTTTTTTTTTAATATATGTGTAACATTGAATTATTACAATAAATCATTGTAATGAATAAAATATCTCATATTAAAAAAAAACCATATATGTAAACAACACCTCTGTCTTACTCAATTCAGATGTAGAACATAAAATTTAATCACATTATACATCACTTTTCTGTATATGGATTAAAATTGCGTATAAATGTTAAAGCAATACCGTTCAGTAATATACTACCTTTGGGGAAACAGGAGAGTCTTATCGTTTATAAAATAAACTTACATACATGGTATTTTAATTATTGAATGGACACAACTAAGAATATTACGAAAAAGAAAATAAAAACTGGAATATCTTCAAATAGTAACTTTGAATATATATATTACAAATACAGACCATTTTTAAATTGTTTAAAACCATCTTTATTAAAATAGTTTTTAAGAAAGATATATATATATAAATCTGTCAAACTTAGTATTTGTTTCCTTTCCAAGACATGGACATCTACTCAAAATGACGAGTGAAATCTAATATTCAATTAACTACGCAGGTTTTTAATGCTCGATTTCTGTGGAAAATTCAGAAATGGGTTTATGATCTTACAGTCCGAACAACTAAGCTTTGTCAGATTTACAATCGAACTCATGTCAAGAAATACGTTGTACGATTTCTGTGAATATATGTATATATATACAATAATTAAATTAAACGATTCCACGAAAAAAATAAACTGTACTGACAGAAAAAAAACACACAGTAATGAAACAGAAACAGAAAGTCGTTGTTTGCCTGCGGAGCGACTCGTTTCCAACTTACTAATGACGAGGACATCGAAATATAGTCGAGAGTTTCTGTTTCATTTCTGTGTGTATTTTTTGCTGTAAGTATTGTTTATATATATATATATAACAATCCATGATCAAATCACAATAAGAAAATGGGAAAGCAAGACAGTTGGGTTTTTGACTCTGACGAAGACCGTTTGTTACGGTTGAAAGATCTTAGTCTTGCTTTCCCATTTTCTTATTTTGGTTTGATCATTGATTGTTATTTCACGTGTTTATGTGAAATCTTTTTATGTATATATATAACGCTAGTCATAATGGCTATGACTAGCCGTTGCGTCTACAATGTGCTTGGTCAGAAGACGGATTACCCGTAAATTTGAGTCTGTAAGTGTTTTTCCTTACTCTGTGTGTTACTCTTCTTGAATTTTGAACTATATATATATATATATATATATATATATATATATATATATGAAGTTTAAACCAGAACAGTTTGAAAACAATAGAAAAAATGCTCTTAGGTCTTTTAATTTATGTCATCACAGAGCAGACAAAGAAAAAACTGAGTTTTTGATTTTAATTGCATCACGCGTTTATTTATTGTGATTTTTTTCGATGTTTATTTTTATTGAAAGTGTTTATAGTAAAATCGTGTTAAATATACATATAGAACTTAGAAAACTAAATAAATTAATTCACAGAGAGGGAAATAACAAACACTGAACAAGATCGAGAGGAAAAGTGATCCACTTGGAAGGAAAGCCAGCACTTCTAATGATGTCAAATGTTGACAAGTTGTAAAGATTTTCTGTTGTTCCTTCTACTTTTGTCTCTAACATATAAAACAGTAAACTAAATCATAAAGAAAAAGGAAGCAGACATTACAGGACTTAACAGACTTTTGTTCTCCTGTTGGATAAAGATATTAAAATAGCTTTTATCATTGCTATTTATTATTTCTACCTAATTACTTAATAATTATTTGTTTTATCAGGAAAACGCATATTAATTAATTTTGTTTACATTAGTTGAAAAGTATTTTAAATATCAATTTCTAATTTTTACAATTCAACAAAAACCTTTTTATTTTATTATAGCATATGTTCATGAAACAAGTGATAAACTTAGTTTATGTTCTTTTTTATTATTAATACTGGTAAGTTGAATTATTATCAACATGTATTTAACGTTTATTACCAATTAGAGAAAGTTAAATTCCTTAATATATTAATGCGAGGTGAAGGAATGAAATGAAAATATGAAGGAAAGAAAAATAACCCGAATTAGGATGATAGGAAAATAATATATATTATATTATATATATAATATAAGTATTCTTATATTTAATATATATATATATATAGTTGAAACGTACCGCAGCTTCGGCATTAACGACTTTCAAACTAAGCTGTTCCAGTGTCCTGACAGTCTTACGAATAGAAGGTGGTAATTTCAAAATAAGACGTCGAAAGGACATTGAGACACTTTTTTGAAACACTTTAATAGATAGCGACAATTTTAATACAACTGAAAAACTAACATCATAGATAAAGAATTTAACATTACTCACAAGACCATTGTCTAGAAACTAGCTTTCGTCTATTCCATAGTCATGGTCAGGTTGGGTCTTATATTTTTAAAAATTTGGAAATTTTAAAATTTTTTAAAAAACAATGATTCTTTAAAAAAAAATGCCTCCAAGAAGATTTGCTGCCAACCTATACTAATATATATATTTATATATATATAAATCATTAGTTGTGCAATCCGTAATTGTATGGTATTTACTCATTCTGAGGTAAAATTTAAACTAATTATTTAACTAATGTTTAACTAATATTTAACTAATGATTTAAAAATGGCCAGTCAAGCCCTAGCAGTCAACCTTTTTTACAAATTGTCTCTGATGGGTTCCAAAAATATGCTGAATATTAAATTTAATAAAGAGTATATCTTCCAACGTACAGTTGGAATTCCGAAATACATCCCACTATATTCAAGAAACAAATCATCATTTCCAGTTAATACCCTAAATAACTTGAAAGTTCACTGGATGAAGAATGACATAAAAAGATTATATATATTTCTTGATATTACTAGAAATATAACGTTACCGTTGGTCTAGCTGCAGCAACGGGTTGCAAAATCAAAAATCACTGTTTTCTGACAATATTGTTAATATTAAACATATGGACCATAAAACCAGCTGTAAATCATTGATTCGTAAAGTTTTTATATAATTCATCTGAAGTTTGAATAGCTCTTATCTAATAACTGTTGAATAAAACGTTTCAAAGCTCCTTTATTTTTCTTTTAGTTTTATTTGAATTTTGTCACATTTTTTAAACTTGCACCTCAAACCAAAAAAGTTGGTACCGAGTTAAGTATAATGTAGCTCAATTTAGTTAACAAAATAGTAGAAACTTGTTTAATTGGTTACTGTCTTATGTTTCACTTTTTTACATCTACAAAAGATTCATTTTATACTCATTTTAATATATGGTGTTATTGGTTATAGATGAATGCGAAAGGACTAAGAAACAGGACAAACTGCAAGAAATATGTACCCAGAAGATATCATTCTTTTTTTTTTTCAGCTCTTGCTTTTTTTATGATGATTATGCAAATCTATGCAAAGGAACGAAAATATATTAGAGGCAGTTTTGTAACGAATGCTGTTTGAAAGGGAACTCCGTTCTTACTAGCGCTAGTTTCGTAATTTATGCAACAACACAGGATTCTGCCTACTCGTATTCAGCTCAAGTATTTGATGCAAGATATACTCAGCTCTCATAAATAATTGTTTCACTTCTCATCAATATCCTTGATATTTCTGAGTGCTAAGCATTCTGTCAACTTCATTGAGGTTACTATTAACAATTTTTATGTTTTTCTACTCGTTATCATTCAATAAATCTATTACATTCGATGTAAAGTTATTTATAGTATTCGTTAATTTAAATGTAAAATTTGAAATGGAATACATACCATTTTAAAACTTATAAAAAATTTATTTAACTTATTGATTGACTGAAATGCAGAACGAATCATTTTGCTAAATATTATATAAGTATGCTGATTATTATTTTTTTTTTTTTGAAACAGAAATAATATCTAAAATCATTTTGAATTTCAAAATCGCTCTCTTCATTACCCTTTTGTTTTTATGTTTTTTTTCTAACAAAATATTAAAATATTTCAAAGAATTCGTAATCATAAGAATCTTGCATAATTGGTTGCCATGCTCGTGGTGCAAACGTTATAAAAATAGATATGACTTTCTATAAGAAAGAATTTTATTCTACAGAAGAGCCAATCTTTTAGTAAAGTCCTCCTCGTTAAACATACATCTTCAAGAAAGTGTCAATTTTGACATAAAATATGTAGATAAAATTAAATCTTAAGTTGATTTGTGATATTATTAAAATATTTTAATAACGTGAATATACAGAGATATATAGAAGATCTTTAGTTATTTACTTGAATATTGTATAATGTTTTTATTCTACTTGTAACATTTTTTTGTGGTATGAAACCAGTCTTTTTCTCAGAATCGTGAAGATATGCAACTATTACCAAGACAAAAGTTAATTAAATTAGTGGAAAATTAATTATTGTTATTAGTGTCAAAAATTAAATAGTGTCAGTATTGGATCAGGCACCGTGATTAAGATATGTTAACCATGATCTGGTATTGCCTAATCCATTCATTGTTTTTACACTTTTAGTTCAGTTATGAACCATCAAAATGTGTCATCTGTACAGTATACAGTTGTACAAATTTTTATAGGACCATTCACATACATCCAGATATATAATCAAAATCGGAAGATGTGTTCGAACTTTAAAATAAGAAAAGTATTAGAAACATAAATTTTTTTTTCAAAATTATAATGTTTTTTTATTGTGATGTAAAGTAAAATGCAATATGAAAATAGAATATAAATTTAAAAATGCAGTAAAAATTAATATGAAATTACTTCCTGAGAAAATTTGTTCACAATTTTTATGAGGAATAGAGGGTTCATAAGACTTTTTTTCAAGAAATCTGTTAGAAATATTATATTTTAAAAAATCTAGAGCATTTTTAGATTACAAGTAATTTTATTTTATTTACTATGTTATGTTATTTTATTTACTTTTTTAAGTAGATTAAAGTAACATACAAGGTTATTACAAGGATAGGTCTATTCGTATGCTCAAGTGAACATTATCACAAAAAAACAAAAAACAAAATCTAAAGTGGATTGTGTTAAATAGATATATTGAAGGTAAATTTATTTATAATTGAATCTACATTTATAACAAAGAAAACAAACAACTCTCTCCTTTTGATAGTAAACTCGATGGATGAAAGACGTTTTATCAGAATTTACAAATTTATATAGTCACATATACTAAACTGTCAATATTAGTATTACATTATTAAAAAAGAAGAAAGTTACATCTAAAATGAAATTAAGTCTGTCAAATCCTGTGAATAATTACTGAAGTGAACAAATGAAATATTAAAAGTAGAATGAAAGAAATCAGAACTTTTCGAAAACCTCCTTTTCATTATTCTTACAATATATTTAAGGTATTTAATTTGATATTACTGTTTTTTTTAATTTTGGATTCAAATGGTATTTGGGTATTATATTACATGTCTTTCATTTGTTCATAGTATGTGTTTTAGTTGAAGTGAAAATATTCGATATATAATTATTGCTTATCAATTAATATGTAAATGGTTAAAGTTTCAGTCAATTTGAAGTTGTATGAAGGAGTAGTTTTTTTTAGAAGGTTCTGAAAATGATTTGAAATTTCTCTTATTATGAGATAATTTGAAAGGTCAAGGAGCACAGGTGCAGTGGGGCAGGCGAAGGTAAAGTACGGCCGACCACATTTGCATGGCACGCTTCTGTCTTTTTTGCCCCCTTCCCTGCTAACTTCTCCACAACTCGTTTCGTACCTTTTTTGCTCACCAACCAAACACCAACAAGAACACAAACAAAAACCAACCACTACCAAGCTTTCTTTCCTCGCCCCTCTTTCTTCACCCTATTTAAAGGCCTCTTAAAGCAAGCTAATGCTATTAAAAAAAAAAAAGGAAAAAAGAACGAAAATCAATTCTCAATTATACCCGACCTTAAAAAAAAAAAACTTTTTTCTTAAGGAATTGTGAGATGTGTTGACAAGTTTTTGTTTTCTTCCCCATTGAGGAGATAATATATCTTCCTTGTAGTACCGTAGTCAACACATAATAAAGGTGTTCGCTCAGCTACTGTTGTCTTTCTAGTGCTAAGCAAAAAAAAAAATATATGATCTCAAGAATTTACAATGGAAAGAGGGGAGTTTTTCTACTGTTTTTAGAATTCGGAATGCACACTAAGGGTGTTCTATTCCTGTGGTAGATTGCAATGACCCTTCTAATAAAATATATTAGATATATTTTATAATATATATATAAAATATAAATATATATAAACTATATATATAATAGATATATATAATGTATATAGAATAATAGATATTATATATATAATATATAATATATATATAATATATATAATAGATATATAAAATATATTATATATAAGTCTGTCTAAATATACACATAAATTATTTATTGAAATTGATAGATAAATTATTTTCTACAATTTTTTTTTCAGCTACTGTTGTCTTGTATTGATACTTGATACTTGTTGTCATGATATTGATTTCTATCATGATTTTATCATGCATTCAACATGAACTTTGGATGACTCGAAGACCAAGATTGCAAGGTGTTCTTGTCTTGCTACCAACATTCGGAGTTAGTATATCATTTGTTCATGGTAAAGTCAATCTAAGGAGCCCTATGATGATGGCTGGATATGCTAATATAATTCATTACTTGTGCATCTGTTATAATGTGGTATTTACACATATTGAGGGATTTCAAGAATTATGTCTGCACACAAAAAAAGTTTAATATGAAACTAACAACTCGTTTCAAACACCTACTGTTCTTCTTCAGGTTAGCATCTAAAAAAACAACATCAGAATGAATTATTTGTAATTGAATGCAATGTATTGAAAACCTCGACAGTTCAATTCAAAATTCATATATTATATTAAATTTCAAATAATTCACTTTGATGTTCTTAAAGCTGATAGACACGCATATATTTTTTGTAGATGTTCATCTGAAGAAGAACACTAAGTGTTCGAAACGCGTTGTTAGTTTCATAATAAACTTTTTTTTGTGTGTGGAGACTTCATTCTTGGAATCTCCCATAATATGCTCATTTAATACTAAATGTGTAATGCTTAGACAGCAATGGGAAAGATGTGAATTTCACTGCATCTTTGTTGAACCATCAAGATAGCTTTTAGGCCGACTTACTGATTCCTGCACTCCTACGACTAAATTGAGAAGAGCCGCTACTTGCTTTTTCAGATTTCCACTAAAAGATTTTAAAAACTGTCATTATTAATATATTAAAGTAGGACTGGTTTATCTACAAGAAAAATCAAATACTGTAACAACTTCGACATAGCTTTTCATTCATAACTGTACCTATAATTTCCAAGTATGAGTAAACACCACATAATAACTGACTATATAACTAAACGATTAATAAATATTATATGACAATTTAACTTTAGAAGAAAAGGAATCACAAAACTCTTATGAAAAAAAAAATAAAATAAAAAAAAATTCAGGAAGTAATGTTTACGCTAACAATGATAAATTAATACTTACCCAAACATTTTATAAACGAAGTGAGTAGTTACTATAGAGGTTGTTCTTGAATCAAGGAATTGAAGTAAAGAAAGCAGAATTGTAGAAGAATATATGATCTGATTCTTATCTCTAGGAAATATGAAACTTTACAGGTATTTATTTAGAAATCTAAAGTGGTCATGAAATGTAACATTTATGTTTTAAGTGAAATAAATATAATATTAAGACACTAGAATGACCATCCAATTAATATTAAATCTCACTGCCTTTGTTTGAATAGGAGGCAAAACTATATTTATAGGAGACATGTAAAACCTACCCATTTTGCCTGAGATATTGGAAATTGATAATAAAGAAGGGACACATATCAGGCCAAGGTAAGAATAAACTTAGCATAAAATGCTTATTTTCTATTTTAATTTATTTTATACTATTCTTCCATTGACAGAAACTTGAACCGGTTTGTCTCGGAGGTCGTCACTCAATTTTCTTTGATAGACAAACAAGTCGCAAGAACGGCAAACTTAGAAGATTTGAGGAATATGATTCCTGACTCCATTAGATAGTAATAAACTCTACAACTTAAAAGTAATATATTTTATTATTAAACATAATTGTATAACGAAATTACCTTAAACTTAATAGCTGTCAAAGGTAATGTAAAAATATTCTTTCATTTGTTAATTAAAAATAATATACCTCTGATTATAAGAATAAAATCAATAACCTCGTAACAAACGTTATTACAAATTCAATCAAAATATACTCAGAGATTATATACGTGGTATGTATAATTTTCTTTAATTTATCAACATATTTTTAAATGACAAAAAACATGGCTAATAACGAACTTCGCATTCAATAACAAACATATTCAAATAGAATATGGAATAACCGAAGAATTTGTGACTTTTAACAAAACGAAAAGTTGTAGTCTTACTTGCTGTGATTATAAAAAGTCACTCCATAGAATATATACAAGGATAACATAGGAATAGTATGCACTATTTTACATTCACATCAACGAAATATAATGGGAACTTTTCTTTATTAAACTCCATAAGAACTATACATTTATTTTACTTTTTATATGAATAAGTATGATTCTAGTCCTCTAGAGGGTCGAAAATATTAATCTAATTTCGAGATGATTACAGTAATTTGCTTTGAATATAATTTAAAAAGACAATGCTAATGAAGGAACGATTGTACATTTTGTATTTAGATTTCATATATGAATGTAAAAGTGTGTTTTTTTGTAAGATAAACGACAGAGAAAAAGGAATGGCTAATAGATGTGATTCTAATTAGGGTAATGATTTAACCTGAGAAAAGGCAGGTGGAGACAGAGGGACAGATTGCACCTGCCATTACCTGGAACTCAGTTCGTAGCACCTTTCGTAGCAACTTATCATCAGTATTTTTTAATATATATATTTATGACTAAAATCACTCAAGATTTACTTAGTCCTCTAAGTTCAAATCAACCTATTAATGCAAAGAGTTAAAAAAAAATTAGATCATGACTTGAGAGTTTTATTGTGCTTAGAAGACTGTCGCTTACCGAGTTATTATACCCAATTCTACTAGGTAGTAGATAAATAATTCAAACTTATATATATATATATATATATATATATTAGTATAGGTTGGTAGCAAATCTTCTTGGAGACATATTTTGTTGAAATGTACCGCAGCTTCGGCATTTACGACTTTCAAACTAAGCTGTTCCAGTCTCCTGACAGTCTTACAAATAGAAGGTGGTAATTCCCAAATCAGTTGTCCAAAGGACATTGAGACACTTTTATGAAACACTTTAATAAATCATTAGTTGTGCAATCCGTAATTGTGTGGTATTTACTCATTCTGTGGTAAAATTTCATTTGTGTGGAGACTTTTGTTTGTGTATCCATTTTACTTTAATAAATATCAACAATTTTAATTGAACTGAAAAACTAACGTAAAGAATTTAACACACATTATTAAAGAAAGTAAGTATATTAATGTGTTAAATGAACGATTTAACAAATTAAATTAAATTAACAAATTAAATGAACGATTTCACAAACTAAAGAATCTGTGATGAAAGTTTAAGTCTTCAGTTGCCATTCATGCCAGCTTTTAGGAATCAAGTTTCAATTACTATTTCCGTCTTCAGGTCCTTAGTCAAATTAATAATAATAGCGCTAATGTCACTTTGAAAGTTTTAGAAGAACCTCTTATTTGTCTTCTGGGAGGTAGATCTGCTTCTGGGCTCAACCTAAATCTATAATAATTACTATTTAGTATTTTTAATAACATTTTTGTACCTTATTCAGCTTTCCTTTTAATTGATTTTTTATTAATTCTTATTTTATAAGATTTTTTCTTCACTTATTTTTATTTATTTTTTACTTTTGTTAAAATTTATTTTTATCTTTTCTCTTTCCTCCTTCTGTACGTTGGCTACACTGATTGAGTATCTCTAGAATGATGTAACTTCAGTCGTCACCTGTTTTTGGAGTGACTTCCTTATCTTTCTACCTGAAGACAATGTGGTCGAAATATAGTAGTAGTTTCTGTGATCTTTTTTATGTGTGTGTCTTGTCTGTGAATTTAGTTCATATATATAGTTCTTTTAGACGAGTAGCGAACATTCATTAATAAACGAAGGTAAAAAAGCAAATAGATACATATATGTACAGTCCCTAATATTCGGATTAACCGTAATGTAAAAAAGAGAAGAAAGTGTTACCAAACGCACCCGCAAAGCAATGGTTGGATATCGTTTTCCCCTCTTCTCTAAGCGAGTATATCTGCTTCTTGCTTGCCTATAGTTTATTACACGCCCATATTATAGTTTATACATATAAAATAACGCAGATAGAACACTTACAGTCTTGTCAGTCACTGAAAAGAAGAAGAAATCTACCAGAGTGCGCACATAGTTATCGTAATTAGGTTTACATCGTCACCTGGCCATTCACTGAGCCAAACAACATAGTTGATTGGCGATAAGCTGACTGGCGTATTTGCCTTTATTTATAGCTTTCATTTCACAAGAAACAATAAAAGATATACATGTTGATATGTCCGACTTCACAGTTGCTATTCTAATTGATTCCACAGCAACTCAGCCGAGATAGCTGAGACTGCACGTCAAACAGTATATTAGTGAGATGAAGAGTGTAACAAGCTAAAATATCTAAGAAGAAAGTTCTTAAAAAGTTTTATAGAATCCATAGGACAGAAATCTTTGTAGAAAAGGATAATCGTTCAGCAGGCCAAAAAGAACACCCGATTTGTTTCAACGATTATAAGAGTGATACCAGTAAATGAAATATGGAGTAATATATAAGGTATATTAGTGGTGAGCAAAGTTTATCAACAATACCAATTTTTAATTTTAATGCTAAGTGATAGGCTAAATATGAAGTGGTTGCAAATTTTCTTGGAAACCACTACGCTCAAATCTCAAACAATAAAAACTCAGAAATACTATATGAGATAATCAAAGTCTCTCGTTTATCTATAAAAACTGCACTTCGCTTTAAGAACATGAGATTTTTCCTCTGGAAGTGATCAGATCCTTTAATATTTCTTTAAAAAAAACCTACCCGATGATATTTTCCAAACATTGCTTTAATTATACAATCGTATTTGGACATCTAGAATCTATCTAAATAGTTGGAGAGAGGCTATGATAATCCCAAATGAAGTAAACTTTTTTTGTTTTCCAAAGATAAAAAAAAGTTAAAGTTAAAATATTTCCTTTAATAATTTTACGTATGGGAAAAGAAATCTTTTTAAGAATACTGTGAATTCTATGACACCTCAGTAACGGATGAGGACAGTTTGGCCGGTCAGTAGTAAGTGCTTACTCTTCACTTGAGACCCGCATTGATGACATTATTAGTAAAGACTGATGTGTTTTAGTTGAGCATATAGAATGACAATTCCTGTAAATGTTGCAACATTTTATAACTTTATCAGCAACAAGTTCAAGCACAGTAAAACTGGCTCAATATGGGTCACGAAATAGTTAACGCCAGAAGTTAACAACAGAAAGAAGCGTGACTCGAAATGTATAAAAACTTAAAAGAGCTCTAAGAACGAAAAAATGACACTTTTCTAAACAAAATTTCCTTTTATAAAGAAACTTAAATTCACCATTGATCAATCAGAGTTCAAAAGATAAAACACGGAATGAAAGTACATCCTTTCTCCTATAGGAAAGAAAAAAACGAATACTTAAGTGGGAAAACGCATATTTTGATTTTTGAATGCCCTGAGTATCATTTTTGTGATTGTTTTAAAAGGTCTCCATACAATAAATAATGCCTACTATTCAAATATGTTGATGAAGGTAACAAAAAAACGTGAGGATTTTGAAAGGAAAGGCAGATCTGATAGCAACCAGCTGTACAAGGGAAACCATTCAAAAAGTATGTTGTGAGATCTGCCTTATCCTCTCTATCGTGCAGACTTGGATTTTAATTTGTTTGATCCACTGGGAGACATTAAGTAAAAAAAAAGTTAACTAAAAAAGATGGAGATTAATGAAAGGTAGATCAGTGGATGAAAAATAAGGACAAGCCTCTTTGCAACATTTACACAACTAATATAGACGGTGGTATTCCATAAATGTTATCATGCTTAACATAATAGAACGTTTAAACAGAAAATTTGAAGAGAATCACAGAGAAATGAAATATGTTATTAAATAACATAAAAAAGACAAAGTAAGTATACTATTATAAAAATATAATTAATCAGTTTAAATATTCCTTACGAGAGTTCAGTACCTTTCACATTTCCTGTTTTCCTTTTTTGATTAAAAATGTCTTATAAGATAGAATTCTATTCAAAATAATGAAATGAAAAATTATGGTAAATCATAAATAAAGTTTGTAAAATATTTTATCACCAAATTGAAAATAAGAAACATTTAAACTTCCCAAGTACTTTAAATGGAGGATAATCTAAGTATCTATCAATAACAAAGATAGATTTTTCTATTTTCATAATCATTATGTCATGTTTTCTTAATCTATTTTTCCATCTCACTTCATAAATAACTTAAATATATCAATTTTAATTAGTTCAAATGTTTTGATATTCATTGAGCTATTGTAAATTGTGATTCGTAGTTTAATAACTTACATTTGTTCTACTATCCCTTCTTTTTATTTTGTAAAGATTATATATAGATTATAGGCGATGATTGAATAGCTTAGATCAAATAGATCAGTAATTTCCCTGGTTGATAAGAATCAAAGCAATCTCACCAGCCCTATTATTAGATGTTATTACAGACGTATTACTTTATTTGGTGTTATTGATTATTATATAGCCAATAATATAAAGAGAGTTATTAAATACTACAAAACACATGGTTTAAGTAAATAAGTAATTTAACTTTTCAGTTTTTAAAAACAAAATATGTTTTTATATAGAAAAAATTGTTTCTATACGTTATTAAACTTTTAATTTGGTTAATATTTTTATTACATATTTCTGTTCCTCACTCTTTTTAATATTTATTGTTAACTAATATCTTTTACAATTTTTTTTAAAGTTATTTATTATAAATATTCATTTCTTTATCATTTATATTCCTTTTGTCTTTACAATGCTTCCTTCCTTATTTCTTCTGACTCGCTGGATTTTTTTTTATCACGCTCAGCTGTGATGGTTTCAATACGTGAGAGGTTTTCAGCTGATTGTCATCTCTTCGACTTATCACTCCTGTTTCTGAGGAACATCGCAGCTATGATCGAAACATTGAAAAATTGCTTTCTGAGATAATTTTTGTTTGTGTTACTTTCGTTTTTGCTGTTATAATCTACACCATCATAATCTAGATTTTATTTTGTTTCATATATATATAGTTCAATATAGACAAAGAAACATAGAAAAATCAAAAGAACACACTTACAGTCTCTAATTTTCGGTTTGAACCGTCTTCAGGAGAGATAAGAGAGGGAAACCAAGCGCACTGGTTCAGAGACGGTTAGAGACCCTTAATTAATTTGATTTCTCTATGTTTCTTTGTCTATATTCAACTATATTTGTCCGCTTTGGATCGTATTTCCAACGAAAAAGTAATATATATATATATATATATATATATATATATATTTATATATATATATATATATATATTTATATATATATATATAATATATATATATATATATATATATATATATATATATATATGTGTGTGTGTGTGTGTGTGTGTGTGTGTGTGTGTGTGAACTTATATATTACAAATTAGATATATTACAAATCAAATGTGAATTTAATTGAACTTCTTTGATTTGATAAATTTGGTCAAGGTAAACAGAATTATAAAGTATGTTAAACAGCTGTATATTTAATAAAGTACTATGTTGATTCAGCCGTTAAAACACACAGAATTATTGATTATTGAGAGTGTTGATTTTTGCATAGAGCAAAATGTTGATCATTTATATACTGTTGGAATGGTAATACAAATAACACTGAGTTAGTTTATCTATAACATTTAGACGAAATTCTGTCGGTTAAATAACTTCAAGTATACAGATATAAATTTGAAAACAAATTGGCATTGGATTACAAAGGTAATAATCCATTGGATGTCATGTGTATATGTTCCTGTTTTATTATATTCCTCATGTCTCTTCATTTCGAGTTCATTTATACAAACTACCTATTCAGTAATACGTCGTCTTATTCAAAATCTCATTTCATGCGCTCGATGTTCGTCTCACTTGAACATATATTATTGCTATTTAGATTAGCTTTAATTCAGCTGCATACGTTTACATTATAAAAAAAAGTTATCTGACCAAGTATAGAACCCTGTCCACCTTGACCAAATTGAACAAAAGTTGTGAAGTTTTACCGGTCCCTATGTTGGCAATCTTTAAATCCTCGCTTAACCTGATCAGTATGACTCTGACACCAAATGATGTAATAGAAAACCCAAACAACCCCGGACAGGATAACAACTTTTATCAACATAACAATATAGCATTACATATAATCTTCATTTTAAGAATATATCAACGTCCAAATCACAGTCAGAAATTCAGATACGGGACTAAAATCTTTCCCCCAAGCAACTGATCATTGTCACTCATTCATTAGTAAATCTAACATGACTTGTAACCTGGTTGAAATATTTAAGTTTTTCTAGAAAAGTCCTACTTTTTTATTCTCGTTTCATATATAAGAATGTAGCTTTTTCTATATAAGTAAACTGCTTATAAGAATAAACCGCATATGAAACATAAAGAACTTCAAGTATTTTGACTAATTTGTTTCTTTACCAAAGAATCAAACAGTGTTAGAATCCAAAAGGACTGAATCGATAAATAGACAAATATTAATAATGAATAAAATAGTTATTTGATATGCTCATAAGTTATTGGTTTCCCATTGTAAAGGAAATATTTTGATATATATGTGACAGGAGGAATAATAACAAACCAGTATTTGACGCTATCTTTCTGTAAAATTAAATCGTGAAATGCATGTCTGTAAGAGTCATTTATGCTATAATGAAACAATTTTAAATAAGTGGAGTTGGTTAGTTGCGATGAAAGATGGACAACGTCTGAAAGCTCTCCAACAATTTAAAGATCATCTTTCGAGGTACGACGGTTTCCCATATTAATAAAATAAATCATAATAACCTCAGTAGTACTAACATTATGCATGCATTTTAAAACAAGTTTGGTGGTTTTGAAATATCATAAAATAATGAAGAAGTACTGACAGAGGGGCACATCTTGCACTGATACTTTCTGCCAGAGCCGTTTTGGGTGACTACATGATGAGGCTCAGATTTAGGCTGAGGTACTATCAGCATGGCAGAGTGACCTGGTGGTGATGACGAGCTGTCGGACCTCGCTCCATACCCTCCCACCTCCCCGCCGCCTGCAACACAAGAGTATTCCACAGTGCAGCCACAATCAACATGCCACTCACAAAACATTCAATCAAAAAACTGCAACCTAAACCTCTAAAACTAATAAGCAACATTATATTAATTAATAATTTCTCAAATCTAAGTGAAATCCTTGGATAAATTCAATTAATTACCACAAAAAATGTTTAAAAAAGACCGTATAAAGTTCTTTAATTATTTCAAAAGAAACTTTGCTATTTTTCATAAAATATTAATATCACCAATCTAGAGCAAATTTGGGCTTTATAGGGCTCTCTTCAAATGTTTAACCCAAAAACAAATAGAGCAACTCTAAGCCTTATTTCTCTAATGACATATTATACTTCAGTTTTTTTCAATTAAATTTGGTATTTTTTTTGTTAGGACAATGCAACAATTTGTAAAAAATAAGATTTTTTAAAAAAAAGTATTAGAAACTATTGGATTGAAAACTAGTGGAGTAACTTGATACGAGAATATTAAATATAAAATAACAGAACAATAAAAGAAGACTGAAATATCATTTATTTATGTTAAATAAACTTGTAAACATATAATAAAGAGATAAAATGAATATTATAAACAAGAAAAAACTATTTTATTTTGGTAATAAGAAATATATGTAACTTTTATATATGAATGCATAACCGAGCTGAGTGCCTTGTCTTACATATAAACTCACATGGAATTTTTAGAAAAAAATTCACCAAATCAGTGGGTGAGAACTGGTACCTCTTCGTAGACTACACTCCAAAATAAAGTTAGAGTTTTGTTAGTGTTTTAATGTTAGTGTTAAAGTTAATACAGCTACTGTGATATATAATTATTAGTTATTTCATTTATATGTATACATCTATATATGTATACATCTATAATTCACACGTCAAGAAATCATATTACTAGATATCTTCTTTCCTTGCTATGGTTTACTGTGAACATAACCATACCAATGTTATTTAATATTATTATAACTTTCACCATATTTTAAAAGCAAAAAAAAATAAGCTGGGAATATAAAATCATAAACACTAAATTGAAGAAATCATTTGAAGAAAGTTGATATTATAATAATCTTTATTTGGAAAGAAAGACTCTATCAACATATATTTTGGTGCACTTGAACCCATAGCAGTATACACTCTGAGGATTTTGCCATAATATGACCTTAAATTACTCAAGATAATAATGATTATTAGAATTAGTAACAATACAATGATTGTATTATTACTAATTCTAATATTACTAATCCATTAACTATATTTAATAATGATTATGTATTTGTTTATGAAGAAAAATCGATTTAGAAAAGTTGCATTTTTCCTTTGCACAGATGTACTCTACAATATACAAATTGGAATACACACATATGGTATATAAAATATGCTTCAATATAGTGAAGTAAAAACGAACCACTATAATATGTGTATTATAGCGTATTTATTAACAGAACATACTTGAATAACCGTCCAAAATACAAACTTGTCAAAAAAAAGTCATTAAATAAATACGTTCTCATTATCAAAATGTCATCATGTGTAGGACTGTAGGAACTGCAGGATTTAATATCAGTGTCATTACAAGGAACTAGTTATTCCTTGTTTGTATGCAAGACACAAAGTGAAAGTAAAGTTTAATTTACAGAAAATATCTCCTTTTCAATTTTAAATCGAAAGAGCACAAGGGTAAGACATAAAATGAACGTAGGTTCATGAAAAAAAAAAATATAGAGAGTGGGAATAGGAAGTGGTATTGATTGATTGACATCCTTCTCACCATCAGTTGGCAACATACCCGAATTTTTTTTTTATTTTTAAAAAGTTCTTGTTTACACTAAAGTTTTTTTGTAAATTTACTGGCATTTAATTGAAAATATCTGAATTCATGATAGTTATTTCTTAGCATTTATTAAATCTAATAATCTATTAATCATATATTTTGGCATATTTTGATAAATCAATCTCGCTTCTTAATCACATAAATTATCACATAAATACCAGTTTAGACTCACCATTACCATAGCTCTCTCTTTTTAATTTAAGTATTGACTTAGATAAATTTGTTTTATAATTTGACTTTAATTTTTAAAAAGTTCATTTGGAAATGAAAACTTAAATAAAATACTAATTTATATGATATAATTCAATTAATGTCGGTAGAAATAAAATAATTTTGAAAACATTATCTAATTTTATTAAGTAAATTATTTTTTGGAAGCAATAATTAGTTGTTGTGGCTTTTGAAACATCCAAGTATTTAGCTACTACCTTATGCTAATTTAGAGTCACTAGTAATTATTTCTGTTGGAATGGAAAAACAGACTTTGTTAATGTATTGAAAAATTTGTTTAATTATCATTAGTTGTGCAATCCGTAATAGTGTGGTATTTACTCATTATGAGGTAAAATGGATAAACCAACAAAAGTCTCCACACAAATGAAGTTTTATTCAACGCGTTTCGAACACTTTGTGTTCATCATCAGGAAGACACTATAATACAAATTCTTGGGTATGTCTTGAATTCTCTTAATTGAATTTTATTATTTCACTCTAATTTTTGTATCTAATTAGATATAATTTGTATTATAGTGTCTTCCTGATGATGAGCACAAAGTGTTCGAAACGCGTTGAATAAAACTTCATTTGGGTGGAGACTTTTGTTGGTTTATCCATTTTACCTCAGAATTGTTTAATAATATTTACAAATATACTCATAACCAGTAAATACTCAGAAACCAAACAATTTATTTTCCTTTTCTGATTCTTTGTACAAAGTGAATATTGTTAAAAATCTCTACTCATTAATACTGAAATAAGACGTCTTGCTAAGGGATCTGATGAACAGATTTTTCCACATCCTACGACGAAAAAAAAATACTGAAATAAACAAGACATGAAATACTAGTTTTTTTTAACTGATTAGGTAGACAAAAAAAATAATATAGGTGTTAAAAAGCACTTTGGTTTTAGTTTCCTGATATTTTAAATCAGACGGCATTGACATTTTATTTCTATACGTCATTAATCTTATACTTTAATCAAGTAGCCAAAGAACTCATCCTTCACTCGAGTTGGAGCTTACCAACGACTTGAATTAGTTAGCTTCCAAAGTATAACTTACATTTATTTCCATTAGCTGATAGCAGGTTTTGTCTTTTTATGAATGAATATAGCAAGGTATGTTAAAGTTTACACATTTTTAGGAAATGAATGTCAACGAGGATGACAAAACAAACAAGAGAACTGGGTTTTTTGCATTCTTCAAATATTTCCAAATCTTAATGTCTAGTATAAATTATTTATATTGTAATCAGAATATTTCTTATCATAAAAAAAAAAACGATTTTCATAAGAATCCTTGAAGCAAAGTTTGAACATTACAAGAACAATAGATGAGAAGAAAACAATTAGTTTCAGTTTTACATATCATAGGGAACATCGATCTCTACCATTCACTTACCCTAGGCAGATTTTTACCAAGATCTATGGGTTCTTCTGAGCAAGGATAATTTATGTGCTAAATTTAATTATAATCTGCAAACTGTCTGATTTGAATAAAATACTGGATACAGAACGCACACACACACACACACGCACTCTCACGGGCATCAAAATGAATATATGCATGAAAATCACTGAAGTATTGAAATCTATTTTCTTTTATTATGGTTTGAGATATTCTTCTTGTAACTGTTCTCCAGCGTCTGGAATGTCCTTGGTACCAGTTCAGGTTTCTTATCCTCTTTTATCAGACTTCATTGTCTTCAGCTTTTCCTGTCATAGGCTAGTTAGTATACATTCTAGAAACATATCTTTGAGATTTTGTTGGTCGATGACAGCATCTTATTAGTACTAGTTTGTTATCAAAAGCTTAAGAGCTTGTTATGCAAAGAATGGATTCTCATGATCACTTCAAATTACTATTTTTGACCGATATTTTTAAAAAAATTTTCCGGACATTTTATGAGTGAGTCGAGCATGCATTTCAACATGTATGCCTTACTCAGGAGATTTTCTTTGGAGTCTTGTAATAACGTTTACTGATTCAATCATATAAAAATGACATCTTTATCTTGATTAAATTAAAGAAATTCAGTGTGACAAACATTTTTCCTTCACAAAATTTAGGCAATGGGATTTTCTTAAGCGGCCATAGATTTATTCTAAAGAGATAACAGTTAAAGCGAGAATGCAGGGATTAGGCTGCTTCTGAATTAACAACTTGTACCAGGAAACAGGTGAATTGGAAATTATGTTTTCAGCTCCATTTAGAATAACGAATTCAAACTTGTCAACAAACAGACTACTTCATGAATAAATTATATTTTGTAACTTATATATTTTAAGTCACGCAGGAGATTACACTAAACGCAACCAGATTTACTTTCTCTCAAGTTATTTTCAATTCGGTTAAAATATAGATTATCGATTCTGATTGGACTAATTGTTAAGTAAGTAAGTAAACTCAATAAATTTTATGACAATTCAAAAAAAAGTTAATTCATTATCTTATTCGCAATATCTAAGTTCTTGATTGATTCGCCTATTCTTTGAGTATAGTAATTTTTATACAATAATTATATACAAATAAATTACATGTATAATGTAATACATTATTAATATACATAAATGCATTATTCTGAAAATGGTTTAGAATATTAATACATTAATATTTGTTTGAAAGAGACATTTATCATTTGGAGCTTTGATGAGTGAACATTTTTCTGAGGGCTATCCAACTTCTAGAGGTATTGAGAAAGTGGAAAATATTTAAAAAAATTTAACGAAAAGCATGAAATCCAATGAACATAGTCTTCAGATGAGATGGTGGACCGCCATCTTATTATCAAATCTGGTCTTTCAACTTAAAAATTGTAAATTGACAAACTACATCAATCAGCAAATGAAGATGTATATTTGTTTTCAATGCCGTTTTTTTTCAGCCTATATGCCAAAGTAATAATTTTGAATTATTTCCAATAAGAATGATCAATTTATATACTGTGCATGTTATTCATGTTTCTTAAAATAATAATAATAATTATTAAAAAGTATCTAGATTGGAAAGAAAGTTTTGCCAAGTGAATTGAATTTATAGAAAACGTTACAAATAAATCAGTACTTTCATATAAAAAAACTACGTGGAGAAAGAAATTCTTTTAGGCAATCATTGTCAACACTTCCGAAGTTATCATTGGAAGAAACAAGGAATTCAGCAATCCAGGATTGACAGGAGTTATAAAGTCAACAAGCTACACGAAATGACGAAGGTAATTTATTCGGGAAGTTTTAAGAAGATTTTTTTTTTTTTACTAAGTTAGTAAGTTAAGACTGAAGGAGGCATTTATTGAAGGTGACAGAGGGCGCTTGCAGGGGTCTCGAAGGAGTCCGAAAGGAGATAAGGGCGCTCGCAAGTCAGCTGAGCCTAACCTGTTGCGCCGACCCCGTCACGTCCTTAACCCTTTAACCCTGGCCAAATCCCCTCTTCCACTTCTCCCAAACTAATTAACATCCTCCCATAATGCACCGCGTCCTCTTAATCCAAAGCCGACATCGCTTCCCCTTATAATTATTTCATAAACTAATGGCGACCACACAGTAATTATCCAACCCTCTAAGTAATTTCTGAAAACATCTCTGCAATCGTTGAAATATCGTTTTAACCCCGATAGGACCGGGTCACAGTAAGCCCGTTGTTTTTTGATGCAGGTTCCTTATCGCCTTCAATAGTTATAATAATTTGAATGTTGAAGTCCGTTATTTATTAGGTGAGGCCTCTACCTGCTGACACAACCATTACACATCTAATAAAACTGGTGGGAAATTAATTTTCTGTTGATTGCTTAGTTGGGATTAATAACAACCTTTTCTTTAGATAAATGTTTCCTCTTAATCGACACGTGAAAAGGCTTTGATCAGCATCGAAGCCCATCCGACTATGGTACACACATTATAGCCAATACATATGTACATAGTAAGAAAATCTTAAAAATAATATCTGCCTTAGATACTTCAAAAAAATATTACAAGTCGATATCATCAATAGAACGCCATGAAGAAATTCTTCACGACACTGCCTTATGTAGCATCATAACCAAATTTTCTCAATTCATTTTTTCAAATTAATTATTTTGTTAAGTTTGTAGTAGTGTAGAATAACTTGTTACTGGTCCTTAATAGAAGATGAACATATTGAAATCTACTTGCCATTTCCTCATTGGGGCATTATTCTAACTTTCTATTCATCACTTCAAATTTAAGATATATACCACTCATGCAAGTACCTTTTGATTAAAAAAAAATCAATATTTTATCACAACTGATATCATAAGTCTATACACATAAAACTTTTCTTTAAATTAATAAACCAATTAATAACATGAATTGTCTCTAGATAATAAGAATACATACTGTAAAGTTGAATTTAAACGACTCAATATATTTCGAAAATAATCATACCATAAAATATATTGTTTTAACGACAAGTTAATATAATGTTTTGAAACTAAAAATTTTACAGCAGAGCACTAAACTAATTGCATACCATTATTCTTTTCTTTTATGCAAATTTTTATTGAAATTCAAGCATTAATTTAACTGTTCTCCACTATGACTGAGCAACAATCCAGGCGTTTCCGTCATAGTCTTGGTGTATATGATATTTATTCATCAGCTTGAATGCATAAATACTCAGGAGAGTTGTTTATAGCTATTGAAAAGCCATTATATATATATATATATATATATTATTATTATTATTATTATTGTTTATATACTACTAGTGCAAAAAGCAAAATATTTAGGATGTTTTAACATATTTAAAGATCCAACAAAAATAACAGTAGTAAAAAATATACTTGTTGTAATATTCATTGTTATTTTTTAATCTTTTTTGTAAGATAAATGTTGCTTTGTAAAAATGTAAAACTAAAGACCAAACGTAGTTTTGCGTGAGATGCTGTTACCTGAAGACCTTTTCAGAAAGAAACAATGCATGTTTAGCCGTGGTTGAGATCTGTTCAGGCAGAACACATGCCTCAACAGATGTGTTCATGTGTTCTTCATGCATTTCTGAAGATATCTGTATGTGATCTTAATAAAATGGGCTAGGTTTATAGATTAATAGAAACAAAAAATAAATTTCTTCTCTTCTATTAGCAGTGAGGGAATTTAACACTGATAACATTTTATTCTTAATAACAGTAATCTTAAATTCTTAAATATAAGTGACGCCAAAGATAAATGATTATGCCCTACAAATTAACGTAACCTTTAGAATTATATGTAATATAATTATATGTAATAAGTACATTGCAAAGCAATAATGATGTGTTTATATGTTTGAGCATTATGTTTTTTTTTAAAACATGTGAAGCAGCGTTATTTCAATAGGTAGTAACAGATTTTTTTAATTTTCAAGCAAAGTTGAAAGCTATTATTACAAATTCCAGTTTAAATAATGCAGTATACTTAAAAAATAATATTACCAAAATTCAAATAGTTATATCTAATAATAAAAAAGCAACTGAAGAATTAAAATGGTTATGTAGGGTTATGATATCCCAACCATCTGAATGGTTAGAGGTTCATGTAAAAGAGAAATGAGTAATGGTTGCTCGGGTATGAACAAATTTTGCAATAATGACCTCAGAATTATAGAGGGAAATGACGAGAGAGAGAGAGAGAGAGAGGGGGGGAGAGAGAGAGAGGAGAGAGAGAGAGAGAGAGAGAGAGAGAGAATAAGGGACAAGTGTGCTCCTTATGTTCAGGTCTCTTGGTATCAGTTTTTGAATAAATTGAACTTGTCTCATTTAATATCTGATTACTAATGTGCCCAAGAAAACAAACAGAATAATAAAATAATACAAACTGAGCAGTGCTAGGTATAGTATTGCATTTTTGTTGCTTCCTATAGTTCAGAATATTTGACAAGTAGACCAAATGTCGAAAGTAAGCGGATTTTGTAGAACTATATTGTTTCGGACACTAAGTTCATCAGAAATATGTAAAGTTTAAAACATACATAACATGAAGACTATTCCTTCCCTCTACAAACCAGTATTGTAAATATCTTTGCAGTGTTTCCTTCTTTTAATTAGAAGTATCATAAAATCAAGATATAATTACAAACAAAATAATTATTCCACAGATCAGGGGTTTTCTACCATTGTTCGCTTGGAGACCTCCTGAGAACTATTTTACAATCTGTAATCCTCCCCGATATTTAAAAAAAACCATTATACACATGTAAATTTTCAAACAAATATTTTCTTTTAGGTAAAAAAAAGTGTGTCTATGAAAGAATTTAATTATATTTACAACAAGATGTTGAAAAATAAAAATCTTTTTAAAACAATTACAAAATTTTTATTTGTTAAAATTTATGAAGTATGGTAAAATACATTGTAAAAGAATCAGTTTTGAATATACTATAAACAAAATTTTAATATAACATTGGAACATTATAAACAAACTGACGAGGATAGTGGGCCTTATCGTTTAATCATTATGTGTAAATATTGTAACGGTCAGCTTTCTACGCTTTGGTATATTTTTGGTTATACAGTGGAACCTCTACATACGAGCTACTCTACTTACGAGAAAATCGAGATACGAGAGGTCTTTCGAGCAAAAATCTTGCTCTACATACGAGAGAAAATCCAAGTTACGAGAATTTCCAGATGGTTCCGCTAGGTGGCCAAGTTACGAGAATCAGTTACGAAACTGATACAGTAATGTTAAAAAGCAAAAAAAAGCAGAAAAATGTGCATAAATAAATTAGTGCCGTACAAAAATTTAGTTTTTCATAAAGTTAACTTTAATTTTAAGTGGAAGTGCTCATAATAAATGCTCATAATAAACTCGCATTTTATTTCGTTAATATCATCTTATTTATCTTATTACTATATTTTTATGTTCAGTCACTATTTGAATGTGTTTTTAGTAATCAGGAAGTTGTGTTCATAGTTATTTAGGGTTAACTTGAATGATTTTGAGAGGCCGGGAAATTAATTGGTTTTCAGTTATTTCTTATGGGAAAAATTCGCTCTAGATACGAGAAATTCTAGATACGATCACGATCCGGGAATGAGTAGTATGTAGAGGTTCCACTGTATTATGCTGATATACGCATATAAACTTATCATGAAGCACTAACCGTGGGCCATAGACTCTAAAAATACAATTTTTCTTCGTGGACTCCCACTTATATATATTTTAAAATAATATATTTAATAAGAGATCTTGTTAAACGAAACGAAAGTATAGTATGAAACGAAAGTATATGTTTCTTTTTCTTATATTAAATTTATATTGGCGAAAGTTGTTGCAAAATTTATCAAGATATTAAAATTAAAGAAACCATTTATCATATTTCCAGATGGCAAATGTTTATGGCAGATATTAAGAAGTTTATCAGAAGCTGGCCGGAATGAGGTGGGAAAAGTAGTGAATAAAAAAAGTAATGCCTAATCAGAATTGTCGTTTTCATCCTGGGTAACCATAATATCTAAACGGAGAAGATAAAACGATCGGGTTTAATGCCTTTGTCGAACTAATAAAAAAAGACCTAAAGCAGTTGACTTTCTCAAGGCAGTAGATACAGTTAACTTTCTGTTCATTTATGACTTCTGCTGATATTTTAAGAGACTTCAGGTTTTATCTTACTGATTGTAGTTTAACTCGGCGCACTTATAATTATATCACAACATTATAGAAATTAGACCTAATAAAAATACATGGAACATACTTGTAATTATTTCGTTGTTTCTGTACCATCAACTCAATTTAAAAAAAAAAAAACCTAAATTTTCTTATTTCATGGATTTGTTCTTTGTGTGACTTGCTTAAGAGTCTTCATGGTCAGTACGAAAGTCAGAAGAAAACACTCACATTGCTGTAGAACATGAACAACTTTCTTAAATAGTCATGCACGGAAAATATTTTACGGTCATATGGTTAGTGTTAATCATAATTCACTCTTTAAAAAAAAAAAAAACTGAATTGAAGCAATGAAACAAGTCAAGTAAGTTTAATTAATTGTAACATCTTTTAACATCTTGAGTAAAATTAATTCAATTAACATAGAATGTAATTATATATAAATGTAGTTCCTCGCCATTGCAGTGAGAACAAAAGTTAATTTTGTGCTGCTAGAATAAGTTGCAAAACTTCTGAATATTTTGGTGGAATGAAACCAATAGTAGAGACGACAATTGTTTGGCATAAAATGTTTTGGAACCACTGTATACAATATTTCTATGGGCTTCGCTTACGTAGATTGAAGAACAGGTTTGATATTTAAACATGCAAACTGTCCTACATGCAGAAAAATATTGATTTTATTGTTAAGGTAAATATTGAATAATTTTTATGTTTAAAAGTTAGTGAATTGTACTTAGTAAATTAAAGAAAACGATCAAATTTGTTATATAGATTATTTTATGGTTTAATTTATGTACATTTACGTGATTTGAAAATAATGATTTACGTTTTTTTAATCAACTATTAAAATAAAGGCAATTATAAATTCTATAGATATAAAAAATAAAAATGCATTTTAATCTTTATGGGTTGGCGAAGAATGCGAATGGTTGGTTTGAACTTGTAATAATTTGCACTATTAGTTACTTACACAATCTATTGTTTAATTTGATCAATAATGGAGAAGTGAAACAAATTTTTCTGATTTTAAACTATGAAATTTACTGTGAGTGAATTAAGTCAGGAAAGGCGATTCTTAAAGAAGGCGTAGAGATGGACGTGGGGTGGGAGATATCTGTTCATATGTCGATAGAGCTGCCTAAGAACCGTTAGTAGGTCGGTCTTCTAATGCTTTATGCAAATCTGCCACTTCCCTTATCTCCCGTTCTTAATCCACCACAAGAAACTAATTAATTACTGTTGTCATAGTGATTCAACTATTATGGCAATCGATCCTTTTCACAACAGTAATATTTTTTCTGTTAGATATTCAATAGATTTGAAATCTACTTAAATTTTCACAAGATCTTGGAGAGACAGGTCAAAAGATTTCGTTCTTAAGACAGACTAAATTATATACTAGAAAGTGGAACGAACACAGTGTTAAACCCATGTTTTTAATTCTATCTATTATTTATACTACTAACACAAGATAACAATTCTTTTATGACCATTCAAGTAGTATATACATACATAAGTTCAAAAACGAAGAATTATAACACACAGAGAAAAAGACACAATTACTGACTAGTGAGTTAGTAAGGTGACAATTTCCCTGTGTGTAACTTATCTCTCTGTGTGTAACTAATCTTTATTTTTGAATTTTTTTTGTGCCCATTTTGGAACGACTTTCCCTTTTAAAAGTAAATATATATACGGTACTGTTTTCTTGACCACAAATTACTAACAAACACTTTTTCTTCTTCTTGGAATTTGGTCAGGGTTAATATACGGAATCACCTTTTTGTCAATGTTTCGTCTTTATTTTAAGACATCCTCAGGGCTATAAACTAACAAAAAAACAATAAACAATGGACATTTGTCATTTCTACTTTAAAATCATCATAACAATTTCAAAAAACTTACTCAAGGCTAGTTTTAGCCTTTTAGCCTTTAATATAATAGATAAATATTATATTAAATATATAATATTTAATTATATATATATATATAATAAACAAAGAGTAACACAAAGAGAACAAAAACAATGGGATGGAACGGTGTCGATAACGGTGGATCAGCGTGGAATACTATGACTGTCTTGGAACTAGAACTACTCATTTGACTCTTCACCGTACATCTGGAATGAACTTACCTATTTTTCTTCTCTTATTGTCTCTTTTTGACGACAAACTGCAAAAAAAGACTTTATGGACCTCAAAACATATAAATCCGTCAAAATTTTAAGATCGATTTTTATAATAATCATTATATTTTACTTATAGTAAAATAATTAGAAACAATTACGAATAATTGACGAATTATTCGTAATTATTCAATTACGAATTGAATCCAGAAGCAGTGTAGTTCCGAGTGGGGGGGGGGGGGGGGAGAAAAATGGTACTGCTGCTGCGTGTAACATTCCACTGTGGATGCACCAAAAAAATGTAAACACCTGAAGTTTTGTGGTGGATTCAAAAAGTTAATCTTCAACACTTTGAAGCCACCATGCTAAATAGGACGGTCGTAGTGATAAGGTTAGTGAGGTGAACGTGATAACAGTCCACCACCACCTTGGGATGCTGAGAAGACAGCACTTTCGTTAAGACGAGAATTGAATGCTACTTGTCTTTTAGCCTTTTATTTGAATCTTTATGTCTTTTTAGCATATGATGGATCATCTAGTGGGTTAGACCACTATAGTTATACTTAGCGCGTTAGACGAACCAAACACGCAGAAATATATTGATGTCGTCTTCTGTTACCAAACCTTGAACACATGCAGAAATGTTAAGACCTTTTTTTTTTTAAAAAAATGTTTCTTCCTTAGTTAACAATAAATGACTAAAAACCTCTTCTGTTAAGTATAAACTTTTGGTTATTTTTTTACTGTTATTTAATATTCTAATCACATAATTTAACTTTAAATAATAATTTATGCAATTCTTTTGATTAAATTGTCATCTTTATTTTAATAATGTAAAATCCAATAATCAATATTCCCTTTGGCTCAAAGTATACCATACATTGATATAATAATGTTGGATGCAAAGTTGTCAGCGTATAAGCGGTTTTTACGAAGTTCGTAAATGTCGAGTATATGACATTGTAGTAGTCCGGACAACATTTACGACCAGCCTCGCAGAGGAGACTTGGCTAGAAAACAATGTCATAAACAGTCTCCTTCCAGCCTCCTACAGTTGAACTAATATCGAACCAATCGTAAAATATTTAATTTAAGTTTATTATAGAAACATATTACAAGATTGTCACGTGTAACAAAATATATGTACTTATAAAAAAGAAAGAAAAAGAAAAGAAATGAACGGGTATCTGTAGATTGAATAACATAAGTAACTCGTAAATGGTCACTGTATTACTTTTTTTTTTAACCATAATTCACTTTATAATTGAGTAGTTTTACAACATACTCTGTAGATAACAATTCACTGTTCCATCAATTTGCTTCATCTACTTTAGTTCAATAGTCACACTTCTATTTAATTTTGTATATTAAATAATAATTTATGAATTTATTCAACCATTTATTTCTGCATGTTATTTAGCTTTTTTTTTTTGGAATACAATAAACTTAAGGAAAAAAATATTGTTTACTCTATGAAATATGAAAATATTTATATATATAAATACATTATTTTCTTTGTCAAAGTTTGGTTCAGTGTCAAACACTTCTCATATATATATATATATATATATATATATATATATATACAGTTATTAATTTATTTTTTATCTAATGCAATAAAAGTAAAAATTATATTACTATGCCTGTATCTCGGAACTCCTGGTGTGTGATAAAGAGAAATACAATGTTGGACTAAGTATCTCTTGAAGTTTGAGATTAAGGGTATAGCAAATTAAATATTAAACTACATTTAATCAAAGTTAGCTCAGGTTAGGCCAGGTTAGCTCAGTGGTTAACGTCCTCATGCGTTCTCTGGCCCTCACGCGGGAGGTGAATAAATCTGAGTACGTCGTCCCTCGGAGAGGACGTTAAGCCGTCGTTCCCAAGCCTGTACGATGTCAGGTACTCAAAATCCCTACTCAAAATGCATTTGTGTTAGGTAAAATTTAGGGCTGCCAATGTAAAATCTGTAGAATCACCGATCAAACAAAAAGCTGGTAAACGGCTGACGTTATCACCCACTAGGGGATCGGTTTAATCAATAAAAAAGAGCCAAGCAATATTCCTTGTGTCATAATCATTTACAGCACTGTAACACATTAGTAGCTCTCAAGTACTCAAAAGGTTCAGAACATCATTGGAGACATTGTCAGAATAAAGCGCTATTCCAATTAGTAACCACCATAGCTCCTACATCTTTCTGTTTTCTATTACAGTTTTGGAACATCTATATCTTCAAGAAAGACTTCCTATTTGATGTGTTCGAAAACTGGGCGAGCAAGGAACAAAATACAGGGAAGGGAGTATGCTGTTTGGTAGCACTAATAATAATGTGTCTAAAAACCTCTTATTAGAGACTTAAAAGCTTAAAATAGTATGAAGTCTTAACAAAAACTTTTGAAAAAAAGAAGTCTTCTATCGCACGTTTTACATAAAAGCGGTTTTAATTTCATGATAATAATATTTACCACATTTATATAAGTGACTTGAGTTGAGAGAATAAGACAGTCATTAGTATGAAACGTCAAGTATTTTCCTTTTCCTCTACACATGTGAACACTTGACTTCCTCTTGAGAAGTAGTATCTACAGTCTCTATGTTCTCTGTGTTACGGAAACCGGTTCTAGAAGAAAAATAATTGATATACATCACATAGATGCATTAGGTGTAATAACTTAATTGTTAGTTTTTAATTGTGTCAGCACGATTCTCAGCACGTGACTGCGCTTGTCAAAAAAAAAAAAAAAAAAAAAAAAAAACAGGAAAAAAGAAGCCTCTCTTTATCACAAATAGTGAGAAAATTAACGTTTTCTTTTATTCGGTTAATAACTACTGGTACAACACTCATATTTACCTTATCATTCCTGCTATTTAAATTTACAAGAAAATCTATTTAATATTTACATTATTTTCTAATAATCTAATTTACATTATTTTGCAATAATAATAATGAAATATTATAATAATAATAATAATTATACTATATCCTTATTTACCTATACTTTTTATTCTTTCTACCCTAGTCTGTTTTAAGTTTACAATCATATATATATATATATAATATTGATATAGTTTCTCGACCACTGATATTTCAAATTCACATAAGGGGTTATTGAGGATTTTGGTCATAAAACATACAACTCCTGATCATCAGCCGACGTCTTCTGTTTGATGGTGTCTGATGATGTATTTATCTTGCTTTACTTATGTCGTTTAATAAATTGTTTTTTAGCCTTGAAAATTCCAAACAACTTTTGGCGAAACGTCGGCTGATGATCAGGAGTTGTATGTTTTATGACCACAATCCTCAATAACCCCTTATGTGAATTTATATATATATATAATATTGATATATTGATTGATATTGATATATAATAATATATCACCATATTCAGATCAAAAACTAAGACTACTCCAATTTTTACACTAAAACTCAAATATCACAACCAAAAATATACCAAAAATTTGCCATGTATTCTTGGAATAAAAAAAGAACCACACATTTTATTGAAACGTAGAATTAAATTATTCTATTGAAATTTTTCTTTTATGTACTGCTGATAAATTATGTGCAGTACAAAATAAATTATCGTTAAAAGGTAGTCTTGTAGTAGAATTTAAATTTTCTAAATTCAACTTTTCAGTTCTCAAATTATTAGAGAGTAAAAAATCTAAAAACATATAGCTGTCAATTAGTCTATGAACTCGAATTTTTCTATTCAAACTTATATACTATTTTTCCCTACTGTAGTTTAATATTAATCTTATTTAATAAATTTGAATTTTTATTTTGGTTGAAAACGAAGATTAATCAAGAAGCTCAATTTTTTTTGTATTACTGTATTAGACGGATGGAGCCTTTGTGTATATTTACGCATATTACAAGTCTGCTTAGAGGACTTATCTTAATAGTAATATGAAATAGACTGAAAATGGAAAAAATCAGTTGAATATTTCAGAAAAGAGGTTATGAAAGAATAAGGGCAGGATAGATGTAAATGTTGTAGTTTGTGGAAAGTGTTAAGATTGATGGATTTGAAAGGAGCAAAGGATGCTGGGAGCCGGGGGACAGTCCGGACGGTCTTGACCGGGATCAGGCTGTCTCCAAACAAAACGCCTAATTAGCTTATTAACATTCCCGCACTTGGCCGCCCCCGAATCTATAAATAACATGCCTTCCCCATTAACTTCTGACTTATATTCCAGTTAGCTTACTCCCACGAATGTTACCCAACACAAATTACGCAATCCATCTTACTTCACACTGCAAACACATGATACCTTAAGCTGATTTTTTTTTCACTTTAATTTATTAGCATGATAATGCATCAATATTAAAAAGAATTTCTTTTAATGAACTACCAGTTTTAATTTTACCTCAAAAAAAGTGTCCTCCAGTAGGACAGTTTATTAAAATTCACAACATTGTATAATTGTTTTATTACAGGACAGTTACACTATATTTGAAATAATATGCCAATGTTACGTAATGTACATATTTTAATTTGCAGGGAAAACAGCATCTCAAGACAGCCGAGTACACACACATGTTTGAGGATTAGTAGTCTACGTGTGAGACAAGTACAGTGATATTATTACCAGGTAAAAGACTCCGGAAACACATTATACACTGTATATATATCAATGATCAAACCAAAATATGAAATGAGAAATCATAACAAGCTTTCATCCGTAACAAGCGGTCTTCCTCAGAGTAAAAAATCCAATTCCAGTTTTTTGACTCTGACGAAGAACGCTTGTTTCGGTTGAAAGATATTAGTCTTTTTCTCCTATTTCACATTGTGGTTTGATCATTGATTGTCATTTCCCGTGTTTATTTGAAATCTTGTTTATCTATCTATCTATCAATATATATATATATATATATATACTTTAAAGGCAAAACCATATGACCCCAGGGGTATTTCAATAAAATTTACTGTAACACAACAGACGAAGTAAACTCTAATAACTAGAAGTTATAACCATATAATTTCATTGATTTTATTGTCATTGCTAAAACTCAGTCAAAGATCAAACAGTCAATATATATTGGATACGAGCATCTAATCGGTACTTCAGCTGAACTCATCTTTTCCTGATGAAGACTCATTTCAAAAATGGAAGTAAGTTATGTTAGTAATATCCTAGTTTTTTCATTCAATTTTCTTGTACATGTATATTTGAAAAAAGGACTTAAAAGTCATTCCTTTTAAAAGACATTTGATACAAAATGTCTTCTTAAGATCATCTAGGACGAAAAAGGTTTTGTAAAACTCATATACGATTAAAATTAGAAAGTATATTGAAGAGGAAACTATAGAATACAATACTCTCAGTGTTTTGATTTTAAATAATTTTTTTTCAAAAACAAAGAAGGAACGAATAAAACTGGTATACTGATGCGATTAGAGTCAACCTGAAGCATCTGTTGTTTGCAAAACTTACTGGGTCGCCACAATTCAAATACTATCTCACAAATAGGGAGGGATGAAGGTTAGGTTAGGTTAGGTTAGGTTGCAGTGGCAGTCCCACAAGGGAACACACGTAGGCCAAGCATTGGCCCTTTGTGATACCACACAATGAAGATTGATTCTATACTGGGAGTCCTAAATTTTGCCTAACTCAAATGTATTTAGAGTAGGGATCTTTAACGAGTACCTGACATTGTACAGGCTCGGGACCGACGGTTTAACGTCCTTCTCCGAGGGACGACGTGCTCAGATTTATTCACCTCCCGCGTGAATAAATCGAGGGCCAGGTGAGGATTGAACCCCGGTCCTATCAGTTCAGAGGTGAGCACGTAACCACTGAGCTAGCCTGGCCCCCATAGGGAGGGATGAAACAGAAAGAAGAACTTAAAGTATAGTATAAGAATAAAATAAAATGCAAACATATAGAGTGGCATAATATACATTAAAAAAAAAACCTCTAAAGAGGCATTATAACAAGCAATAGATGTATATTATAACTGGTATTTCGATAGTTATTATTATTGTTCCTTTTAACTATGGTGATTGTACAAACTTAATTTTAAAGTAACTTTTATTATGTATTATAGAAAACTCTTATATTGATGAAGTCGCTTGATCACTGTGGGTCGTGGACTCAATCCATTGACAGTAATTAAATAGCTAATGGTGAATTAAGTATATTGAATGATATTATCACAATAATATCTATGATAGATAAGAATAATGTTTTATAGGAGTCAAATTATAGTGATGGATTTTCTAGAAAACAATGTAAGTTTAATTAAGACAAACTTTTTTTTTAGTGGTTTCCAAGATTTGATGGTGAAAAGGGTATGACATGGAAGCAGGCATGTTTACAGGAGGCAAAGGTTTTTGTACTGGTGATTGACTGGTGAGAGCAGAGTTAATCACTTGTCAATCACACAGAGAATAACACACCTCTCTGAAAATCAATCACCTAAGGAAACTTAGCTGGCAAAGCATCAATTTAAAGTTTGTTTAATATTTACATATTAAAACTTTCAAGTTGATACTTGCATAAAATATGAAATAGATAAATATTCACATTTTCAAATCAAAGATAACAGTAATAATAAAAAAAAAATATTAAATAAATTACGTTCCTTTAGTATATTTCATGAAAAGATATGTTTTATTGGTAACATGATACTAACTAATGTAATAGTTAGCATAAATCGAAGGAATGAATGACAGGACGCATTAATATAATAATGAATAAAAGACGAAAATATTCAATGTCTGTCAAACTCCTCAGTCGAGCGGCTTTGTAGGGGAACTTTGAATTATAGTATTAACTGAACTTAGTATTATCGATTTAATGTTGGAGAAATATGTTGAATTCAAACAAACTTTTATCATTTATACAATAAAAACTTAATAAGTAAAACTTAATCAAGTAAATATTACATTTCTGAAACTTTATATTTATAAGTAGAATGACATATTATAATAGGTATACTTCTTTATAGATGTACTTTTAGTACATTTCTAATGATTTTTATGGTAATAATTGATAATAAGTAAATATAAAAATAACTAGTAATATAAAATATATAACTGTATATTTTTATATTATAAATTAAATAAATATATATTTTAAATTATTTTATACATTGAAATATATAAATATATATTTATATATAAATATAAATATATATATTTATAAATATATAAATAATATAAATGTAATTAGTAGTAAAATAAATATAATAGTATATAAATATAGAAATATAAATTAAAAATAAAAGTAAGTAATAAAGAAAAAAAATTTGAGAGGGCTTCCATGATAACACATTTACGATGGTTACAAATGAAAAAGACATTTATGACAACCACATTCACTCTATGTATATACTTCAAAAATAAGTATATACTCCATTCAATTCAAAAGTCTACAAGCACATTGAAATAAATTATAGAAAAGAGACATTGAAAAATAACGGTAAAATTTACGTTTATTTTTCGATACAGTTTTCATCGGAAGAATAAGTGATAAGACATGAATTTGATTTCAATTTTCAAATTGATGCCGGCTTGACACTTATGACCTATTTTAGAGAATGTTTCGAGTGTTCTGCATGATTATTTTAAGTGTTCCGAGAATAAAAACATCAATTCACAAAACTTTTTTCCTTCATATTTACTTGTTGAAACATTATTTTTTAACTAATAGGTATAAAACAAAGTAACTATTAACTTAACTATAAATAATTCGTGCTCCGTCCTACGACGTAGCAGACGAAGCAGAGATCCTTCTCACGTCGTCTTCTCTTCTAGTCTACTCCTGATGATCAACAACAGTTCGAAATTAATGAGAATTCAATATGTGTGTTTTTTATTCCTTTTTCTGTATCATACTTTGTGTAGACAAATATATATATATATATATATATATATATATATATATATATATCAATGATCATACCACAATATGAAATAGGAAAACAAGACTAAGATCTTTGATTGTTATTTCCCGTGTTTATGTGAAATATTATATTATATATTATATATAATATATATATATATATATATATATATAGAAAATAAATTCAAAACTAAGGAAACACACAGAAAGACACAGACATAACTCACATCGATATTTCGACCATCGTCGTCATCAGGAGGTGTGAAGAGCGAAGAGCGAAGAGTGCTTGGTCTCCCTTTCTCTTTTCTCCTGAAGACGGATTACCCGAAAATTTGAGTCTGTGTGTTTCCCTACTCTGTGTGTACTCTTCTTGAATTTTGTTCTCGTATTGTGTCCACTTTGGATCTCGTATTGTGTCCAAAGTGGATATATATATATATATATATTGTGTGTGTGTGTGTATAATTATTATACACACATATTATGCACACAAAAATGTGTGGTGTGTGTGTGTATAATGTGTTATTTAAAAAGGACCAAGGTTTCTGATTTAATGAAGATTTTGACGGGAATATTTTCAACAGAATGATTTCATATGAAAACTTAGAATATGTTTGTGTGACAGGAAGTGCTGACGGTAGGAGATTGTACGGTTTGATAACACGAGACGCACCAGTTCCATCTTCCCAAGGATTAAACAATTCTAATTTATTCATGTCGATTGTTTGGTTTCTGATAGTCGGTGACACGCTTGCTGCATTTTATATTGTTGCAGGTCAAGAACTTCTCATATGAGCAATGCTAATAAATTAACAACTTAAGGCTGAATCCATTAGAACTTCTTCACATTTTTTTTGCCTGTAATAATTACTTCATTTTTGACGATTGATGATTCCAAAGGAAATCTTGAATTTACAGGTAACTTAACCTGTAGATTCTCCATATATTACATTAAATAAAATAATGCATACACATATTTAATGTTTATTCATCCATTGATTTCCGATTTAATTAGCTCAAACAGGAGTGGCACCAACGGTTGACCACTCATTCCCTATATACATCCCCGTTAATTGTAAAATAATAATTTAGAATCACTTCTTATAACAAATATTTTTGTAGTTGAAGTGGGGAAAAAAAAAAAATTAGCTCAAATACATAGCCACAGGGATACCAAAGCCAAGAGTACCCTTTTTCCTTGCAAGAGAGAGAGAGAGAGAGAGAGAGAGAGAGAGGAGAGAGAGAGAGAGAGAAGGTCAGTTCTGGTTCAGTGTTAATTCACCTTCATAATTTATTTAAGTGAAATGCACTGAAAATTATACAATGTTACTTGTTAGGTTCAAATATGTTTAAAACAGTTCTATTTTTATAAATTGTTTGACAGCGCTAATATCTGAACAAAAAACTGTTTATTAGAAAAAAAAACACAACTACGAAACCAAGTTTGCTGCTAAATTGCTCATATATATATATATCAATGATCAAACTACAATATGAAATGGGAAAAAAAAGACAAAGTTCTATCAAGCGTAACAAGCGGTCTTCGTCAGAGTCAGGGTTTTTCATTGTGAGTTTTCAAGACCACCCGTCACGGTTGAAAGATCCCAGTCCTCTTCTCCGACTTCATATTGTGGTTTGATCATTGACTGCCATTATAAAATCCCGTATATATAAACAAACTAAATTGACAAAAAGAACACACAGAAATGAAACAAAAACTCACAACTATATTTCGATTGCCTCGTTATCTGGAAGATAGAAACGAGTCTCTCCGCAGGCAGACAACGACTAGTCGGTGGTTTTGATATATATATATATATATATTGAAATAGTTAAGTGCACGTTAAATAGTATTATTTCACTATAAGTAAAGTATAGTGATTGTGAAAAATCAATCTCGAGAGTTTGACGGAATTACATGTTTTGAGGTCCCAAAAGTCGTTTTATGAAGATTTTTAGGGGATGTTTGAGTGTGTGTGGGTGGATGAATATGTTAGCAAAGTTTGAAGGCAACACATAAAAGAAACGAGAACACTTACTGATCAATATTTCAAACCGAAGTTCGTCATCAGGAAGAGAGTAGAAGGAAAGAAGAAGAGTTACGTGCGTTCAAAAGTGAGGGTGGAATGCTATATATATATATATAAAAAGATTTCACATAAACACGTGAAACAACTATCAATGATCAAACGACAATAAGAAATGGGAAAACAAGACTAAGATCTTTCAACCGTAACAAGCGGTCTTCGTCAGAGTCAAAAACCCAACTGGCAGTTGGGTTTTTGACTCTGACGAAGACCGCTTGTTACGGTTGAAAGATCTTAGTCTTGTTTTACCATTTCTTATTGTGGTTTGATCATTGATATATATGTATAAATGAGAAACAATATTATTTATAATTTGGTATGCAAATTCAACTGCCTTCTATGCAATAAATTTTCCTTTATTTTTAATTATTATAACTTTAACCAGAGAAAATGTTGTTATTTTTATTTAATTTAAAATATTTAAAATGTATTTTAATTTAGTTCAATTTGAAATATGTTTTTAATATAGTTAATGATTATTTATGTTTTATGAAGTTTAATTTACTAGTGGTGGGCAATTTGATCGTCTATGAACAATTGAATATTCATATTTTTTTTTTCTGTAATGGAGTTTTGCTTAGTCTATTGATGTATTCTATTATATAATATTAGTCTAAAAAAAATTGTATTTTAGATGACTGGATCAGACATAGCTTCGCAGTGATTTCAAGAAGTATTACTCTTTAAAAGAAACTGATAGTAACAGGAGGGTTAAATATTTTTATATATTTAAAAATATTCAAAATATTAATATTTGAATATTTCTTTAAAATAAGCTGGTAGAGTTTGACTGATTACAATGTCTTTTCATCTCATTGGCTAGAAAGTATTCAATAATTAACAATAACGAATGTCTGTTAGTTTCCTATAAAATGTTGAATAAACATATACAAGTCTGTTAAATTACCTTAATATAAAAGAAATATTAAGGTAATTTAAAATTCAACATATGAAAATGAACGAAGCGGAACCCATTCTTAGAGGCTGTTTTAAGACTGGCCATCTTTTCAAAGTGTCGCAACATGTGCTGAAACGTTTTTAACATGTTAAATAAGCTTTACTGGGTTGACTGTAACCCAGAAACAGTTTTAGATTCTGCACAAGTGCTAAAAAATTATGCAACGATTAACTAACACTTTTAAATTACTGGTTAACTATGTAAAACACCTGTCGTTATTTATTAGATACAGGATGAAGTATCAGAAATATTAAGTAATGAATGTTTAGAAATGGCATAATAATTTAAACTGAAGAAAATAAAAGTATTAAAAAAAATTGGAGTGGGCTACACTCAATTTTACAAGTAAGGATATTATCAAACTCGATGACGAGTAATTTAACATTATTTTTATTTTGTGTTACTGTCGTGTAGATGTATTACAAAACCATATGTAGTAAAACATTCTGGTGATTTACTATATAGTTTTAATTTTTAGTATTATATTTTCACAGACATTTAGTTATATCTTACTGAAAAAAGATGAGGCCGTTTTTAATTAATTATAATATTAATTTTACAGTAACTACTAAGGTTCAATTATGTAGAATTAGTAGTTCAGGGAAAAAAATGTTAATAATGCACAATAAGCAATAAGTGAACTTATGCTTATTTGCCCAAAAACTGTTCTGTTTATGCACATTATAAGGATTATATTTGGGTATATATCAAATTGACCCAGAACACGGTCTAATCTGGTTTGTGTTCTCCAACTGTAGGAAACGGTGCAGCAGACTTTTAAATAAAAAACTAATTAAAAAGAAGGTAGCACACAGAGAGACAAAATAATAACTCACTTCTATATTTCGACGATTTTTATCATCAGGAGGCGAAGAGTTCTTCGACTCAGTCGCCGCCCTGCCTTCTTCCGGGACTCCTAGCCTCCTGATGACGACGATCGTCAAAATATAGAAGTGACAAATTATTTTGTCTATCTGTGTGCTACCTTCTTTTAATTCTTTAAATTTAATTCTTTTAATTTAAAACCGGAGTTTTATCAAAAATCATCAAAATCTGAAAATTAATGTTTCATGATTACTGTATTTATAGTAAAGAAATAAGTATAATCAAAATATAGTTTTAATTTTTTTTATTAAAAATGAATAGGTATTTTTGTAAAGAACATTTCTGAACAAGTTGTCACCCGACTGTTTTCTTCCTTTTTTTGAGTTGATTGGCACTTTTCTCTCCTGTCCTACCAAATCTATAAGAGATCAAAATTACTAAAAGTAAGAAATTCCTTCCCTTCCAGTGCGAGAAATTTCGGTTTCGTACTCTACAGGAAACGATTCTACGAATTCAAATGTTTCTACAATTCGTAAATAGAGGGCTGTCACATGGACTGGTTCTGTCTCTGAAATATCCTTAGTTGTGGCCTTGGACTCGCAGAGTGTCTTCAACTCGTTCTTGGATAAGGCACTCTTCTATAAATTATAAATTTTCAGCCTACTTTACTGGTTTACTGACATAATGAAATCATTCTTCCTCAACACACAATATTTTGTTCTTATTAATCACTGTATCACAGAGAATTGTTTTAGGGCGCGTTATTCACTATACATGTATGATTTACCAATCCTGTTGCAGTTCTTTCCCGAATTTCCCCACAGAAACAAAGTCATTATTTAATATTATTAACATATATTGACAAAGTTAATTTCCTTCAAATTTAAAATAAATCAGAATGATAATGATAGATGCACCTGCAGTTAAAGAAAAGTATTTGGTCTCGTCTTAAGGATGATAATGAATCACACAAACTGAAAGGAAAGGAAATATTTTGTCCATTAATTGCAGAATTAAAGTTTACATTTAAAATTTACTAGATAATTGTCTAAGTTTATTTACGGTTTTTTGTTTTGTAATCGGTAATTAGAGATACGGCAGAGAGTGGCACGACTTTGGGGCACGCGAGTTGCTTTTCCACGGGGACCTCATGGCCACTGTCACAGGGCTGCCTTCCTTCCAGTCTACTCGCCTTCTCTGGCCTCGTTCTTCCACGCCAATGTAACAAAACTCTTGTTTTTTTCGTATGATGACATTTTCTTTAAAAAATGCATTTGAGATAATATTCACATATTATATTGTTCCCGACCAATCAAGTTTTTTGTGACTAAATTGTTACTTACTAAAACTCGTTAACAGCGATTTGTTACTCGTATTATTGTTTTCTAACAAATAGTACATTTGTAATTTTGATTAAGAACATAAAAACAACTCTATTAATAAATCAAATAGTATCCTTCCAAACAAAAACTGTTTAATACAGTAAAAAATGGTTCAATGACAATACACTTTTTAATTTTTTTTATTAATCTTGTGAGATTGCTGTTTTTTTTGCTAAGTAATGTTAAAATAAAGCTTATATGCTACTCATAGCTAAGGAACCTTTCTATTTCGTATACCAGTTATACCTTCAGAGTTTTAAAATAAATAAATATGGCAAAAGGAAATATGGCAGGAAAGGTAAATTCACCAAATAATTATCCTTAAAGATCTAATTCTTACCAAATATTCTATAATCTTAAATCAACTTCCCGCAAAGGAAAATTACACCTATCAAATTTTTTTGTCTGTTCTTATAATACCTACAGTCGATATTAGTAGTTTATTTAAAGTGCATTATTTACGTCATTGACTCGGATAAATTATTGGGTATTACAATTCACTTGGATCACATTCCGGACAAAGTATTGTATAATAAAATTAACTTCGACTGACAGTTCGTCATTCAAAAAATGTTAAAAAAAAGACCTTTAAGGAGAAGATGGCAAAAATTGGAAGGGCCACTGAATACTGAACTAATTCATTAAAAGAGATGCATCATTAATTAACTGAACACCATTCTATCTTTTGCCATCTGTTATCTACCTAGCTGGTCTACAGCAGAAAGTTAGAAGTACAAACATTTGTCAACAAAAGAAGGTTTCAAATATTTGTCCAAATCTTATAGAAATATAAAATGCCATAAATCTTAATCATAGTTAATTATCATATAAGAGGATAATTATAAAAATGTGAATTATTATACCATACAATTGATTAGTGGAGTCAAAATTATCAATTGTTCAAGAAATTATCATTGCAGTATTAAGACTACCTAGAGTAACCAGAATGTTTGAAGATCGCAATACTGATTAATGTTCGATATCAGATGGAACTAAATCAAGTATAAAGTTTTCTCTATTAGGATGAAAATTAACCTGTTGAATATTATATAAAGGATGTACATATCAAGCAGTCTGACATATCATGAAGACCATCAGCCCTGACGACGGCTTGTGAGTGATTCAGGAAGTTCAAACAACTTTTAGTCACTAATAAGAATCGTGTAAATAACATCGCTTGAAGAAAATGCTTCAACTGACTAATAATAAGATTATAGTTCAACCCGAGTTGAGGAATTTTGAAGAAAATGCTTCAACTGACTAATAATAAGATATAGTTCAACCCGAGATGAGGAATTTTGAAGAAAATGCTTCTACTGACTAATAATAAGATTATAGTTCAACCTGAGTTGAGGAATTTTGAAGAAAATGCTTCAACTGACTAATAATAAGATATAGTTCAACCCGAGATGAGGAATTTTGAAGAAAATGCTTCTACTGACCAATAATAAGATTATAGTTCAACCCGTTCTGGTTCAACCAAAGATGAGGAATTTTGAAGAAAATGCTTCTACTGACTAATAATAAGATATAGTTCAACCCGAGATGAGGAATTTTGAAGAAAATGCTTCTACTGACTAATAATAAGATTATAGTTCAACCCGTTCTGGTTCAACCAAAGATGAGGAATTTTGAAGAAAATGCTTCTACTGACTAATAATAAGATTATACTTCAACCAAAGATGAGGAATTTTGAAGAAAATGCTTCTACTGACTAATAATAAGATTATAGTTCAACCAAAGATGAGGAATCTTGAAGAAAATGCTTCTACTGACTAATAATAAGATTACAGTTCAACCCGAGATGAGTAATTGAACCATATACCTAAACAGAAACCATAAATACATCTTACAACTACCATATATATAAAAACTACTCCTAAAATATTAAATTTTAATTATTAAAATTAATAAACAGAATAGAGGCGTTTATCTGTTACAATTAACAGCTAACAATTTTTTTTAAATGGAATACATTTTCCTGATTTATCACAATGATGAAAGAGATAATATTAAAATATAATTCAGAATTAGATATCTCATTATCAAACAAAGTTTTAGAATATCACAATTTATTGAAAAAGTGGAGCAGTATTATACTAAACCTCTAAAAGTTTTGTCTGAAAGCCTCTTGTAGTTTGATAGTATAATAAGTAAAAAACTCTCTTAATTTTTCGAGAGATTCCTTTTTACAATACGGGAGACTCTATCGAAGTGACTTTTAATAATTAGACTTTTCATGTTATATAATCAGCGATTGAAAGGAGTTCAGAACTTAGTCGGAATCTTTTTCTCTCATATGGTAACTTTAAACATGTACGTTCTTTCACACGACTTTTTAGCAATTAATTATTTACGTAGAAAGAGCATCAACCTTTCCACTTATACAACTTATGTTTAAAGAAGGGTTATATCTTCGATAATTTTTCATGAACCAATGCAGTGATTCTCATAATTGTTTAAAATTAAAAAGTGATTGATCAAATAAAATTTCACTTTAACCCCCTTTCATCTTAAAATCAAGTTAAAGCTGAAATGTTCAAGTTTATATACATGAAGTTAACAGGTGGTATGTTGATTAACATTTTCCAGTCCCACTCACTGACTCCGATAATCCATTATAAATGCAAACTGGAGTAACTAAGTCACTCAGACCTACTTTGTCAGTTTGATGCCCAAATTAAATTATCAATTTAAATCTTTTTATATATTTCAAACTGTTTCTTTTTAAACAAAAAGTATTTTAATTTAGTTACAGGTTTATAACAAAAGTTAGAGTAGAGTAAAAACCAAAGGATATTTGATATTTGTTCACATTTCATTGTTAATGTTTGTGAAGCTGCTAGACGCTAAAGTAACATCGTAGTGAATGCCAAAGTGAGTGGTTTCTACCTTGTCTCTTTGTCAGCACTCAGATTTTATGTCGGCATTTGCTGCTAACAGATGATTAGTAAAAAAAATAGTCGATTTATAGTTGATGCAAAATTTAACTTTTTTCATCGTGCTTTGGTATAATAACAATAAAGGTACACCATTTTGGAATATCAACTTTCTCGTTGCAAAGCATGCATTTCCTCTTCTAGTTGTTTCTGCAAAGCCGAAGGGACTCGGTCTTGACTTTAAAAAATATTAGTTTTTAATTTCTTTTTTATTTAGTCCCAGTGAACAATTATAATTTTAAATTTGCAAATTTTATCCATAAATATTTAGCAAATTTATAAAATATATTTTTTCAGATATTTATGTTCAGGTTCGATCACTACTAGAAGTTGGTCTGAACAGTTGAATACAAAATATAAAACCTCAATAGATTTTCTAACGTCATATTAAACAGTTATTTGGCTAATCCTCTTGATAAAAAGATTCATAGTTCATGCTTCGGATAAAATCAATCTGTTATTTAAGGGCAAACATGAGTTAAATCTGAGAATTTCATCAGTGATACTGATCTTTTTAATCCAAGATAGTCCATAATTATTTTAAGACTAATCTAAATCTGATGTAAATTGTTCATCAAATATGCTTTTATTGATAAACTTATTAAAATTTGCCAGAAATATCTTTAGTGCTATCCGGTAAATTAGAACTTTTTATGACTGTAACTTTTTTTTATAATAAGTTAACGTTGTCTGCCTTCATCTTTAGGATAGTAATGCATACATTCGTGAAACGACCAACTTTATGGGCAAGCGTTAGATTTTATGCGTTGCCTGGTTTGCTTACATAGTCTGGATAAATTATTTTAAAACCACATTTCAGGGAGTTTCCTTATGCCTAGCTTATTCTAGTTTATAACGAGGATGAAGGTTTTTGATTCCAGTATATTTCATTTTTCACTAAGTGAATTCTATTTACAGATGTATCTTTCAACTTTGATAATATTCTATTTTCTTTTTTTTTGGTGTGTTCATAGCCAGAGCCATTTTTACAGCTGAATCACAAAAACTGTGTTTATTATATAAGATGGGTGTGTCACTATGCCTACAAATAAATTGAGCCTTTAAGACTTGAAACCCACTGATGGTATCATTCACATTTAAAACCTCAAGACGATGTTAAATTTCTTAGACTGGCAGCCAACTTCTCTATACTTCCATTGTATCTTGGCAATCTTGCCAACAATTGGTGTTGTTTATTATAAATGTTAAGTTCAGAGTTAAATGTTTCTTGAAAAGACTACTTGAATCTGAGTTGTTTTTCTTTGCAGGCGCATCTGGTGAAATGAGGTAGCTAGAGATTCCTACTATTTAGTACAAACAGAGTTAATTTATATTCTTTCTTTTAACTTTTCAACTTTTTTTCAATTAAAACATCTCTACATTAGTTTTCATCTCCTAAATTCCAGGGGATGTTATCAAAAGCTTCTTCAATATCTAAGATGTAGCTCAAAGTGATTTGATTTAACAAAACCTAAGAAAAATTCCTCCCTTAGTTAAAAAAATTTCAACTTAGTCCATGAGTATTCATCTCATTCTCTCAAAGGGTGCTATTAAGAGATGCTGTGACCTGTACTCTGTCCACATACATTCTATGTACTGTATTCTGTATAGTAAAATTGGCTAATTATTACAAAGTTTCACTCTAGACAAAGTATTTCAAGAAATAAGAAAACAAACAAACAAAAAATGCCTAAAATCACATTTTGGTCAAAAAAGTGACTTTTCTATCATACAATTTTGCCAAAAACAATAGATCTATCTACACTAACTGCCCATTTTTGTGTAACATAAGAATTCGAGGCATCAAACGGTGCTGTTTGTAGCCTGCCCACAAACATTAGGATACACACCAAACCATCCATTCACATACATCCACAATGAAAAAAAGTCAAAAAAGAACTTTTAAAACCTCAAAATTTGTAAATTTATCAAAATCTTGAGTTCAAATGTTTTCATAATCTCTATAATTTACTTAAAATATAGCAAAACGTAAACAAACATGGAACAAAACATGAAATTATTAAATTAAATATATTTAAATTATATAAAAAAACTTATAATAAATGTACACAAACATATAAAATACGAAACAACATTTTATTAAAAGTCTTTATAACTTACGAGGTTAATTAACGTATTAACCTCAGAAATGTAATAAGGACACTAATGTATATGTCTCATTTACATCAGTTATGATATATGATCATGCTAATAATATTTCTCTTATTTACATAAGAAATGAAATAAGACGATGCTAAGAATGAATCTCTTATTTGAATAAGATGTAAAATAATATGATTTTAATAATATACCTCTTATTTAACATGATGTGAAATAATACCATAAGAATATAAGGCTTGTATTTATATGTGCTGAGACATAAAATATTGCTTAAAAGATATTTATTATTATCATATGATATGAAATAAAATCAGATATGTATCTCTTATGAGATATGACATGAAATGTATAATAAAATAATTTTTAATACATACATACGATCACCAGATCATTCTTTTTTATTGCCAAACATGTATTTCAACTTGGCAGGAAGAGGAATATTGAATTCTGGTTACATTGCGTTTGATATACTCGAATAAACTCTCACTGACCTTATAATATTGGAATAAATTTAGTATATTAACCTAACTATATATAATTTAATTTTTAATTTTGTTTTTAAAACCAGGTTTTATAAGGTGTTTTCATTCCAATGAAGTTGAAATGTCCGTTAGTTTGTTATCAAACAGCGTTTAATATTTTATAAAATTTTATATATAAAATTATAATTTTATATAAATTATAATTTTTTACCCTACAATGAGTAAATACCACATAATAACTGATTGCACTACGTTAGCAGTTTCATAATTTACACTTTCTTTGTAGAAGTCAAATGGATGATAGCCGCTTTAAAATAAATAAATTATGGATTAGACAGCGTCTAATCTATAATTTTATATATATTCTAGAACTACATGATCCAAACTATTTAAAGATGTTTGTTTTATTGAAATTTATATACCCATTGTGTAATGGCCTAATATATACGATTTTTAGAATCGATTTGCATTTTGCAGACGATTTCGATATTGTAATAACCACACTGTTTTTGTATACAATAAGAATTTTTTAAATTATTATTAATTTGTTAAAATTTTTAAATTCATTAAATTCTTAAATATTATTCAATTATTAAATTTTATATCACTAATGACATATTAAAGTTTTTAGGTTGATGACCTTTAAATGCATCTAAATAAATAAAAATTATTAGCTATAAAATATATGAAAATTTGTAGTGTGTTACACTCCATTTCACCGAAAATATGTATACCAAATTTGTTGTCAGTCAATTTAATTAAACTGATTTACTTTAATTTGGACATCATGTAGAGGTTTATAAGACTTTATGATAAAAAGTGGACTATCATAATCCATATGTTTTTGATAAAATTCATGGACTATTAGTTATCTTTTTTCCTTTATTTTAAAGTGGCTACCATCCATTTGACTTCTACAAAGAAAGTGTAAATTATGAAACTGCTAACGTAGTGCAATCAGTTATTATGTGGTATTTACTCATTGTAGGGTAAAAAACTGATGAAATGGTCTCTACAAATAACTGTCTGGTGTCATTGTATTTTTTAGTTAATGCCTGAGAAAGAACACTATGTGTTCGAAACGCATTGTTTATACCATTAAATTTTTATATGTGGAGACCATTTCATTAGCTTTTTATCCTACAATTATCAAACTGCGTCTAATATTTTAGAGATAGACATCCATAATTTTTATATGCATTCTAAAACTGCATGATCCAAACTACTTAGAGTTATATGTTTCATTGACACTTAAATGCGCATTGAAAAGCTAATTAAAAAAATGTGAATTAAAAAGAATGTTAGGACAATAAGAGGGAAGTATCATCCATCGGGAATGTCTATTCTAGTCTTAGATGAGAAAGAAGTCTATTCAAATAATAATGTATCTTACGTATTGGTTGGCAACTTTGCTACTGAGACTAGTACCAGTTGAAGCATACACTACAACAGTGGATGTGAAATTTAGAGACTAACATACCGACTGATCAATTTAAATACAACAAGCTATATACAATGCCTGAGATGCGGTGGGCACTTAAAAATATCAGAAATACCCTATTGGAAAATATTAAGATACCATACTGTTTTATCTCTCAAAACTTGGGAAAATGTTTGAACAATTTACTTAACTTCAAAAAAAATGTATGGGAAAAGGATTATCTGACAGGTTAGAGGGAATCATGATTCTAGTATTAAAGAGTGGATAACGCAGGGAGTTACCGACCAATACCTTTGTGTCTTGCTGCCTATGTAAGTTACTGCACTCAATGGTCAATTACATAACAGATTGGTTCCTTGAGAGACATTACCTCATTGGCAACTAACAGGCAAGTTTCAGGAAAGGTTATCCAACTTAAGACTAACTAATCTTTAAGAAAAAAAAAATATTCAAAACTATTTCATCAAAAGAGAGCATAGCTAGCAGTTTTCTTTAATCTCCAAGAGGCATTGGATACAAGCAGAAAAAAAAAATGAAAAATCAGTTTGTATCGTATTGGGCGAAACTTACTAAAGTTTTTGACTTTTTTTTTTCTCCAAGGAATTTGGCTGAGTGAGGAAATAATGTGGCCACACCAGACAACTTTTTTATTACTTAGTCACAGGAAATTATGACGTTGCAGGTGCAGAACTGTCTTGACGGTTACCCATTTGATTGAAAACTTCACTGTAGTAGTTCAGAAGCGCTTGTCATTACAATGGCTTTGACCAAAAACTTTTATAGATGGCAAAATGAACTTTTATTTCCATATCATATTGGCATATATACATGTACTTAAAGAGTATGTATGAATAAATCTACATGAAACATGATTGATTTTAAGTAAGCTGAAGAGCTAGAATATCAAAACACAGTGACTGCATCCTTTTCCTCCTCCTAAAGAAGAGGGACATAAACTAATATTATATATATCATATATTTGGGGAGCAGGCCTTCATTGATACATGTTCTATTAAAACCTATGCCTATTTCAATTTTGACACATTTTCGAATTAATTTTTCAAATTTCCTTACCTCTGGCTTCCATAAGTTTGGGACAAGAATAGTTTGAGTTTTTTCAGTTTAAATTTATATTAGTTTTTTAAGTAAATTGTGAAACTACGATTCCAAATAACTTTCTTGATAATGGTCGACGAAGACCGAAACATGTCGATGATATACAGAAATAAAAATTTTGGTGAACTGATTTATCTTGTCCCAAACTTATGGAAGCCAGAGGTAAGGAAATTTGAAAAATTAATTCGAAAATGTGCCAAAATTGAAATAGGCATAGGTTTTAATAGAACATATATATATGTTAATTTAACTTTTTCCAAGATAAATAAGATATATTAAAGAATAGGATATATAATAAAAAGATAACAGGTATAGCATTTAGATTGTTGATTATTAGGTAGGTTTATACATACTTATTATCATGGAAATTTTAGTTTATCTTAGTACTTCATATATTTACATTGATTTTTTTTTGTCTGAATATGTGCAGTTATTATTACATAACATGGAACACACTGACTGAGCAACATGAGAAAACTTTAATGCGCAAGTAGAATATAAGATAAGAAAAATGAATAACATTGTCTCATCATCTGCGAAATTCCTACTGATTAAACTTCTAGCTGCTCTTTTTGGTGTTATTTTTTTTTACCAATATTCTAGATTTCTAAAATTGGTATCATGTAGATTAATAATGAATCTAAATTAAATTCACATTAATATTAAATAATTTTTGAAGTTTCTAGAATAAAGTCGTCCAGTTATACATTTTGTTTATAGCCGTTAACATAGAACGGAAAAGTCTAATATTTCATTGTAATCAAGCAATAATAAGGAAATTTTGTATAACTCAGTAGCAGGTCTTCTTTAAAGAATATTCTTACAGTTCGTAGCAGCTTCTGCTCTCACAATTGTATTCCATATTATACAATTATATTCCATAACATGTCATAAACTTTAAATTATTCTACCAAAATAATATGATAAATTGAAGATAGGTGTAATGTTGGCATAAAAAAAAACACATGCAAATGCAGGTGTACGCTGAAATTTATACATCCAAACCTTATTTTCTTTAATATGTTCAAATATCTTCTGAATTATTTTAGGGTAAAAAGCTAATGAAATGGTCTCCACATATAAAAATTTAATCGCATAAACAACGCGTTTCGAACACGTAGTATTCTTCTTCAGGCATTAACTAAAAAATATACAATGCCATCAGAGAGTTATCTATAGTACAAAGTAAATATAGTACAAAATACGAGTAAAACTAAAATAAAGTAAAATAAGGAAGAGAGTACGAACCTAAGGGTAAGTGTCTGTGGTACAACCGACTGGGAATACGATGGAAGTGGGTGAGGGTATGGAGTATACATCTCTTTCATATTGGATAGTCTTCTGAATTAATGCATTTCCAAATTACATCATGGATCTGTTTGAGAATATTTAAATAATATTTTTATGTATAATACTCTATTTAAGCATTTAACACTGTTAATACTAATATGCATTTAAGGAGTTACTCTTTGGGGGCTGTTTTAGAGTTCCTCTTTTAAGATATTAAATATATCAGCAAATTTTAGTTCAGCAAAGTAGGTTTCTGATAACGTAATATTGAACAAAAACTGTACAGATTGACAGTAAGGTAAATTATTGTATATAATATTGGAAATAATGAGTATAATACCTTTTGAATCTATGAAACTGTCTGACCTTTAGCGTTGGATACATCTATCCACCCACACACTTACAAACATCGACTAAACAAACAACAATAGACTCACGGAACTTCAAACATGTAAATATCTAAAAACCTATTTTGAGCAGTTCAATCTTTTTGACATGCATTATATTTTTAAGAACTGTTTAGTATAAACTAAAATAAATATATTCAATTAAACAAACAATTTATGAGTAGAAGTTTTTTAATATGAATAAGATTGTTAACTTTTAGAAGCAATACATTTTGTTCAATGATGTGTAAAAAAAAAATATTCTGCTTACAAGTAAGTATATTAAATTTTATCATAAAAAGAATGAATGAATTAATGAATGTTGTATGAATAATATTTTTCAGTGATTTAGAATTAAATAATTCATTCCGAATTTTGTTTATAGTTTATGTTTATATATTATTCAACTTACCTGTAAACTATACATTATTCTCAGTACATTCCGCTCATCATTTGCGAAAAATAATTTTCCACTTTGAAGTCAAGCATAACCAACTAAATTACAACTTCCTTAAATAGCTGTAATTAAAATTGATTTTTTAAAAATATTTTAATTCAGAAAAATATTTTTTATGTTAATTACTAATATTCTAAGAGTACAATGTTTAATTAAGTAACGGATTTTGTGCGAAAAGTCTTAATGGATTCAGTCCCACGATAAAAGCAATATTTCATTAAGTAAAAAAGTTATCTACATTATTTCATTAATAACTACGAATATTGATCATAGTATAAGAAAAAGTAACCCGTTTTTTCTTTAGGGTGATTTCAATTATATTAATTAGAAAATAATATTTCAATTTTTTATATATATATACATAACTTCCTTTGATCTTTACTTCTTTGCAATCTAGATATGGAACACTGCATAATATTAATGTAAGTTTCCATTACAATATCGCTGTTGTGATCAATTTTTACAGGTTCAGGTTTTTTTTTATTAGCAAGATAAAGTTATTCTATTTAGGTTTTTCAGGATGTTATTCCCAATCAATCCTGAAGATTTTACAATTGGGTCAGTAAGTCAGTGACACTCAGACTAGCATACCATTTGTATAATAGATTGAAATATTTTGAAAGAATTTTAGCTTAGCCAGCTTTTAAAAATGGTTGAAGATGTAGAGAGCTATTGGTTTTTATTTTTCGTAATAGTCATTTAGCAGTTAAAAAAAAGTGTTAAAAAAGGATTTTTCGGGACCTCGAAATGTGTAAATCTGTTAAAATTTCGAGATCGAATTTTTTCATGACCACTATACTTTATTCAAAATAAAGTAAAAAATCAGAAGTGACCTACTCAAATTTACTGTAAGTAAATATATCAAACTAGTTGACAGCTGAGTTTTTGTATTATTTTAATGTGACTATGCATATATTAACCAATAATCTATAATTTCTTTACACGTTTCATCTATGAAAAACTTGAAATCATCTGACTTGTTATTAAAATTATTAAACTAGGTGCCTGAATCTCATTGGACTCGTAAGATTCCACGGCTTAATTGTAACTGAATTCAACTTCATATTTAAATTTCAAATGTTTGAAGTTATATAAACAAACGTAACAAATAGAAGAGTCAGAGATTATAAAGTCACACTACAGAATAGAATGGAATAATATTTGTATTTAAAGTATAAAACTTTATAAAAAGGAGTGTTACATTGTTACATAGTTTAAAGTTCCCTTGCTAGTATTTTCAAGTCATAATATAATCAATAATAACTAAATACATAAACAAAAACTGTAATATACTGATATTTGCAGCTTTTTAAAAACTTTTTTCCTCTTTTTTTTATTTACTCACTTAAAACAAAAGCTCAGACTTAAAAAAATATTTATAAAAAAATGAAATATATTTGCAGCCTGCCTTTTATGTACTATTCCTGGGAGAGAGGCTAGGTTGGTTTCATCCAACCCCTCGTTATTGAAAACGCTGTGGGGTAAGAAGGCTTCCTCTTGAGAGCCATGGATGAGACATTTCAATACTATATGGGCCAAAGTTTCACACTCCCGCATATGGCATATTGTACAGTTTTAATTTCATGAAAGATACCTCCGAACGATAGGTGTAGAATGCCACCACCTGCTGTGGCAGAGATGTAAGTGAACATCCTATTTGTGCCAGTGCTCTTTGATAATTGTATATCAAATTAAGAACTGGATTTAAATAGCTGGCATCTATGTGGTTGAAACTGTTTATTATTTCATATAATTTACTATATGAAGAGCTTTGTATTCTATAGAATTCCTGTGGCTTAAGTATGTTGGAGTAATTCTTGAGGATTGTGTTTCTTGACTCATTACTGATCCTGTTTGTTAGAATATTTGGATTAACAGCAGAAGTGGCAAAGAACTGCTTGACCTGAGAAACCCAATTCAATCTCGTAGCGTTGGTAGGTACGGCATCCAGGTAATGCAGAAGCTGAAAGCATTTCCCCACTAACCTACTTTCTTCCAAATCATAGATATTTGTAGTTGATAAAGTTGATTGTCATTTGCATAATTTTACTGAGATGTGCTCAACATGGAACTCTTGCCTTATAACATAATGCGGAGTATTAAATTTTAAAGAGAAATAACTTTCAAAGAAGTAACTCTGAGCAACTTCTACTTGCTCTAAATATCTGTGGGACCACACTGGTGCTGTATATAGTACAGCACTGATGATGCTTGCATTGTAAACTTCACTAACAGCCTCAATGATTTGTTTGAAGCTTTGGCCAGGGCTTCCCTTACCACTGAGGCGACTCTAGCTCTGCTTAGTTCTTGTTTTACTGCCTCTTCAAATATCCCTCTCCGACTAAACGAAACTCCTAAATAATTAACATAACTTACTTCTCCTAAAATAGCATCATTATAATAACACTTGTGGCGTTTGTGTGAGAGTTTTTCCTTGGAAAATATCATGACTTTTGTTTTTCCCGTGTTCACTGAAAGTTCATTATTTCGGCAGTATTCGTGTAAAATTGTGAGAGCTCGATTTAAATTTACTATGAAATCTGTCAATATCGTTATGTCATCAGCATAAGCCAGGGTAGTTAATGAAGTCTTAGCATCCTGACTAAGTCCTTGAAAGCCCCTTTCTTCAAAGAAAGTCTCAATATCATTCAGAAAAAGGTTAGACAACAAAGGAGATAAAATTTTCCCTTGTATAAGGCCCTTTGACATTTCAATTTTGGAAGACACTCGTAATTTAAGCTGATTTTCGTCTTTTTCTTTTTCGTAAAGATTTTTCATTATTTTAACTACTTTGAACTAATTTTCAGTTTTATTAATTTATGAAATAGGATGATATGAGTTAAACTGTCAAATGCTTTCTTAAAGTCGATAAAGGCTGTTACAACTTTTCTTTTAGGTACTTTATATGGTTTTGTACCAGTGATGGGATTCAGCCGGTTCGAACCGGTTCGTGCGAACCAGATCAGTATTAATTAGCCCACTATCAAACTCCACAAGTGTCGCGTGACTCACGTAACTTGTGCATGTACGACAATATATTTTGTGCATGTATATAGCCTATATATATAACTAAACAATTTAGTTTCGTTTGCGTAACCGTTACAGTGCTCAAACTGCTCATGACAATGCAGATGTTGAGTTGGTCTAGCTTACATTAGGCTTAGTTTTCACTTTTAGTTCTGAATCAAATATTGAATGTTTTTGGATCTAATTTCCTGAAATCGCCAGATTAAAGTAAGTGTTTGTTTAGATAAATAATTCAGGAATGGCTGCACGTCTTTGCAACAAAAATTTTCTGAAGGACCTAGATTTTAATGATTGATATTTTGAATGAAATGTCATTGCTCAGTAATGCCCTCCAAGCAAGAGGCAGAACTTTGTTCAGAAGAGAAAACCTCATAAAAAGATCTATTAAAACATTTAATTGCTTAAGGACAATATAGGGACATTTGAAAAAGAAATTGATGAGAGGGTTGCTTCGGACGCAATCAAAGAGATCCAGGTTACTGAAAACCACAGATTTGTTAGCCTACCTCGTCAAAAGCTACTGAAAGCAATAATAGAAAATAGCAATAAGATGAAAAAAAAACTGATCGCTGGTGATTAAAGCAACAAGCAATGAACAGGAAAACTTCCCTGAGCTATTTAACTCTCCAAACTCATAATATTTTAAGTAATGATTCGCACGAACAGGTGCGAACACACGTTCTGTTTTCTTAGAACCCGTTCTTAAAAAATTTAAATCCCACCACTGTTTTGTACCATTGTGTTTAATATAAATATATTATCGACACTACTTCGCCCGTTTCTAAATCTGTTTGGGGTCTCTGGAATGATGCTTCGACTTTCCATCCAAGTACTGAGCCTACTATTTATGATAGATGTAAAGTTCACAGATATGGTAGTGTTTACTAAGGAAAGACCTCTGTTGTTATTTAAATCTCTTTTGTCTCCTTTTTTTATGTAACAATTTAGTGATGATTGTGGACCAGTCTTCAGGGTATTTCTTCTGATTCAAATATTTTTATTAAAATAGTTAGTTACGAATTGGATGCCTTCTTCAGGAAAATCTTTATAAAAATCATTATTTATTGAATCTGAACCCGACGCCGAGACTTCTTCATTACATTAATGGCGACTGTGGCTTCATTGGTTGTTATTTCTTTATCAAGGTCAGGGTCAAGGATCTCATGCATTGATATACTGCTATCTCTTTGTTTTTGTCCCGTGTATAAACATCTATAAAAGTCTTCGCACTCCTTTATCGTTTTGTCAGAGATAATATTAATATTTTTCTTTTTAAATCTCTTGATAGTACTCCAGAATTCTTGACTATTTTTCGTGTTTCATAATTTATTTACTACTTCCAATTTATGAATGGCTTTTTTTTCTTAATAGTTTTTTTTATATAACTTTAATCTAGACATTAACATTAGCTCTTTAAAACCTCCTTTTTTACATCTACGAGCTTCATGCCGAGCGGCATTCTAGATTAAATCAAATTCCTTACCAAAGTACGGTTTGTTTTTATTAATAAACAGCTTCTTTTTCGTTAAAGGGACTGTACTGTATCGTATGACACTGTATCCCCACTGACTCTGCAATGCTTTTCATGGTATCTACAAGAAAGTTTTTAATATCTCTAACACTGAATTTTTTTATATCTATAGTACTCTGCAAAAACTGTTGAGTCCAACATTGCATATATGACACTGCTCTCTCTTCATCCCACTTGAACTTATTAATTCTTGTTACTACTGAACGCGCCTCGGAAGGACAGGACAGTGACAAGTGAGAGAGGGAATGGTCAGATTGATACGAGAAATCAAGAATAGTGAAATCGTCAACATGAACAAGTTCAGGAGTTCTACACCGTACTAAACCCACTGTACACTTAAACAAAACAAGAACTGCCTTGACTATTTAACATCGACCTTCCATTAATTAAAACAAATCGCAACCTTCCAGACGATGACATATCTCTCTTCCTCGTCTATCAGTACTAACATCCGAAAATTTTCTGAGATTATACAGTTGGCCTCTACTTTTACTATCTGGTACCTCTATATTATATTAAATCACCTACTCTTGCATTAAAATCTCCACTTATAATAATTAATTCATTATTGTATTCACTAATTACGTTCATAAAAGAGTTTTGAATGTATGAATAATAAACATAAATTCAAAACGAAGGAAACACACAGAAAGACACAGACATAACTCACATCGATATTTCGACCATCGTCGTCATCAGGAGGTGTGAAGAGCGAAGAGTCCCGCAGGAAGGCAGGGCGGCGACTCTGCCTTCCTGCGGGACTCTTCGCTCTTCACACCTCCTGATGACGACGATGGTCGTAATATCGATGTGAGTTATGTCTGTGTCTTTCTGTGTGTTTCCTTCGTTTTGAATTTATTTTTTTTAAAAAAGTCCGCTGGACTGTTTCTTTTAATTGTGAATAATAAACATTAAACATTCAGATTAGGCTTAAAATACACGTTTAATATTATAAAAGAAATCTATTAATATGTACTTTAGCTACTATCCAGAATTCGTTTTTCTCGATTAGTTCAGTTTTTAGCGATGGCTCGTATAAGATGGACAAGCCTCCACTAGCCCGAACAATCCTCTTCACTTTTATCGCTGGCGATAAGAGCAAGTGATGGTCTTTCTATTTTCCCGATCCCTTCAATTCATCCGTTCTCCATGTTTCACATAAGCATACTATGTCTGATCTTCTGAAGTTCTCACTGTTATCCAAGAAATTTTGATATCCACTGCTGTTCCAAAAGGTAATAGGTAAACACCCTGTAACTAATTCCAAATCTTCTCCTACAAGCAATCCTTCATTATCACACTGATGTGAATCTTCACCTTTACTGGTGACTTATGAAATATTTTAGATACATCTATCTTGCAGTACTCTTCTATTTTGTTGATCCCATTCGATTTTATTATTATACAATAATTGAGAACAATCTTAGATGTTAAAACTTAAATTATCAATGTAGAGTTTATCATATGTTACTTTGTTACCGAGCACTTTGTTTGTCCTCTAATTTCATTTCTAACTACCAGTGGTCGAGAATGATTTGCTCTTAAAGTAATGCTAAAATACATCTTACAATGTTCAAAAAACTCAATTTAAATCCCTGTAATTCTTTTTTTTAAATAACATTATAAAAATGTTACGGTCAAATAGCATTTAGACCATATGGTGTGTTCAATACTGAATGCACTCTTTAGGCACAGACATTACATCCCTCTTTAATCTATCATACTAATTTCATTAAGAAACAGTAGAATAATTATAGAGAAGAATGTTAGTATTCATATGTTAGTACTTAAGCCGAAAAAAAACTTGTCGAAATTCATTAATGTATTATAAACCCCCTCATCCTTGTGACAATTTCTCTAAAGAACCATTCAAGCCATAATCATTTATATAAACTCTATTGTTTTCCAATGTCATTTTTATCACTATAATAGTGTCACAATCTTTGGGACTCACTATTAGTAAAAATGTTTACAGTTTTAGCCATTATTACCTTTTTCTGATCAGAAAAAAGTTTTTTTTAATTATTGATAAATCAGTTAATAGTAATGGCAAAATTACTTAAAAAATATCATAGTAACTTAGGTCAAGGGAAAACAAATAACTTCTTCAAACCCATTTTGGAAAAAAATGAAATTTTCTTGATGCAGCATTGTTCAAATTATACATCTAATCTATATTACATTATAAAGGCTATTTTAGGTACAATGTCAAAACAATTTATTAAAAAGTTTAACTATGGCGAGTTTACAAGCCTTTAAATAAATATCCACAAGCAGACATTATCAAAAACTTCAAAAGTCGACATCAAAACCGACAAATACGTCGAAATTTCAATTATATTATTCATCATTAATACGAGTACACTTTATAGTAAATGTATTGCTTATATTGTTGGGGAGATATTTATATTAGAGTGGAGCAAAAAGTTATGGTATTGTAACATGAATTACTTTTTGTTTTACCGCACGATTATTTACAAAAAAATTCTAGAATCATTTACTATGGTGCCAGTAAAGTATACATGAAAGAACTATATTTCAAGATTTTAACAGGTATACATGTTTTGAGGTTTTTTGATTCTATTGTTGAAGTTTTTTTGAAGACAAGGAAGTGGAGATAAGCTGTATAGTTTTCTTTTAATGTTAACGCATATAACACCCACTTTATATCTACCGTATTATGTGTTTTTAGACGTTATTGTTTTCCTTTCAAACTAAAATCACTTTTACCATTGTTATTATTAAGCTTTTGATTTTAAATAAATTCAAAGTGTATCAAATTTATCAGATAACAGAAAGTCAGTTGTGAAAGGAAATATGTAATTTTTTCCTTATATGTTTGAATCTGTGAACAACTTTTTTTTACAGATTAATTAAATTAATTACTTCTCATACGTGGATGAGCATGACATGTTTTTGCAAAATTAATTCTATAAAAAGTGGTATTTTGGTAATTCTGTTAAATTGAGAAATATATTTTTTACCCAACAATTAACTCAGGAATACTTTCAAATTGAATCATGTATAAACCCAAATTTAGTATCATAACAACAAAAATTTGGAATGGCCTGCACTCAACTATACTATACTACAAGTATAGTATATATTATACTATATGCTATATGATATATATTATACTATAAGCTAAATAGTATAAGCTAATCTATATATAGTATAAGTATATACAATATACTTATAGTATATAGTATATACTATATAGTATAAGTAAACTATAAGCTATATAGTATACTATAAGTAAACGTAATTTCAAACTGTTGGTAATCAATTGAGTTCTGGTTTTATTTTAATGGGTCTACCGTGAAGTTATAATATCAAACTCTCTGGTTTAATATTATTAAAAACATTGACAATCAAATTCATAATTTCAATTTTTTTTTGAATAACTTAGTTATTGAATCGTTAACTTAAAACAATCAGATATTTTATTAATATTATTAAACTGTGTATTTGGTATTTATGTGATTTTGTCATAATAAGCGAAAAACATCTTTCTCAAGCTTTAATATTACCCAAAAAAGTGGTTTCTTAAACACAAATAGAACTCTACATCTGCTACTAAGATTTATTAAAACACGCTGAAAACATAATAAAATAAAAGCTTGATTTTTATTTCATTTTATTGATTTAAGAATTAAATATTCTTACAAATCATGTTAACTCATTAAAATATCTTCAAGTTTCATTTATAAACAAACAAGCAGATATGCCCGTCTATGACAGATATTTTACAAAAATTCAGATATGATATGCAAAAATATTACTAAAAAAATTATAGAATAAGAAAAAATATATTTATTATCACAGTGTTAAGTAAGTGTCTCTGTATACACCGCATTAGCTGTCTGTCCTTGAAGTGTATGGAAGAACAACGCGTTGGAACCTCTGACACTCGAGCAAGCAATACACAGTTGACCATGTAAGAAACACTTGGTCTCTCTCACTTCAACTCCTGCCGAATACAGAGTTTAACCTTGCGACTTATTTACCGTCATTACGAAACAAACCCTGGCGGGAAATTTCAACTGTTTGAATTGAAAAGAATAGTTGCTAGGTATCAATGGTATGCGTGGTATAATCATTGACTCCCTAGTACCACACCGAAGAGTATACTAATTTTAGGTAAATTTTTCTTACAAACAAATTTTTCTTTCATTAGCTGTTTAGTGTAAAAAAATAGTTTTTTAATTCAAGTGTATTATAACACCTCTCTTCACCTTCTTAATGAGAACTATTTTTGTCCGACTGTAACTAAGTGGGTGTTACCGTCGTATGTGTGCTAACAAATCTATGTCATAAGTTTGACAACATCTGTTCAGTTTTCAAGATGTTCTACGTTTCTTCCCTCTTCTTTGAATGAACTTTGTTTCTAAAAAGACACATTTATTCCAGTGGATTAGATATATTAACATTTTACTCTTTTATATGATTACAATTTTGAACTTCAAATTATTTAATATATTTCTTAATTTAAAACTCATAATTATAAGATTTAAATGATAGAGTAAACGGAAAGTATTTTTCGTAGTGCATCATAAATTATTTGCCGTAGACCTTGGATACATTAAACTTTAATTCGTGAATATCCATAATGTTTAATCTAGAAGCAACAAAAAATCTAAGGCAAATAAAATTTCATCATTATTTATCACTTAAACAACATTAAAAACATTATTTAGTTCCTCATCTCTAACAGTATTTTGTATTGACTTACTCGTAATTGAAACAAAAGAATTAAAACCAAAAATCTTCTCACGGTAATTGCTGAATTCGTTAGTCAATTGATTATTTACTGACCATTTAATTGTAATATATTCCAAAGGAGATGGAGATAATTTAACTTGCTTCACATGAAGAGAAGCCGTCACGAAATTAATGACCTCCATGAATTTAATAAACCACTTCCATCCTCAAACAACGCCAATTATAAACGTATTTAATTATCCAGTTTTTTATTTTCAATTCATTGATGATTTTTAAAAGTAAATGTTTTAAGAATCAAACCATTTCCTAAACTGAGGTTTTGTTTTTAATTCATTAAGCGAAATCAATTGGCTGTTATTAATTATTAAATTGCTGATTCTACTTATTATTTTCATTCAAAGATTTGATAAGACCCAAAATTAATATTAAAAAAAAAAAGGGTTAGTTTTAATCTGATGCCAGAAGTACAACATTATATTATATTACATAATCATGCCCAACATTTGTTTTTTATCGAATTTTTCTTATTGGGCATTATACCAGATTTAATTTATGCACTGACTAGAGAGCGAAATAATGTTTGATGCGTCCAACTTCTACAATACCTTTTGACTTAGTAAAAAGGATAATTTCTTTAAACAAATTATTTTAGTTTTATAATTATGGATTGCAAATCATTCTCAAATTTATATTGTTAAAAATACATAAATATTACATATTATTTTTTGTATTTTTGAATAGTTCGACTACAATTTCACGTATTTAGAAGTAATTTTGTTTTAGGGTTATTATTTTTTGTATTTTGGATAGTTCGACTATAATTTCAGGTATTTAGAAGTAATTTTGTTTCAGGGTTATTCCTTTAGCTTTTTGATTTTTGTAGCAAAAATCAGGTGGACACCTATCGGTAAAACTCCGCAACTATATTTAATCTTCTTGACGGCAGAAGGTTACGTTTTTAGTCGTTTAGCCGTTTTAGTCGTCTTTGGGTGATTATGGGGATAACTAGCTGGGAAAGATTTTGAGCAAGTGAGTTTGAATGAATTGAGAGTTTACTGTGGAATCTTTTGTAGCGGTCTTTTGCATAGTTGATAACGAAGGGGACTTTAAGATCTCGTTGAATGATTATGTTTGGAACGTAAAATGGGATTATGTTTGAATATTTGGGACATTATTTATTAAAATAAAGAATTGTTATTATCGTTGCATTACAGTTGAGGAAACCCTACGGTATTATCATTAAACATAGATATTCTGTTGCCAATAGTTTCTAATAATTGATTTCCAATTGTTTGTGTTTTTAGGATCCTTTAATATATACATGTTTAGAAACAATCCCAATCCTTAAATGAAAAATACAAAGTATTATAATAAATATGTCTAAAGGGAAGGGTTTTTAGTTGGTTTGGTCAAGCTTTGAGGTGTATTGGGGAGGAGCAGACGGCAGATAGAAGTGGCAGGTAACAGACAAGCACGCGAGAGGCTCACGGGCAGCAGGTGCGTGATACTCTGCTACCGATGTGATTCTGATAATCCACTTCATCTATGCTTACTTGACATGAACAACAGGAAATTTAATATTTAAAATCAAATGTTTTTCAATATAATTGAAATCAAGAATAACCTTTCCATTTACCAAAGTAAAATGTTTGATTGACTACAGTAAAGAGGAATGACTGAATCGAGTTTGAATATATTACAGGATTTAACTACTAGTTTGCCTCATAACCAGATGCTTAAACATAATTGCACGACTTAGAGCAAAATGGAGCACAGTATAAGACGGACTTGTTGTCTTTACTCTAATTAATATCTTCTGCAACATGTTAGCAGTCAATTACTCTAAACGAGGTGTCACTTATCAAAGTAATAACACCTGCCTTAAAACCACTGTAATCATCTTTTAACACCGCCTTCAAGTGATTTCAGCTTACATCAACATTTAGCTTTTACTTTAGAATAAATTTTGAGAAGATAATTCCTTGAAAACATAGGCCTCAATTTCAATTTTATCCACGTTATTATAAACGTACATTCGTTTAAGCTGCAAACAGCTAACGATAGCTGAAAATCAAAGACTACCCGTTTACTGATTAAAAAAAGTCCCATTCTATCTTATTCGATTCATGATGTTTAATTATGGTTTATAGACGTAAGTTAAGCTTTCACTAACAGTGCAATCTGTTATCGCGTGGTATTTACTCATACTGGGGAAAGTATTAAGTCTCAGGACTCAGCCTTGCTTGGTCTCACCCACTGAATAACCACCCCAGCAGAGCAGATGTAACCTGAAGAAGACATCAAGTTTCGAAATCTGTTGTTTAGGTTTTTATAATAAACTTTTTTGTGTCGAGCTTAATACTTCCCCCAATATAAGGGAAGCATGCAAATAAAATATGTTTATTATTAAGACCATTATTTGACTATTGTAATTAAATAGGAAAGTTCTTAGAACATTTGATAATGGGTACTAGATTAATTAGATATCACTTCCTCACTTAGTATGATGTAGTTTCACATACCCAAACTTTGTTTATCACATAAACAAGTATATATTATAACCATAGGCATATTATAAAAAGCTATACCATATTTATTATTTATAAATTATAGAGTGATATATAGAATATTTTTTTCAGAAAAGTCACAAAAATAAAAACGTTATGCAATCAATGAAGTTTAAACCACACGGAAAAAGGAAAACAATAGAAATAAATTCTCTAAGGCCTTTCAATTTATGTCATTAGAGAACAAAGAAACAATCTTTTTTTTCTTAAAGAAAAAACTTAAGAATGTAACATAAAAGCTATGCAAAGGAAGGTAACAAAACAAAAATTTAAGGAAATTGTTACCTTCCTTCTGCATAACTTTTATGTTATACTCTTTTTTTTTTTACTTTGTTTGCTCTCTGATAGCATAAATTGAAAGGCCTTAGAGTATTTATTTCTATTGTTTTCCTTTTTTCTTGTAAATTAAAATATATAGGCAAATTCAATGCTTGCTTCCCTGCGGTGGACTTCGTCTTCTGAAGACGATGACTGCTAAAATATAGAAGTGAGTTATGTCACTGTTTATCTTTGTGTTGAATTCTTTATCATTTATATATATATATATATATATATATTTAAATTATATGTAGTCACTTTATTATAATTAAGTATATATATATTACAGGAATCACAACAAAGTCTACAAAAAATGAACAAAATTTTAATGCCTTTAAGGATAGCTCCAGGGTTTTCTTTGTCAACAATCTGCCTCGAAAGTCTTTTAAACGTTCTCAGTTTTCTATTGAATTTGTGGTAATTTCTTTAACTGTTGGGTCGTCTGTGCTTGTTGTAAAATTCCTGCCTTTAAAAATGTATGAAGAGGTGTCACAAAAAACACGTGAATAAAAGGGCTTGTTTAAATTACAGTGAAAAATTTAAAAATAGAAATAAGGTCTTTCGATCAAAATAACTGGTCCTAAGAGTTACTTTTGAATATTCATAGTTGAAAAAACATACATATCACTTTGTTTGTCTGGAATGATGTTATATTATTTGAGTAATTGATGTCCAATCGGGTTGCAGGTTTACTGAGTTGGTTCTGTGGTGTTCCTTGGAGGTACCATTCATTACAGCTCTAAAATACCTGAAAACCACTGCATTGGTGTGCTTGGTATCCCGGTATGTCTTCTCCTGATAACGGTTGAAACAGAAAAGTCGAGGCTGTAAGTGTTAGTCATTCCTTAATTATATCTCTGTACTCGTACTGAACAATATATATTAAATTATATATATGATTTTTAATAATTCAAAAAGCAGTCAAAACATATTAATGAATCAGCTATCTTGGTCAAGGTTTCTAACAATTATGTAACAGACTGAACTGGTGATATTGCAAGGACATTGTGAATGCAGTGATAGTTGTTTACTGAACGCTGGCTTGAGAAGGAAGTCTGGAAGCTAAGGCCAGTAAAGAAAGAGAAAACTGATTATTAATGATGTAAATACAACAGAACCGACTTAATTGATAAGATTAATTAAAGTGAATTATTTTTAGTAAGAACATTTATTAATAATTCTTATAAAATAAAATGAAAATCCAAATTATTTGTCAATATTACAAGGTAATAAATACATTTATATCAAACAACTGAAACTAAGACTTTTCAAATATACAAGATATCAACAGATCTTATGAAGATAAAACGACACTTGTTTCTTAGACAATCTAAGAGCTTTTGGTTTGTTAAATATTTGTTATAATTGCATGTTGATACGAAAATCAGTAAATTCTGATTTAGTTTTCACATTTATATTGCATAACTAGCAAACGTACCCGTCTTTGACGGAATCAAAAATTCTATTATACTTGGTATTCCAAAATATCAATTATAGTATTATACTAATACTACAATTAGAAGTTATAGAATAGTAGAAAATACCATTATTAGTACAGTGCTAAAAAAAAGCCTCTGTATACAAAGATTAGATTTTAAGTTAGACATACACAAATCTACAATCAATGTTTCAGCTTTATATGTCTTATGGTAGCAATATTTTGTGGACAAACCGACAGACAGAAATTATTCTAAGGGTACATGTGGCTACTCTGAAGTATGAAACGTAAAGAAAACTTGAAATGAGTTAGTTCTAATTAACGTGCTCCCAGTCAAAAGCTAGCACGCAAGCCACTGGGCTACTCTGGTTCCATACCCTACTTTATTACCAGTGTTTATATTACGCAAATATTAAATTAAAAAAAAATATTTTTGTTGTGTTTATTTATAATACATTTGCACTACTGTCATCGGCGAGCAAGCAAGCTACTGGCAACCCTGGCTAGATCCCTCTACTTTATTACCATCTTTTATATTATCCACATTTTAAATTCAAAAAAATATTTGTTTGTTACATTTATTTATAATACATTTGCACTACTGTCATCGGCGAACACGCAAGCCACTGGGCTACTCTGGTCCCATACCTTACATTATTACCAGTGTATTTATTAAGCAAATATTAAATTAAAAAAAAGTTGACAGTTATATATAATACATAGCAAACGTACCCGTCTTTGACGGAATCAGAAGTTCCTGTTTTGGTTTATTGCCGTGTGCCTATTGCCTTTCGGCTATACCACGGAGGAATCAGAAGTTCCGTCATTTTTGGTATTTCAAAATGTCATTAGAAATTATAGAATAGTAGAAAATACCATTATTACTACAGTGTTAAACAAATGCCTCCAGCTTATACACTACATTAGCTGTCTGTCCTTCAGGTTCATGGTAGAAGAAAGAGTTGAAACCTCTGACCGTTGAGCATGTAAACTACATTTGACCATGTGAGAAAAACTTGGTTTTGCTACCTTGTATTCCTGCGTTAGATGAAGTCTCCCTTTGCGACTTAGTTAACGTCATTGCAAAATAGACTCTGACCCGACTTTGCAATCATTTCAACGTAAACAGACAGTGGCTCGGAATCAATGGTATGTGAAGTATACACACAGACTCCCCAATACCACATCCAGTCATTATGTCCGCCTCTATGGCATATCTGTGTAGAGCACGAACTCAGAGTCGTGTCCCGTTTCACAGTTTTGGGGCACTCATGTTTCGTAACATGAAATTTGTTACTGCTACTAAATTGTAGCATGATTGGTGCTCTACTTTAAGTTTTTACTCATGAGCAGGCAGTCCAGGAGAAATAAATTCAGAGTCAAGAACTTCAATTAGATAATGAACTGCTTCTTCGTCACTAATCCAATCTCTTTACTGACTTGTAAGTTCTTTCCTCGGCTTCATATAGCGTAAGAACTTGTTTGTTGATTTCTTATGCCTGTTCATATTAAGGGCTGAGAATTGCTCGTTTACAAAACATTTATTCTCAATAGATAGTACATCCTTAACTCTGTGAAACACCATTTCAATGATGTCAATACGCAATATATTCATATGCTCAATTGAAATTAAAATCAACTAACAATACCTACTTGCCACACCTGTGTATTTTCAAAACAAACTTGTCTGTGAAGTTAGGAAAATACAGCTAAAAGCCCCATAACTTCGCTTCTGTACTGAATTAATAATCTATTTAGAGCCCATATTTTAAGTTAGGCACACACAAATCCAGTGTCAATGTTTCAGCTCGCTATGTCTTATGGTGGCTGAGTTTACTTGTGACAAACATTTTTGCGTTAAACGTCCATAACTTCACTTCTACGTTGAATTTCCAATAAATTCATAGCCTATATTTTAAGTTAGACCTACACAAATCTACTGTAAAAGTTTCATCTTTATATGTCTTATGGTAGCTGAGTTTACCTGTGACAAAGTTTTGCGGACAAACCGACAAACCGACAAACCGACAAACCGACAAACCGACAGAAATTTTTCTAAGGTGGATTCGGTTTCTCCAATGTATGAAACGTAAAGAAAACTTGAAATGAGTCAGTTCTAAGCAATGTACAGACAAAATCATTATTTTATTTATAAAGATAAACATTATATTATGCCTTATTGTATTATATATTAACTTTTTTTTATTAAAGCATATTACTTAATATTTCTGTATTTAGATAAAGTTTTCACGTTTAAGTTCCATGGTTTTAGTTATTTTTACATTATTAGTTCAACTATTTGTCAATAAGTGAGTTATATCAATTGGAAGGAACCATTTATAAAGGTTTACGAATGAGTGTAAAGTGATTCAATGAAAAAAGTAACAGTTTTTTTTTTCATTCAACGCCTGGATTGATATTAATTAAAATGTGATTTAGTAACATCAAGATAGGGAATTAAGAAATCTCACTGAAAGAGTGGGAAGTAAACTAAATGAGTGTTTTGAAAAAAAAAAAAAAGGCCGAATAGTGACGGTGGAGAGTGAAGGGGCCATCAAAAAACGAGATTAGCGTGGGTCCGGCCGGAAGCGCCATCTAACGAATGTCTGTGCAGTGGGGACTACCTGAGCAATCAGGCTTGTCCATCGATCTGGTACTTATGCGCCACGCTTCTAACTGTCCTAAACCTACAGATTTCCATCATCCAAGGTCTAAGAATCAGAACTTACGCCATTGAAGAATACAAGCTGATTCGATTTTAATGGACTCATTAATACTACGATTTCCAAAAATTTACAATGATGTATTTTAAAAATCAATAAAGTATATTGAAATATGTAAAATGAGGATTTTTTTTAAGCAAAGCTTTCAAGAAAGTATTCATAGGCGATCAATTTTAAATGAATTTATCATCCAAGGTCTAAGAATCAGAACTTACGCCATTGAAGAATACAATCTGATTCGATTTTAATGGACTCATTAATACTACGATTTCCAAAAATTTACAATGATGTATTTTAAAAATCAATAAAGTATATTGAAATATGTAAAATGAGGATTTTTTTTAAGCAAAGCTTTCAAGAAAGTATTCATAGGCGATCAATTTTAAATGAATTTATCACAAATCAAAGAGAGAAGTAATTTAGGAATTACCTTGCAGCCTCTTAATTATTTCGATAAATTTTAAGTTTAGTTTAACTTCAAAATCATCATGAGTTCAAAATCATGTACAAGGTCAGGCAAAATGATCTGACACATTTGTAGGTAAAAAAAAAGGCAAATAAAGTCAATAAACAATAAAGTGTTTTTATTTTCGAAAAGTACATTTATTGCCATTTAGTTTCATTAGATTAAAAAAAAACAATGGCATTATATGTAGTTTATTATTTTTGTTTATTGTTTATTTGTTTATTTTATATAGCACTTTATTGTTTATTGATTTTATTTGCCTTTTATTTAACCTACAAATGTAACAGATCATTTTGCTTGACCCTTTATAACAATTCCTCATTGAGATGGATGACATCCGATGAAAGTAGGACAGTCTTATTAAAAGATAAGACTGATTTATATAATTGTAAGACATATGCTATTACACTGATGAGTACTTAGTGTTCTTTGAATAGATATTCCAGGGACTGGAGTGTGTGTGAATGTGTTTTAAAAGAGAATTCACCCTATTCTTATAAGAGTGGTAAACCATCACTTAGTTAGTCTCCCTATTTCCGGAAATCACATAAATATAACACATTTATATTACACAAATTTTTTCTAAAAATATTTTAATGAATTCAGTTCAAAATATATTATTAGTGTGTGATATACCATGTTAGTTTATAAATGATTTCTAAAGATGGTAACTAAGTCTAAGAATATTGGGCAGAATGAATAGGAGTGGGTGATGAAGGAGTCGTGGGCGCAGGACAGTTAGGAGCCGGTGAGGCGGAAGAGGAGACGGCCGAGGCGCGATCAGGTTTCCTTCCAGTCGGCTGAGCTGCCACAAGCCATCTACTACCGCCAAGCCCTCCTAATCAAGCCGCCTGATTAGCCACCCACTCCACTTGCCTCAAACACCATCATTCACATCACCGCCACAGTAAAAATCCATGACAAAAACCATATGGTTTTCATGCATCACAATTCGGACCGAATAACAATAATTCCCAAGTCTTAAAACTGAATCAAACATTTTCATTTCTTTGCGGTTTATTTTAACCCCTTAAAGAACATATATTCAAGTGTTTCATTTGACAAACACTAGAACTTTGTCAGAGCAATGGCTCTGTCAATGGGTGCACAACATAAAGAACTACTGAGTCCCTAGGAACAGTATTCTCCAATCTATCTGATAATTTATTAATCCTAGTTGAAGGAATTATTAATATACACACTGTCTTTGCTAGAATGATCAACATGGGTTTTTCATACCTCGTTTATTTGACTTGAAATAAAACCAGGCAGCCATCAAAGGCAGCTAAATATTTTTGGGCCTCATAAAATAATTTCATAAGGACCCCATCACATATATTATTACATAAAATGTAATAATTTGATCATATATTAGAACATCATAACTATCTACCCAAACAGTAAATAAAAAGACAACTTTGAATTTTTTCTTCCTTTTTTTAATATTTTTGAAATATTTTAAATCTTTTAGATGAGATTAATGATTTTATTCATCAAATTTAAAATTTCAATTTAATGATATTACAATGATCAGTAAAGATAGATAGATAGATAAGAGCAATAACTAGGTGAAACATAGTCATCTTCAAGCTGACTCTCTGACTGATTCAGGTTTATACATTCTGTGATGAATTCACATTTATGCGATTTTATCGCAAAATGGTTTCAGTTGAAGTATGTTCTAGTTTCTGCCGTATTTTTCTCATCACTTTCTAAGTAAACCGCTACAAAAAAAAAAAAAAATACAAAGTTAAGCCACAACTATCAGGAAGAGGCCCTGAGTGCATCTATGAAACCGGACTTGACTTTTACCACGGCTCTAAGAGAAAAGAACCTGTAGGTCTTTCCCCAGACATTGGGTCACGGAACTCAGTTGGTATCGGAAGCCTGCAGAAAAGAGAAGAAGGTAAAATACAAGAATAAATGTTGCTTTTCTATTATTTGGTCAGGTATTGTGATAGCTACATTTTCTAATTGGTCTCAAAGTAAGCACTTTTTTTGGCTAAAAAATATCATTTTTTTAAACTTCAAATACTGTATATAGTATTGTTCTCATAAATGAGTATTGAAAGATAAAATTGTCATTTATTTGAGATTATGGGAAAAGGCAAAATACCATAGAATATAACAACTACTAACTTTTCGATTTGTTTTATCTTAATTACTATTAATGTGCTGGTAAGAAAACACATTCAAAATTTAATTCGGAATTTGTACCTTTTAAGATGTTTATTTTAACAAGAAATTATATTGTAAAAGTGTAGTTTTGTTTTAAAATTATATAGCTCTATAGATCTGTGCAGGTTGAAACTAGCTCCTAGTCCATCATGCCCATGTGACGCGGAGACACCCCAATCTCCTAGACACTTGGTGTACGATTGCTGTTTGAGGGAACCACAAAGACTGTGCTCTCATACGTAAGGTCTTGGTGTGTGGAGAGGAGTGGCCCGTTAGGCCTTCCTCATTAATTAAAAAAGTTTATTTTAAGGAATTTGTAAAATTTTCGTACAGCATAGATATTTAAAAAAAAGATAATTAATTGTTGAATTATGAATGAATGTAAAATAAGTTAAAATAAGTATGTTGTAGTGTTAATGAAAGTATTGCGTATGTTAATGTCATGTTAATGAAGTATTGCGTACAATTTGACGATGATGCATGTAATACACAGTGGAACATGCTGAAATAAAATACAAAATAAATAAAATAAAAAAAAACTATTATATTTTTTACGGTAACAATTAGAATTTTTACAGCTTAAAAACCATTATACTCGTAATATAACAAATGTTGATACAAACATTTATGAATTAAGTAATGTAATAAGATTGTCGGTGGGAGTGAGAGCCCCAGCCCACCTCCATATACCATGAGGGAGGTACCCTTTGAAGCAAACCATTGTGAAGTCGCAGTCTCTAAAAGGACTGACCTGTTTTGAAAATGTTACTCCCTAACGGTTGCACTCCAGCTTTATTGGGATGTCATAAATATTTGGGACACTGAGATGGCGCAATAATGGTCTAAATTGGACCTACCCTTTCCAACCTCTTTCCACGTCTAAGGGTTACTCATATAGTTGCGTAATGCGCCGACACACAAACAACTTCAGTAAAAACAACTCCCTACAACTTTTTTTGTTGCTTTCCAAACTTTAGAGTTGTGAATTATTCACTGAATCTTTCAAATGTAAGAAAACACTGATAGAGTTATAATTTAAAATATTTTCCCTAAGCAGAAATATTGTTGACGTTAGAAATAAGATATTTATTTTTAAAATATGTATCCAGTTTTAACAATTTTCTAAATAATAAATTGTAAAACTACAATTCGTATATATAAACTACAACATAAAAACCGTTTTAAATTTTTTTTAAATGAACACTTCTCATGCAGTATATCAAATAAATCGAAATAAATATACAGTTATTATTTTTATTATTTTTTATTTTTTTATTTGTTTTGTGTTTACTATTATTTTTCATATTCCTATTTTAATTTAAATTGATTCGTGTCTACCTTATTCCCTGTGACCGGGCGCGTATGTGGCAACATTGTTGGTCTCCAACCGTCTCTGTACCAGTTCGCTTGGTTTCCCTCTCTTATCTCTCCTGAGGACGGTTCAACCGAAAATTACAGACTGTAAGTTTGTGTTTTTAATTTCTCTATGTTTCTTTGTGTACATTGAACTATATATATATATATATATATATAATATATATATATATATAATATATATATACCAGGTCTAAACTTAAAAAGATAGGGCTGTTTCAATTGATAGGCATTTTATTTATATTATTTTACTATTTTGTATTAATATATTTTTTTATTGTTATTATTTTTATTTTCTTTTATTTTAAATTATTATTTATACAACTTTACTTTCTTCTAATTATCCTGATTATTATTATTATTATATTATTTAAGTATTTATTATTTACATTTTTGAATTTTCTTTAGTTTCAGTTATTTTCTTCTTAATTTTTTTCAGTATTATTTTTTAAGTTTTTATTATTTATATTACCTCATTTTCTTCATTTTCACTTTCTATTTCTTAGCTCTTCACTTATTTCTAGTAAATTTTCAAACTTGACTTGAACCGGGCAAGCGTATGACAACGCTGTTGCTATCCAACCGTCGCTTCGCAATTGTGCTTTGTGCCCCTATCCCAACTCTCCTGCTGACTGTTCAACCGAAAATCAGAGACAGTAAGTGTGTTCGTTTCTTTGTTCTGTTCTGTGGTTTACTGTGAAACGTTTGTTCTCCTTTTGGATCGTTTTGATGTTTACTATATATAATTTTTTGACTCTGACAAAGACCGCTTGTTACGGTTGAATTCAAAATTTCGCCTTTATTATTTTTTTACTCTTAGATAAATTTGTCTGTAAGAATTTAGTTGTGATTATGTAAATCATGAAGCCTTGAACTATTTTAAGTATGATTGAAATTCACTTCATCTAATGTTATGTGGGATAATACTTCCATTCACATTTTTGTACTTTAACTAATTGATTTAACTTGATTGTTTAATTATAGTGTAAAATATTCAATTTATTTGATTGATGTAATTAGAAACTTAATCTAATTAAATACTAATATTAAGCTTTTCAATAATCATTAATATATTCTTTAATTAAATTAAATTTTTCCCCTTATCTTAATTTGTTTACTGTTAAACGAAAATTAATAGTTTTTATTTATATATCAAACTCTATCAACCTTTTAATAGATTGAAGTATTATTACAAATATTCTATCCACTTATATCAATTAGAGGTTTCTTTTGCAAAAGTGGTTTCAAACTTTATAAAAGTTTTATCTCGTCTATTACTTTTAAATAACATAAAAAGGTGCTAGATTGTATTATTAATAATATATATATATTTATATATATCTGTAATATGAATAATCATAATAATATCGTATGATTAGTATGTAGTCTATCTTGTAATGGTTCCGAGCATTAACCTTCTGTTTCAAAGTCACTATAGTAATTGTAGATTTTTCAAGATAATATATTTGTAATAAAAAAATAACTACCTATTTTTCTTTAATTCTAATATATCAAAGTTTGATTGTTCAAATCAAAATGTATAAATATATAGTTTTAGAGTTCTAGTAGGTAATTAATGAAATGCGAATTCTTATCCGTTATTTCATTTGAACAATACAATTGAATTATTAGTATTATAAATTAATAAATAAAATTGAAGATTACATTTGTTATGAAAAAAAACAAGAAGAAAATTCGGTTTTTTAAATCGTAATAAAGTGTTTTAACAATTTTATTAGTTTATTACGAGTTGTTATTGTTTTAATCACTTAGGGAAAAAGAACTGCTCATTTCTTTTTCTGTTGAAAAAGCTACACGTAAATTTCTTCACGAGAAACTAAATTATTGTTAATCTATTAAAATAGTTTATTTATACTAATAATTTTGGGATAAGAAAGAAATTTAAATTATTTTTAAAAAATGATAAAGAATTTTTTTCAAAATATTTATTAGTTCAGACCTTAAGTTCTGAAGTAAAATATTTATTAGTTCTGAACTAAAATATTTATTAGTTCAAATATTTACCTTATACGTTCAGACCTTAAGGTAAAGTTATTTGATCATCGGTTTAAGATTTTAAAAAAAATGAATACTGATTTTATTCATTAAAACTCTTTTTTATATTTCAATCTACTTTATAATTTTATGTATACAGGAGGAACCGTTTCATTGTAGTTCTAGACATTACTTTACAGAAGACAAACTAACAAAATGCCTGTTTTTAGGTTTCAAATTCCTTCAAATATTGATATCGATAGGATAATTATCAAAATATTTTTCCAGTGTAAAAAAAACGAGGCTTTATTACTGAGAATGTTTCAGAAAAGAAATCAAAATACCTGAATAAATTTTAATTTTTAACTAATTCAATGTTTAGTAATTTTGGGAGAACATACAGCATATGTTCATTTTTTGCTCAAACAATGCAACCAGTAATTTTATATCTAAATTTTTTTTATTTATCTTTATTAGGTAATTGAATGAAAAAAGTTAAAATTATTATTTCAATACGCAACTTATTCTTAAATATGTAATTATATTTTTACTGGGCGGCTGCCGGATACACTAGCTTGTAGGTTATATTTGGATCACTTATTAAGAGATATTATTAACTAATTATATTGACAAAAATTACTGATATCATTTGATAGATTATCAATGATGAAGTAGAATTTTGATTGTTAATTGTGTTGTTAACTTGTTATGGTCATTATTTGAGAGAGAGATAATAAATCATAATAAACTAAAATCAAATGTTATAAATAATTGTTTCATTTAATTTTTACAGTAAATTTTATTTTATATGATGTAAATGGTTATGTATTTTTTTTTTAAATTAATATTTCAAATCAAACTATGAATGATCTCAACGTTTAATCGTTATTGATTATTATAATATTAACTATTATATTATAATAGTATAATATTAATAATATATTATTTATTATTTTTAAAAAAAGACATATTAAACAGAAGTCTTCTCATCTTGAATTTTTTTATTGGACTCAGAGAGTTTGATAAAATAAAAGTAAGTAAATCAATAATCCGACAATGGCTATGATAGGTCTAAACCACTGCCAGTGCATTAAGTGTAATGTGACAATGTTAATATTGAATTCATTAAATTTCTTTCATAGAATACTCACATGAAAGCTATAATAAATGAAATGATCTGGATATGAAGTCTGCATATAAAGCATAAAGTACTTTTTCTGCAAAGCAATATCGCTCAGAAGCAATAGCAAAGTATAAAGAAGTATGCAAATAACTATCTATACGGTGAATTTAATTAAAGTTTGTCAAACGGTTAACTTGTAAGTGATTTCAAAATCATAATAACCAGACTGATAAATTTGGTTTATTACTTTACTGTAATATTACTTAACTGACAGTAAAAACTATAGATCATGCAAAAAACTATTTTGAGCTTTTGAGGTCCTTTGAAACCATTGATGTTTTTATTTTGATGTCTAGATATATGTGAGAGAGTGTGTATCAAGTATGCCAAATACACATACTGAATCATGTGAAAAAACTTTTACATGAAAACCAGTTCTATTACTTCAGAGATTAGACATTCCATTTTTAAAAGTGTTCACGTTATAATATAACGTAATAATATAATATCATACTTATGAAAAATACATGAATATTTAATTATTACATTGTCAACACAACTCTAAATAATAATACGCCGTACTTCCCAGATCATTTTATTTACTTTTTTACATTGACATAGAAAAATTCAAGTAAAATAATATTATTATTTCATTTATTATCATGATATCAATGAGTTAATATGATATGTTAGAAGAATAAAATGATTAAATATAAAAAAATTAACCCTAATCTTTCTTATATTTTCTAATAAATTCAATGGTATGATCGAATAATCAAACTAAATAAAATTTAATTTAATCAAACTAAACTTAATTTCAGATAGATTTCTTGGTGTATTAATGAACCCAATTGCCTTTGGATAATTCTGAAGTATGTGAAATGTTCTGTTTCTCTCTTTATTACCATATATATACGGTCTCCAACCGTCTCTGAACCAGTGCTCTTGGTTTCCCTCTCTTATCTCTGCTGAAGACGGTTCAAACCAAAAATTAGAGACTGTAAGTGTGTTCTTTTGATTTCTCTATGTTTCTTTGTCTATATTGAACTATATATATATAAATCAATTAAAAAGAAGATAACACACAAATAGACACAGGAATAACTCACTTCTACATTTCGACCATCGTTGTCATCAAGAGGCGAAGAGTCCCGCAGGAAGGCAGAGCGACGACAGTATCGACTGAGTCGCTGCTCTGCCTTCCTGTGGGACTCTTCGCCTCTTGATGACGACGATGGTCAAAATAGAGAAGTGAGTTATTCCTGTGTCTATTTGTGTGCTATCTTCTTTTTAATTGGTTTTTATTTAAAAGTCCGCTGGACCGTTTCATTTAATTACTATATATATATATAAACTAGAATTTTCAAAAGAACACATAGAAAAGAAATCACTGAACTCACTACTATATTTCGATGTCCTCGTCGTCAGGAATAGATGTGAATCACTCCAAAGGCTGATAACGACAACGTACAACCTGTATACTATATATATATACTAATTTTAGTTTACTTCCTTCTTGATTCCATAAACTTTTCACTTTTTCTTTCAGTTTTGTTATGTGTACATCAGAAGAAATATAATCATTATATTATTTTAATTTTAACTTTGGCTTAATTCATGCAGAAGGCGGCTCATAACTCATGATAAACGCCTTTCAATCGATGAATGGTGCTATGAAATCCTTAATAAGGATTAATCCAAAACTATAGAACAGATTACAGTATTATCGTAAAAGAATAATTAGTGTATAGATTGGATCTACCACAGTTGTGAAAAGAAAATGATATTCCATGAGAGGTGTGCAATCGCTCCTTTTCAATGATTAGTTGTGGATTATCTAGTGAATACTCTATATGACAATGGCTATTACACGCAAGGGTATGCGAAAACCTGTTCTTAGAAGAAGAGTAATGCTTAATGCTACCGCCTTTCAGATGATTGTAGAAAATGATAAAGAAGAGATGACTGGCTGTGAATCCAACTAAAACAGTCTTCAAATTTGTGTAAAGGCGAAGAAAAGTTAAACTAAAACCATCCAAGTAAACGACATACTCTTGGAAGTTCATTGGATAAAAGATTAAATTGAAAGAGCCTTGTAATAGATCTACTGGTCGAGTGAACACGAGTAATATTTAACTGTAAGAGATACTTAAATAGACGATGGAGTTTAATCTTCAATTTGGTTTTACAAAAGTAATAGTACTACTGTGGCAAATCCAATCATAGCAATGCATTGGTTGTGTGATATACAGAAAGAAACAAACATGTCGAACGATAACTGAATCGATCAGCACCAGTGATAACTCTAAGATTAAAGAATAATTTAATAAGCATTTCCCACATAGACATTTATCTGAATTAAATCTAATCTAACAAGAAGAAGTAATAATCTTCTCTTTATTTTACAAAATAAGAAGATTCTATGAAGATGAAATATTCAAACAATAATAGAATGAAATATTAATCTCAAGTTCATAGAGTCGGTTCTTGAGGATTTTTGTCATAAAGAAAATTCAACTCCTGATTATACGCCGATGTTTCATAACGATCAACAGGAGTTGTATTTTCTTTATGACTAAAATCCTCAAGAACGGATTCTGTGAACTTCATAAATCAGTGGTCGAGAAGCTATATCAATATCAATAGAAATATTAATAGTTTGATCCATATGTAAAGAAAGTTTTCTTTGTCCTAAACTACTTATTCTAGATTCTTGAAATTTTGACATTATAAGTTACAATGTAATATGTTGAAAAAAAACTCAAATTTTTAAATAAAAAATCCAGATTTTTAAAGAAAATATAAAATTGTTGACTTATGATTTTAGATAATTTTTGGCTTATGTAACATAACATATATGTAATATGTATGTAACATATTTATATGTAATATGACAATGACCTTGATTCCTTCATGATTATTTTATTTCTATTATATTTTGTAATATATATGCGCTACATTTTACTAAAAAAATTTTCAAAGCTATAAACTGAAAGCAAAACATATTGAGGACCTAATTTTATTTTTAACTTAGTATACTTGTAAGTGGACAGTAATTACCGATTTCCAAATAGAACTTTAAAAAAAAAACTATAATCACACTAGTTTGAACTTTAGGTATCATGTTACGAAGAGTGTCAAAATCTTCTATTTTCAAAGGTTATAATTTCTGAAATTCAAATGTCTTTTGAATATTCCTTATTGGTACTTGTATTTAGGTATCTATGACTTCATTCAGACGATACAGTTATATTCTTTCGCAGTTTACGATAAATTAAATAAGTAGTATATAAGTCATAAGTAGTATATATATTATTGTGTACAGCTTTGAGACTGTTATCACTAGTTCATGATTGTCTACCGCAGTGATGGCGAACCTATGACACGCGTGTCAGTGGTGACACGCCGAGGGTTTTTAGGTGACACGCCAGGGATTTTGACACACTATATTATTCCATGTAAATTTCTCATACGAGGCCTATTCCTATGGAAGAACGCTTGTGCAATGAGATCACCGATTTGTAGTCTAATTACGAGATGTCCCTGGCTCTGGCTCCGTAGCTCACACACTTCTTTAAGGCGGTTTTACATTTGCCGTACGTATCCTATACAGCAAACCTGGTGTAGGCAGCTTTGTCTCGTATTTTCGCTGATCACGTATTGAAATACACCTTGTTATTGCAAGCTGACGTACAGCAATCAGTTTACTCTATTTCAGCAATTGATTACAGCCATCTTTGTTTCACCGTGCCAAATTTAATGTCTTGTGCTTTCATTAATCTACAATCATTGTAAGATGCCATCTGAACCAATCATATCATTTCTAATCTCCGGCCTGCTGTACTGAAATATAATTCTGATTTTTAAAATAAAGAATTGTGCAATCATTTTTTTAAATACTGTGAATATGTACCTACTTTTAATCCGTGACCATTAAAAACCGGAAGTGACACGCCAATGGCGGAACTCGCAAAAAAATTTAAATTTTGACACGCGGGATCAAAAAGGTTCGCCATCACTTATGACTACTGATTTTATTATGGCAACACAAGTCATATAGTTTGCTAGTTTAATACACATCCTAGTTCACTAGTCGTAAGTTTTGATTTGATCTCTATGAACGTTGTGGGTGAATCTGGACAGAAGCTCTCTTAAATCAACGCACCTCGTTATTCTTCTGATTCATATTTCTCTGCATGCTTACTAGTCGCAGCATGACATGAATTGTGCCAAGAAATTAGTCACTGGATTACATATTCTTATTCAATTATTACCAAAAATACTATCATCGTCACTTGTAATGTTGGTTCCCCTTTCCAGTTTTTATAGGAAGGACTAAAATTGTGAGTTTTGAACCAATGAGATTATTTTATGATTTTTATCACAGTTATAACCTTCTGAATATTAAATGCGTTTCTTCTTCTCGGAATTTGGTCAGGGTTAATTATTTGAAATCACCCCTTTGCCAACATTTCATCTTTATTTAAGACATCCTCAGGGTTAAGGCTAGCTTCTAACACCGAACCAACAAAACAGTTGTGAATATTGTTATAACAATAGAAAACTTAAATATAATAAAATATCTCTAAAACTAGAAGTGTCTTTGAAATAATATTTGTAGCTTATGCTTGTCTGTCGTAAAACTTCTATAAATTTAATAAAAAACTTATTTCATTAAATATCAAAGAATTCAGATTATTTTTGTAGGGTTTATATTTACATTTTCATTTTCAGGCAACATGTAAATACTTTTTGAATTAATCACAACATCAAAGAAATACTTTAGACTTTTTGAGAGTTTTGCAGGTGTACAATTAGCTGACTGTGCATGGTCCAAGACAAAGTAGACTTGACTCAAGGGGGAAAGTGTGGCATTCAAATTGAGGGTGTGGGCCAGACCGTTGCGTGAGAGCCAATCACCTCAGCACCCGCCGAGTCTACCTGCTTGCCCAGCATCCCTTCCACGCCCATTCTCACCATGAAATATCTCTGCGCCACAATTCAACAGCAAAAACTCCTCAATCATTACCATCAATTATTTACTAAACAGTCTTTATCATAATACCACAAATGTAAAGTTTCCTTATTTAACAACCAACTCAGAGTAATTTTTTTTTTAACTCTTGAAAGGTAAATGTCAACTGGAATTTCGATAAAATGACAAATACTTATAGGATGAAGTACTTTTTCTGTAACCCAATATTGCCGAGAACCAATAAGCGATATTTATACACATATACTCGTAACAATCTATAACAATTGTTAACAATAATTAAATTCCAATAGTTACAATCTCTTTAGGGGCCAGGTTAGGTCAGTGGTTAATGTACTTGCCTCTGGGCTGGTATTCCAGAGTTCGATCGCCACCTGGCCCTCGATTTATTCACGCCGGAGGTGAATAAATCTGAGTACGTCGACGTTAGGTACTCGTTAAAGATCTCTACTCGAAATGCACTTCAGTTAGGCAAAATTTAGGACTCCCAATGTAAAATCTGTAGAATCACTGATCAAACAAAAATCCGGTAAACGGCTAACGTAATCACCCGCTAGGGGATCGGTTTAAACATTAACAATAACAAAATACAATCTCATTAAATTTATTAAATACTGGTTAACAATGATCATTTCTACTTCGTTTCTTTCACTTTTTATAAAGAAATATATATATATATATGTCTGTGTGTGTGTGTGTGTGTGTGTAATCCCATATAAATTGTAAGAGTCAAACTACTACAGTTAATACTATAATAAAATTTGGCAAGTTTATTTGAAATTAACCTTGGTCAAATACGGATGGTGCTGTTAAGGTTGGAGCTACCCTGTAACTGTTACAATTTTGACTGTTACCGCCAAAAGTTCTATAAATATTAAAGAGCATTAAGTATTAAAGTCAAAATCTCTTTTTAAATCCACAAATATTTATCCCACCATCGATTGTTTTTTGTTTTTATATCCAGGTTATCCACAATTTTACTTGTCCAAAAGATTCCGCTTCTCTTGTTCCAAGCATACTGTATACAGATACAAATTGAACCGTGGTCTTAATATTTGCTTTTTTCCTCTGATAAACAACAAAGTACAGATCTTTGATACTCATCAAGTCTAACAAAAACCATACAACTCGCTGTTCTTGTCTTTCAGCTGTGACAATACTTTTTCTTCAACCCTAACAGTAATTTGCGAAATTACTAATTATGGTAAACAAACCTCTTTTTCTGAACCCAATGCCTTAACTACATTATGTAAGAACAATAAATTTGGCATCCTAACGTGCAATCACTTCTTATGTGGTATTTAGGTTCGTATTTTCTTCCTTATTTTATTTTATATTGTACTATATTTACTGTATACTATAGATAACTCTCTGGTGTCATTGTATTTTTTTAGTTAATGCCTGAGCAAGAACACTACGTGTTCGAAACGCGTTGTTTATACCATTAAATTTTTATATGTGGAGACCATTTCATTAACTTTTTACCCTACAAGTTTGGCATCACCTTTTTACATTTTCTGGCAAAGAAATAAACAAGACGGAAGATTCTTGTTATTTTTGCCTCATTCTCTGCAGAATTCTTCTATAAAATAAACTGCATTGATGACGAATGCCTCTTCCATCAGCCAAAATTTCCTCTACTTAGTTTTCCAGTGAGTTAGTACCAGGGGATGAATGCTTTGTTAGATAATTCTCTGAATCGTTTAGTTTTTAAGTACCGCAATCATTGTTGCACATTATGTAAAATAACTTCTTATTTTACTATATGACAAAATGTTCCATTATTCTATAAAAATTCAGTACTTTAGACAAATTTATTTATCAGACAGCGTTTCTTTGTTTATTGGTTGTGGTTTCAATTTTGTTAGTTATTTTTTCTTTAACAAAAGTGGTTGAACGTCCTTTGGGGGGGAGGAATGGTTATCGAATCCCGGACCTGCAGTTCAGAGGGAAACACTTTGAACCACTTTGAACACTTTGATTGATATTTTACAAAAAGAACTTTTTTTTTATTAAAAGAAAATGCCTTCAGGACATGCAGAGTATTTAATACACATAAACATGAAATGGTTTAAAAACCATACTTTCTTCAGAAATAAACCTTTTCTTTTCATAGTTAACACTGTATATATGCAAAAAATAGAAACAGAGAAGTCAACGTCAGAACATTTATTAGGCAATGAACGATGAAAAAATTATAACTATTATGAAAGAAATTTCCAGTAAATCATATTTTATTAAATTTGATTTTATGATTATTGCTATATTTTCATATTTATTTAGTTATTTTATGTTTTTAGCTATTATCAGTATTTTTTTTACTTTTTTTGCGGTCAATCTGCACGGGTCTACATTCTTTCAAATTCTTCAGTTTACTGTTCCCTGAGAACGACAATAAACAAGGTTCAAATATTGAAATTGAGTCATAGTGTTTTGATTTTATTTTTGTTTCCTTCAATAAGCAATGTCACAATAAGCATGTGACTCCAGAATGAAATAAATCACCAACAAATTAGTAGAACATGAAAAGTTCTAATATCTTATCAGGTAGCTTGTTGTCGAATGTCACAAAAAAAAAGAAGAAAAAAGGATAGACATTTGAAAAAAGAATGAGGGATAAAGCTGGAAAGGAGGAAAGGAACACTTCAATCAAACTGGAAAAAATACTGGACTTTTAGGTAAGGATAGCGGTTGAAACTACTGTTGCATGTTTTATCAATAATTAGCTGATCTAATTTAACCATGCAAGTAACTGCTGTGACATTACTGTTACATTAAAAATTTTGATAAAATAATACTTGCTCTGTAATATACGTTTTGTTAATTGACTTTTGTAAATAATATAATAACTTTCCAAGAGAGTAAAAATTTTGTAGACTAAATTATGGGTTTTGCTCTGATAAATGATTTTATATTCATTTAGTTGGAAAATGAAATGTAGGGTTTTTTTTTAACTTCAATAAATAATTTTGTTGTAAGTATTCAATTCATCTAAAAATTGAAAGAGATGGAATTACAAACTATCTCTTACGAAACATCCCTTTCTGGATGTTCCGTTAAAGAGTCATTGTAGTGAGCTAAAATTTGATGTCCACAAAAGTCAACCCATCTGGTAAACATGTTTATAATTTCTTTTCCCATAACATGAGCATTATAAGATCTAGTTCCAGAGGAATGTTTTTGAGAGCGTTTCGGTAAAGTTTCTGCTTTGAAGTCCTTTCTTTTTGGAGCGGGAAATAAAGACAATCTATTTATTATATTGGTTCAATGTTGAAATACCCGACACACATGAAAGAGCTACTTATTCTTAACAAATTACTTGTTATATACCTTTTGGTCAATCATTCGTTGCATTAAATTATTCCTAAAAAAAATTGTTGTAACTTTTGTGTTTAAAAGTAGTGGTAATTTGAAAAGTTGTTTGACACGTAGTAAAGAAGGGCTTATTTATAAAATGTTTGGGAAGTATATTTATATTGGGCTAGCTGTTAAAGGCTTAAAACAACCTGTAATTAACACCAGTGCAATATTCAAGAAAAAGAATCGCCCACTGCTTTATATTAACATACTAATCAGTTTAATCATTTTGTGGATTGGAACAAGCTAAAGAAACACTTTACCGAAATACAATTATTCTTAAACACAATTTTGATTGAAAGAGTAATAGGACTCCTAGTATGTTTACCATATGTTGATAAAATAATGCAACAGTGATCTTAACAGTATTTTTCCAGTTGATTATCTCCATCCCCGCACCCCCGTCCTATGTTTGCTCCTTCTCCAAACTTTATTTTTATGTTTTTGTATCTTCTTTTTTTCTGTTCATTGCCAACAAACTGCTGCAAAAAGCTTTAGATTTGTTTAATTTCGTATTGATCTTGAGGTGATTTCTTGATATACATATACGTACAAAGAAACAACATTAATATATAACAAAAGAATAGATAATTTATTTTTATAAATTGTCAAAATAAATGCTATAACAATAAGAAAGTATTAGGAAAAGAAACAAGAAAATGACTATTTAATATTTCAACCCACTCAGAGGTAGGCGACAGGAGCTGACTTGTCAAAGAAACATCGGAAACTAATGATCTTAAAAGACCAAACTTTTTTACTCTCTGTCGTATTTTTACAAGTCATTAAGGTAAAATAAAAAAATATTTTTTGCATAAAATAAATATCTGAGTATGAAACGCTTCTAATTGATTAATGTTAAATGTGGAAAGTGTCTTAAAGCCACTAGATGATGAAATAGGGTTAACGATAATCAATATGCATTCATGTAGAAACTTTTGCATGTGTGGTGACATAGTTATTACCATTGTGTGAATCTCATGTTAATCAAAGGTATTTCCGACACAGACGAGAGAGATGATATCAGTAAACCGGTTCTCTCAGTTGGCTTGCTTTTTATCTGCTAATGGAACATTTAGTATCACAGTAAAGACAGGCTCAGGGATTTAAATTCTTTGAAACTTGGTATCTGAAAGTTAATTATGTAACTTATATTTCACAGAGTGTACTACTAAATGAGAAAACATATAAAATATGTATATAACAGCAATTACCACAACATGAAGAAACTGAAGATTTTTTTACTAGAAAGTTTATAGTCTTTGTAACATATCTGTAACCACAGCTTTTTTTAACACTATTAGCATAGTTGGGAAAAAAATTAATATTGAAAAGTACATTTATAGGTTTTTTTCCATCATAGTATTGGGGAAAATGGTTGTGTAGAATTTAAAAAAAAACGCATGTTTAAAAACATGTTTTATGTTTAAACTTATAATTATACTTGTTCACTCCAAAAAAAAAATCAAATTATATGTGCGCGAACACATTTGTCTACACTCCGCTACATTGATATGGTCGTCGTGAAAGAAACCATGGTTTAATAAACTGAGCAGTATAGTAGTCATCATGGAGTTTTCTTGGGTTGAGCCTTCTTTCGTGACGCGTAGTGCTTGCTTGTTTAATTTTGGTCACCCGATAGGGGCCTATAAATTCTGTCTTTATGTTTGACACGGAAAAGCTTCGTTTGCTTGATACCAGTCTCGTTTTTGAAGGATGACCACGTGACCAGTATGGCTTTGTGGCCACTGAGCTAATCTGGAGCGAAATCAGGATCAGTAGGATCCTAGGGGCCGGAGTTCTATCCGAGAACTGTCTGTACCACGGAGATGGGATAGAGTATCCGAGTCCTCTTCTGTGGATCCCCATGTCCCATCGTTGGTGTTGGACTCATGGCGGCTATGGTTCCTCACACAGGAAGGGTAAACTGTTCCTTGTGGTTGGAGGGTGTCGCTGTGTGAGAAGCAGTATCTTCTCGAGAGGATTCCTGAAGAGCATCAAAAAGGCTAGACCTGGGCGCATAAACTTTCTAACTGTATAATTTATATTGAATGAATAGACAAACAAATTGTCCCGTTTCGTATATGAAATAGAACGGCACGAATATGGATACTTACTATCCAACTAATTTTGAAACTATACTAGCTGTTTTCTTATAACTTGTTTTTGTAATTTGTGGTATTGTAACCATTTTTCTATATTTTGTCTTTTTTATGTTTATTATTTTTTTATGATCCCATTCAGTTTATATATGTGTTTGGTTTATTCTGTTAAGTTTAGTTTAGTTGTTTTAAATGTGGTAGAATAAAGGCTTTAGTTTACCATATTAAACTAAAATATGGTATAAAGAGTGCAAGAGTGCAGCTAAGGTACTCGTAGCTAAGAGATTAAGACATCTAAAGGTATGTCAGGAGACTAGTTTTATTTATATTATCTTCTATGATATTTTATTAATAAATAACGTTTTTATATCTTACCATTAAATATATCTTCTTAGATGTAAACTCAAATACTTAACTATTGATATACGTAGCTGAAGGTGCAGTTATTTCAACTTTACTCTCGAATTATCAAAATCCTTGTAATAGGCACCGCAATCTAAACTGAAACTCATTATCTAAACCAGTGGTTCTCAACGGGGTCCACCCCCATGGGTCCACAGAGGATTACTGGGGGTCCATGAGGAAAGTAGTATTCTGAAGGTCCATGACTCGCGGTTAGAGCTCTATGTTAAGTTTAAATGAATTTATCAGCAAACAAAAAATAAATCAAAGCGTAGTAAGCTTTGGTCTTTCAATATTCAAACATAATTAAAATATAAGGCCTAATATCCTCGTCAGTATGTTAAAATGTTCCAATGTTTTAAAATTTTCTATTGCACTTCTCTTTATGGTACATTCAAAATTGATTCTGTTACGATTTATTTCAGGGTACTTTATAAAATGTTAATAAAGAAATATTTTGTTGTTGTTTTAAAAACATTTTTGTATTTCGGCATGCGTTGTAGATGTAATGAAATTATTTCATAATTAACGATATTTATTTACCTAAAAACAAATATTTATTTATAAATTTGTATAATTATGTTTTTTTAAGTATCCGGGGGGAGTGGGGGTCCACAAGTAGCTTTTAGGGGGTCCACAAGCAAACAAAGGTTGAGAACCCCTGATCTAAACGAAATTCCCTTTAAATTTGGGTTTATCAGGTCAACCAATATCGACAGTAGTGTATAACACGAATTTATTTGAATATTCTAGTTCTCCTAGCATATGAATTAATAACTAATAGTAAATTTCATTTGAAAATTTGATAAATATTTTCTTTCTGTCGTACTGGTATTCTAAGATGCTTTAAATTGAGGAAAGTCGGAGTATTGTATTATTGTTGCAAACCGAAGTTCTTGAATGGAAAAATATTTTATAAATATTTTCTTTATTCAATTATTTATCAAAATACCTTTTAGTCTATTCACGAAACATAACACTGTGATAACATTTAAATTACACAAGTTCGTATTGGCAACATACTGTATAATCCATAACAAGTATATATTTGAATTGACACAGAAGTTATGAGATTAAGTTACATTCAAAACAAACTAATATTTTATTCTGAGGTAAAATGGATAAACCAACAAAAGTCTCCACACAAATGAAGTTTTATTTAACGCGTTTCGAACACTTTGTGTTCATCATCAGGAAGACACTATAATACAAATTATATTTAATTAGTTACAAAATTATTATTATAGTGTCTTCCTGATGATGAACACAAAGTGTTCGAAACGCGTTGAATAAAACTTCATTTGTGTGGAGACTTTTGTTGGTTTATCCATTTTACCTCAGAATGAGTAAATACCACACAATTACGGATTGCACAACTAATGATTTAAACTAATATTTGTTTTCCTATACACTTTTCGTTTATCTTAGTCAATAATGAATTGAAAGTGTAGTAGAAAACCCACTGAAATATATTCTATAAATAAACTAGTTTGACTATATTTGACTAAACATGTGATAAATGGTTCACGAGAGTATATTAAATATAGTCAATAAACTGATTAGATAGATTAAAATAGACTATATTATTAAGCTCTGAAAGGTAAATTTCTGATAAAGAAGGTGGTTGGTTAAAGCTAATCAATAGTAGGATAGCTCGTGACAGAGAATGGTTATGCCACTCTCCAACTCTAAAGTCATTATGAAAGAGAACCTATACCAATTAAAATCAAAATATTCTTTTAATATGTGATGAAGTATTTTTTTCTATATATATCCTATTTATATTAGAATATATAATAGAATTTTAGAATGATAGAATATTAGAGTAAATAAATAATATTCGAATAAATACCATATAATTTGATTTATATTAGAATTAAGCTAATATAATAATTGCGTTTTTTTTTTAGAAACTAGGTACTGGTTGCATATAACATATTTGCAATTTCATATGTTGTTCGTAAATTTCAGGTAACCGAGGACAGCTTGGTTGACCGAAAATATTCGTATTAATATTAGTATGTCGTAGTATAAGGCATCGAAAGAATTGCTGCTGAAATAAAAGAATCAGCAAGAATCAATGTATCATATAAGATAGTAGTTTATTAAATGAATGGTCAAAACACTAACTTTCTGCCATTTTTTTTTAGAAATAACGGTTTATGTTTGGCAAATTACGCCAAGTCCACGAATAATAATGATAATGAGTCAATATTTAAAACTATTCTGCATATTTTAAAATTTACAACATCTAACAGTGTGAGTTGAACAACATTTAGTTGTTAAATGATAGATTGTACATATAATGTTATAGCATCAACAGAATGTAATAACGACACCAAGCTCAACATGAAAGTTGTGAATTTAGTTTTGGAAACAACAACAGAAATGATGTTATATTTTCATTATCAACTAGAAGCAAGTTTCAATCCATGAAGCTATGTGTGACTAGTATCATATCCACAATCTTTAGAATCAATCATAATTTTAAAAAAAAATTAAAGCAAAGCTGTTTTTCAGTTATTAAAAAATTTTTATTTTTTTTCTTGGTGATTTAATTTTTTGTAGTAATACCAGAATTACAACAAACTGGTGTTAATAGCTTTGAAAAAAAATATGCCTGAAATTACATGATGACCAAAAAATGCTTTGCAATGATTAAATATTTAAAAAAAAAACTGTATTTTTTGGTTAAATATTAATTGATTCATCAAGTAATGTGGCCTCTAGCGTTACTACGAATTTTTTTTGTTACCATGATTTATGTTTAATCAAATTTCTATCATTCCGATAAAACAACCAGTTTTGGAGTGAAATTATAAAATTGTATGAATCAAATGGAAAAGGTTAGAGACATAACTAACGCCTGGCAGTAGTTGCCATGGTCAGAGAGTTCTATCTGGCACTCTCTAGAAAGCATCGGAATTCACAGCATACAAGTAATTTAGTTGAGGTTAAATATTGAATCAGGAGTCTTTAATGTGCGTGTTATATTCAATTCAGCCTAAACTAGTTAGTTGATGGTGGAACAGAAGTTTGGTTTGGTGTAAGCAAGTATAATGAATGCCGGCCTGGCAGGGCGTTGGGACACAAGCGTAACCAGTCCACTTATAAATCTCATGGTAAAATTTGTTGCAGCCGGCCTGCACATGTGTTGGGCATATTTCTTGTGCCGGCATCCGCCCATCTGCTCTCCCACACAACACGACTTCTCAATATCCTAGAAATCTCTACCAATTCGCACTTCTAAGGACCGTTTTTTCAATGACGCCAAGGCAACTCTGTCACAATCATCTTCCCGAGACAGAATATTCCCGAGCTTGATTTATTTGTTGCCCTTCTCATTTCAAAACCACCTGTTAACTTCTTTACTATATTTATTATAAAAAAAGTTCAATCACGTTTCATTATCATAGAAAGTCAAATAAAATAAAAATATAATTGATTTTAAAGTTTAAAGGTGAGTTTCTATTGGAACTCTACGAGATTCTAAATCAAACAAACTTACGCAACATCTTTAGAGATAAGAAAGAATGTGACAATGTAATTAAAAATAGCATAAATACTGCTAAAACAACATCCTTATCATGAAATAACTATTGAATTGTTGAAACTTTAAATTAATACAGTTGATACTGGATTGCTGGAGTTCTTTCACGAGTAAATCTTTAAAGTATCAATTAACAGACTTTTACATAATTATTTCAAGAATATACTAATTTAATATTTATTAAATATAATATTTAACAATTCAAATTAGTAGAATTTAGTATTTTCTCATGACAGATAAATGTAGTTACATCATTTTTCGTAATCTAATTCTCATTCTTTGAGATGAATGTTTAAAATATTATACCTCAATTTATACTAAGGAAGCTGGTAGTAAACGTCTATTTACTAAATGAAAAAAAATCCATTATGATACCAGAAGAAGTAATAAAAATCCTACAACCTTACTAGTTTTATAGGAAACAAAATTTCACATAAACACGTGAAATAACAATCAATATGAAGTAGTTGTAACAACAACCACAAAATGAAATGGAAAAACAAGATCTTTCAACGACAAAAAGCGGTATTCGTCAGCGTCGGTTGGGTTTTTGACTCTAACGAAGACCGCTTAGTTTATAATTTTTTGATTAATTCCAAAACTATTGCGTATCGATTAAAAACCATAAGATGCTTGCAAATTACAGTTTTTCTTAGAGAACGGTAGAACTAATTATAATTTTTGCAACTGTAGCTTTGCGGAAGATAAGAAATTCGATGTACATTGATAGATGTACAAAAGTGGGATTATATAGTTTCACCTAGGTTGTTAACTGATACTAATTTTTTTTGTTTTAAATTACTGTATTTACTTTAAATTTCCTTCAGTCTGTAATTTACATAAAAATATATAGATAGCAATCATCTTGTATTTTGTTTGACCAATTTTTGTCACCAGCTTGTCTAAGTACCTAAATGCACGCCGTTAAATATTATGAACAACTGAGAGCAAATTTTATTTTCCATGACCGTGAAAATTTTAAATTAGTGTTTAAAGCATAGAAAATGACAAAACAGTTTTCATTATTTTGTAAATCCACAGAAAACATTAATTTTTTTTTGGTTACTGAAATTGATACTTTGGACGCGCACATATTTTTTTTAATTTATGTGCTAATTTTGTTTTTTTTAAGAAAACACATAGACAATTTACCACTCATCTAAAAAAACATCAAAAAGGAAACTAACATTCATACTCCTAATAAAGTCAAGTCGTGTCTGCACTGCAAAATGAAGAACAATCAAAATCAACTGACATTTTTTGAAATCTTCTCATTTTTTGAGAAGTAAAAGCGTATGTTTTAACAATACTTACGGTTATGTGCAGTATTGTTCAAATTTCAAACAACCGATTATATGCGGTTTTAGTATTTAATTTTATCATTTTTTAATATAATTTTTTTATTTTTCGTTATTTATCATGAATGTTGATTTGAATGGAATTATTTGTAAACTGTTGATGAGCGAGAGGTGGTCAGTCTGTAAGGGTGAAGCAGCCAGACCCGAATGGAAGACCTCAATGGTGCACCTCATTGACGTCCTTGGCTTGCATTATCCACGCTGCCCAGTCTCTGACAAACCCTTTCGGCTCCCTAAAATATTCCCCCTCCTCAGCTCAATCATCCACCCAGTTAAATCGTCATTTGTTCCGCTTCCTTTGTCCCTCCGTCCTCAGCTCCAACCACCGATCAGGAAGCTTCTCGTCTTTACCCCAAACATGACTAATCGAATAATCAATCTTTATGCACGTTTAACCTCACAACCCCCCGTCCACATTCACTGCTTCTTCCTCCTTCTGGTATTATCACTCTGTCCTCAAACAGTAGTTGTAACAAGTGAAATTCATGAACTAATATCCTCTGAAAAACAATTCTAACCAATAATATATACTAAATGTTTAAGAATAAGAAACTGAAGCAAATTGAAAGAAATTAGTATAATTCTTGCATAAAATAGCAATCTCATCTTGAAGGATTCTGAATTAGATGCAGCAGTTATAGTGAAGGTCAGATTACAAAACTATTCAATTTAACAATTTTTTATTTGTCATAACGAGTTTTTACTTTTCTATGAATAAAGCATAGTAGTGATAAGGAAAAGATTTGATCTCAAGATTTTCATGTTTCGAGATCTCGAAAATTCTTTTTTATCATTTTTCGATGATATATATATATCAGTGTGCGCGTGTGAGTGTACGTGTTTCTATGAGTGGGTGTGATCTAAAAGTTACAAGAAAATAGCCCTTACAGAGGGCTTGTTGCTGTCAATTGTTTATGGGGAATATTTCATCATTAGAAAGTTATCTTTTTGTCAACAGGTACCATATTTTCATATTTTTTTGTTCATAAGCTAACTCTTAAGTGTTGAAATTTTGGAAATATTACTAAACTTATAGAAAATATTTCAAAATTGTTCAATAACCTGAGAGTATGTTTTGTTATAAAATGCAAAAATGTTGATTATAATTAATTTATTCATGTGATTCATACTGATTTCTTCATTGAATATGATTCTAAAACATTTTCGACACGACACAGCTCACACTAACTAAGATGAAGTACTTTTGGTAGGACGAACTGAATGACTCTCCATCGAAATCACAAGTTAAAAATTGGGCGCTTTGATGTATTTTATGATTTCAATCAATGTTTTTAAACACTAAACGGAGAATTACTAACACTTTTTTAAAAAAATTAGTAAACTACAAAAAAATTTAAAAAACTCCTACCGTAATAGGAAATCTATATAAGTATATTTTATTTAAAACTTAAATAAAACTCTGATTACCAATCTTGTTTGTTTTCTTGACACTCTGCATTGTCTGAATAAATAATAAAATATATTAAATTTTGTGGGGATCAAACACAAGATTTTTACATAAAGACCTGCTAACAATAGGCTTCCAAAACCTGATATAAATAACGTCTTGTATACCATAAAAACTTAAATTTTATTTTGGAATATTGAACCACCTGCTCTACTGGTAGGATTTGTTTGCATTTATTTACATTGTTTACCTTGACTTAGAAATTTTTTTCAGTAAAATGAATTGTTATTTAGAATTTTTTTAAAAAATGTTTAAATGTTCTAATGAGTTAAGATAATATATTAGAAGATAATATATTAGTCAAATGTTACAAAAATAAACAGAATCAAACATATATTTTCTGATGTACTCCATGGTGCGATGGATGGTTGTCGAATAAGTGTTTGAGTAATGAAACAAATCATGTTGTTAACGAGTTTATTATGTTTACTTATTGTAAAGCTCAGTTTAGGCCACTCCAAAGTTTTCATCTTAGTTTTGATTCCTCTTCGAATGAAATATTTATACATAAAGCAGGATTGCGTCTCCTGGGTTAGGTTTATGTTAATAATTACATACCAAATTGAGCTTAGCTAAAGGTAACACGACAATCACTGATAGTTGGCGAAGTTCATTGGGTCAGCTAGTTTAACTATAAAAACTGATAACACAAATTAGAATAAACGATAACCTACTGAAATGGTTTGATTTATTTATATTGATTTAATATGAGTGGTTCATATTAATCAAGAAATTTTTAACTGTTAATAGGTTAAAACAGTTTTTTTTTATTTTATTCAAAGAAAACATTAATTTTTTTTGTTACTGAAATTGATACTTTGGACGCGCACATATTTTTGTGTAATTTTTTTTAAATCAAAATTATCTAATAAATAATTACCTTTGATTATACACTTTAACCAGTGTATATCACATGATTACTCAATGTGATATTGAGTAAAATCACACTCAATCTTGATATTTTATCAGAATTAAGTTAAATATAATTGCTGTTTAAATGTTAATAAAAGAAATTTTTTATGACATTTTCAGTTTATGATATATTATTGGTCAACAAAAGTGTTGTTACAATCAACATCATCCTTTTAAAAAGACTTAAACACAGATATATAAGTAAGTTTTTGGTGATATTAAAGCGTGGGAAAAATAATGTTATGTTATTTTTGATGAAAATTCCTACCTTTGAGCTAATTCTCTGGTGATTGAATGAAGTTATTACGTTTTATTAGATATAGTTTTACTTTGAGTGATCAATATTTAAATATTGAAAGAGTAATATTATTCTAGAAAGTCAACAATTAGGTTCTATCTATAGCCTGGTAAAAATTTTTTGTTAAATGAATATCTTTATAAGAGAAAACCTACTTATCAGAAAAGCAAAGTAATAGCGTTAATTTTTAAAAAAAAAAGAACATAGAACAAAAATAGCAAAAAATTGGTTAACGAAATAGAAAACTTTTTAAGTCTTAAAGGAATCACTCTTGGTTGCTTCTTGGATATTGAAGGTGCTTTTTATAACATGTTTTAGAATCCAGTGAATCAGAACTGATATATAGATCTTTTAATCTATGAACCATGTAATGGATTGCAACAGTCTAGCAAAAAAAAAAAAAAAAATGTAATGTAATTATAGGATCTACCACAAGTAGAGGTGTGACTACTAGAGACTGGCCCTCAGGTAGGTGTCTGTCTGTCGCCTTTCTTGTGTGATTAGATGGAGATAATCGACTCCAAGTAATCAAGGTCTTCATACACAAGGATATGCAGATGACCTTATTATTATAAAAATACTACTGCCTTTAAGCTTGTGAGTCATGCTCTTCAAATTTGTGAAAGCTAGGTAAAGCAGACAGGTTCCCATATAAATTTAGAAACAACTCCATTGGCTAATGCCGTCAGTTTATTAAAAACAATAATAATATTATTTCAGATTTTTCTAGACCAGAGAATTTAAACACATTATGGATTGATATAATGGATATAGCTTTAATAAAACAAATGGTGTTATGAAATTCATTTTCTTGATTTTGAAATTTTACACGATAATATTATGCATACACGATAAGAACAAAAAAATGAAACCAAAACTCAACCATTGTCAAAGATCAATGACAATCAATGGGAATAAAAAGAAACCATTTTATCACTTTGTTTATAGTCATAATAAATACTAATGATATAGTTTATACGAATAATAAATACTGCCAATATTTGGGAAAGATCCTTAAAGTTAAGAATTTTGAATTCCTTTTAATAAAATTTCTGTTTTTATCTTTTATTTACTTCCCAGTTATTTCATTATAATATTTTTTAATTTACAAAGCTACATTTCAAAAAAAATCTGGAATGGCCTACACTCTACTTTACTATAAGTAACTTTATATCAAATTTCTTGATTATATAACACATAACGTCTCATTTAGGCATAACGTAAACATCTAAATGGGATATGATTATTAGTCTTTCTTTCCTGAGGTAGTACAGATAGTGATTGAAGGACATATTAATATATAAGCTTATTTTTGTACATCACACAGCTGATGCAAATAATTTCATTAGTATAACTACAGCAGTAATAACATTTTTGAAAAACCAAAGTGAACATTTCTTGATACGAAATATTCTCCTACAAGAGAACATGGCTTTTGTTCAAATAGTTAGTATTCATCCTTCTACATTGAATATTAAAGTAAAATTTTCAAATTTAAAACAGGAAAATACCCTTTTTTTCTCTGAAAAACATCATAAACAGCGAAGAAAATGTTGTTTTAAGGTGTTTTATAATTAAATATGTACGTTAATTACATTTATTAATCTCTAAACGAAAGATTTCTTATAGCTTCTTAGTATATAATAAGATTATTTTCCTTCCCCTTTGTCAAATAACATATATATGAATTTTTTCACAGTGAGTGTTATCATTTTCCTGCACAATATTATTCCTCTTACATCTCATATAAGTCAATAAACAATTTAAATTGTTCCTTTATAAATATCAATTTTATCTCAGTGGATTCGCTCAAAAAATTTATAAGTCAATGTAAACAATGTAAAAAAAGATAAAAAATTCGACAAGTAGAGCAGGTGATCTCCTAGTCTAGGATAAACAAACAGTTTTTATAGCGTTATTGCTCTTTTCCGTAATTGAAACTTCATGAATTTTTTTTTAGAATTGCTAATTTTTTGTTCCATTTTTGGTCAAATTTTCATGATCTTTTAATGAGCCATTTAGCGTCAAAAAAAGTTTTTCAGAAAACAGAAATAGTACTGTAACGCCCCTTTAGCGAATGTAATTTTGAAAAAAATCATCTCAACTCATTCTCCACATAATGTTCTATTTTTAGGCATAGTTTGATTTTGATCCGTCAAACAGTATGGCTTGTATCGCTCTCACAAGGTTTGAGATTGAATTATAAGTCAAAATTTTTACATTTTATTGAAAAAAAAATATTTGCTGTTGTTTTAAAATTCTGATTATATTTTTCGTTTGTTCCATTTGTAACTTCAAAGATAATGTCAAAATGTCAAAACTCTAGGGTTATCAGTTTAGGAGCAATAAATGTTTTAAAAAAAACGGTTTTTGGCAAAAAAAGTGACTTTCCCATCATGCATAATTCTTCCCAAACAATAGGGATCTTTGTATTTATGGGGCCCATTTTTGTGTAAAATATCAACTTGATCCATCAAAGTTTCTGGACCGTAGCATGGTAACAAGCAATGCTAGCACACTCACCCACCCACCCACCCACCCACCCACACCATCATCGTAAAAACCTCATAAAACGACTTCTGGGACCTCAAAACATGTAATTCCGTCAAAATCTCGAGATCGAATTTTTTCACGATCACTATACTTTACTTATAGTAAAGTAAAAAGTTTTCTTACAAATCATAGAATAGATTATATCCAATGTTAAATGTTTTATCTAACTAGTAAATATGAATTTACTTAGTTACAACTAAACCTTCAGACAAGTTTAATATGAAATTAATAATTAACAATAAGAAATGAATATTTTTAGTGATTTAAGACTGTTAGTTTTCTTTGTTAATGGCTGATTGGACTTTGAATGGAGAAGGGATTGAAGGAAGTACAGCACTGGGTGTGCTAGGCTTTCGTAATGCAGCACCCATACCCGCATCATCTGCCGAGATCATGTGACGCCTCAGACTCACCAAACTCCACCAACACCAACAATTTATTATAATCACACTCTGAATATTACATCATTACACTGTATTACCTTCACCATACGTACACATTTATTGCAAACATTTCTTCCACTTTTGAATAAATTTAGATGGAATAAATTAATTATAACTTTCTTCTGATTATACGCAATTGTAAAGCGAGAGAAGTTTATACAATAAAATTTATTCTTAAAACATGCATGATTAATTTTCTGTTTATATATACATTATTACTTATATTCTAATATAATTAATATTACTTATAATTGTAATATTGTAATAAAAGTAATATTGGAAAACAAATCCATTGGCTAATGCCATTAGTTTATTAAAAATAATAATAACATATCAGATTTTTTATATCAATGAATTTAAGCATTTTCATATATACTTAATGAACTTATAAATATATAACTTATTAATGAAATAAGTATTATATTATGTTATTTAAACATTATAAGTTTTACCTATACTATACCTATAGGTATATACCTATACCTATATAAGTTATACTATATAAGTTATATTTGTTATACCTATTATATTATAAATATTATAAGTATATTATAATATAATCTACTTATATTTATAAATATAATAACATTATAATATAATTATAGTTATACTTATAATATATAATCTTATATTTCCTAATACTTATAATTACTTATACTTATATTCATAATTATATGTAATATATGTATTGTTATACAATATTACATATAACAATACAATACAATACAATAGTAATATTAATATTATTGTAGATTATATTATAATCATAATCTACTTATATTTATAAATATAATAGCATTTTAATTATAATATATGGTACTTGTATTGTAAGTATAACTAGTTTTTTAATATTGACAGTTAATTATACCGCGTAAATATGAAAAAGGTGACCTTAAGTTGTTCTATCTGGAACCTATTTTTGATATTTTCGTAACTGTATTGGTTGAAGCATAAACAAGTGTCATTGGATAAATTCAAAATATCAGAGATATTAATTTTTGCAATATGAAAAAAAATATTTTTCCTTTTTTTAAATAGTTTTTAATCATATGTACTAGTATTTGAGATTATTACGATAAATTAGGATAATGACTCCACTTCCAGTTATAAATGGTCCGCTGAACCAGTAGTATTAAGGTAGATCTGAGGTTATTATTAAAAGTTTCAACTGTGAATACTTGTCATATACGATTGGTAGAGCGTAATCCAAGTATTATTTACAATCAAGAAAATGTACTGAACCTGAATAATCTCTCAATGTCAAATAATTATAATTTACGTATATTATTATTCAGAAGGCCGAGGAAATCCTTATTGTAAACGTTTATTGCATAATGTGAAACATTTAATCAAATACTGAAAGAGACAATTTTCTTTCTGTAAATTTAAATACTTGACTTGACTGTTAAAAGTATTAAAAATAGCATCAATGTTTATATATATACATTAAGTATATATTTCTATATATTAAATCAAAATGAGCAAACATAAGATAATTCAATAATCTGAAACCTCTTTAGGCCAAATATTTCATTTCTTATTTTATTTCAAAATTATTTCTTTAAAAATAATTCTAAATACAACCCTTGTGTGCAGGGTACTTTGTCTGTTCTTTATTATTTTTTTTCCAATACGTTGTACCGTTTAGTAGATTAGTAATTTTCTAAAAGATTGTGAATTTTTAGCCAAAAGCTTCCCAATCGTTTAGAATAATAGTTTTTTGCTCTACTATATAAATAGAACTAATACAACTGACTATGGAAAGAACTGATGTGGATTAATTTACATATTTTGAGGTTCCCTGAATGCATGTTACATATTTTTAGGATGATTTTTAGAATTTTATGTACTTTAATGGATGTGCACCTAAAATTACCAGTCACACGCACGGTTTGACAAGCTTTATAACACTTGTCACATAAACAGTCATTCTTCATATGGAATAAGCCTAATTCTTTTCGACAATATTGCTTCCTATAAAATGTACTTGAAGTAATTTATAACAAACAACACACGTACTGTATGTTGCCATAATCATAGATATTTTAGAGCTTAAAAGTTGGATTTACTTTTGTCCTTATGTAAGTATAAAATGTTAAAAATATCATAAATTTTGGATTTTATAAGGGGCAATCTAACACAAAAAAGTACAACTATTACTTTCTTTTCGATTCCCTTTTTGGATTGGTTTACCTTATCCTTAGTAAAATTTCAGAGTTCATTATAAGTAATTTATTAGGAGTAAGTTTCTTTTTTTTTAAAGTTAAAAGAATAATTAATAATATATCGATCGAAATAATTTGTGGTATGAAAATTAATTAATACATCATGCGTATCATTTAAAAATAAAAGTACTGTATAAAAATTAGATAAAATAAAATAACTATTTAGAATATTTTAAATTATTTTAATAGGTTTCTATAATCTCTTTTAATTGAAAGCCAAAACAAATTGACACACTGTAATTAAGAACCTTCATGAACTGTTGTCCTTCGGACGTCATCGTTGATTTCTTCATTACATTTAAGCCACTTGATTAATAATATATATTTCAATAAGTGTTACCATATGACAGATTGGATCTAGTCTGATTTATAGTCGGCCATTTTATTTGCTAAATCATAGGAATATAAATTAATGCTAATATTACTTGTTTCAGTTTATTAATGAAGCAGTCATTCTTAAACGTCATACCTGCCAAGAGTTTACCCAAGGACATTAACTATTATCACAATTGCACTTTAATCATAGTCACCAAAATTAATATAAATCAATTACTGATAGTTCATTCTGACACCGAGTTTGCTTAAAGTAATATTGAATGTTGACTACTCTAGATTTATTTAATTGTTTGTTTAAGCAGTTTATTTCATATCCTATTTCTGTATTATCGAGTACTGGGATTTGTTTAGTTCCATAGCTTCTCTTTTCAAAATAATCTGAAATAAGATTATGCAAATATATATTGTAAATTCATTAATTGTGTAATCTGTTGTTGTGTGGTATTTACTCATATTGGGGAAAGTATTATGTCTACACACAAAAAACTTAATTATAAAAAAACTTGCAACGCGTTTCGAACACTTGATGTTCTTCCTCAGGTTACATCTGATCTGCTGGGGTGGTTATTCAATGGGTGAGTCCTTGCTTGGTCTTACCCACTGAATAACCACCCCAGCAGAGCAGATGTAACTTGAAGAAGAACATCAAGTGTTCGAAACAAGTTGTTCGTTTTTTTGTATGGAGACTTAGTACTTTCCCAAATATATATATATATATATATATATATATATTACAAAGATTAATTCATCTAAATTAGGACTATAAAATTCAATTTTAAAATTAAGAAATGATTCTAAGGCCAAAATATACGTTTTGACTGAAGCAGTTTTTACACTTGTCATATAATCAGATGTTCTGCTTAACTTTTTAAATCTCCTTAAGCGGAGATAAGAAGTTAAGCGGAACATCTGCTCAAGCAAAATGTATATTATGTAGTCTGGGATGACCACAACCAGACTATCAAGACGTCTTACCTTCCACCTTACAGCAGGTACTCCGAAAAACCATACGAGACAAGCACATAACACAACATTAACGAGGGAAATGTTAGAAAAAGGAACAACAAGTTTAAGAATAGAAAATAATACCAGCCGCCTTCATATCCTCGAGGCCTTATACATCAAGGACGTCCAACCTTCTATGAACATTCAGGCCAATTGTATAGGCATAATACCAAGTTGTAAGAACTTCGATAGTTCTTATAACTTAATAAGCCTACATTGACAGGACCCCCAGGAAATGTGAATGACAAGTTGTAACCTTACACTTGTCACAGTGGACTTGTTTTGTTTTTTCACAAAGTTCATCTAGTTCTATTAACATCTAAATTTTTATTCCTTTTAATGTCTGTTTAACATTTAGAAAAATTTTATTCTGTGAATTTAATCTGTTTAATAATGATATATACCTGAAGATGATTTATGAGAAAATCGAAAGCTTGTAAGTGTAAAAAAATAATATTATTGATTAAGCTAAAAGATTATTTCTTTGATGTCTCTGGGACAACTCCTCCATGAAATCACTCCCTACCAGAAAAAACTAGTAAGAAAACTAGAGAAAACGAGCAAAAAAGTCGTAAATGCGGAAGCTGCCGTCTACTTTAATAATATATATATATATATATATATATATATATAATAAAGATTTCACATAAACTTGTGAAATAACAATAAATGATCAAACCACAATATGAAAATGGGAAAACAAGACTAACATCTTTCAACCGTAACAAGCGGTCTTCGTCAGAGTCAAAAACCCAAGTCTTAGTCTTGTTTTTCCATTTTCATATTGTGGTTTGATCATATATATATATATATATTATAGCTTTTGTCTCCTCACCATAACAGTCCTTTCCTGAGGATAACAGTTCCAAAGGTTGAAATACTGAAAGGGAGTTCTAGTCTAATTTTCATTCGTCTATTTGTTTTCAAAGAATATATGCAGAAATATCACTACAATCACATATGACTTCACAATTAAAGAAAAAACACCACAAAACCGATAGTAAAATGGAAAAGTTATAAGCTTTTGAATGAGCATTGTAATCTTTTACTATATTTCGATTAAGATAATGTAATCATTTGAAGTTTATTTGCTCCTTTATCTTAGTACATGTTCCTGTTGTCGACTGTGTGGTGGAGAAATTTTAGCGAAACCTGGTTGTTTTATCTACTTTATGTTTTATTAGACTACAGGCACAAAAAACATGTTGTTTCTTACTTTCACCCAACATTAGCAGGTCTATAAGTATAATCGACAGGACTAGAATGATCTGTGTATAGTGTTGTAAAAACAACGACTGTTCACTGATAGTATTTTGTTTTGGCATTTATTTAGTTTTATTTTGGAGGGATACATATTTCTTGAAGTGTTTGGCCCCAAAACTCTAGTTCAATATGGTGAAAAGTATCTGACCACTTGGACGTGGTTCTCGAAATTAACATCAGCGTCTCAATTTGAAGTCAGTCAAATTGCGTTAAAGAAACACGATCTCTAGAAGACGAGAAAATCACCCTTTTAAAGATCAATCAATGATCAAACCACAATATGAAAATGGGAAAACAAGACTAACATCTTTCAACCGTAACAAGCGGTCTTCGTCAGAGTCAAAAACCTAAGTCTTAGTCTTGTTTTCCCATTTTCATATTGTGGTTTGATCATATATATATATTATAGCTTTTGTCTCCTCAACATAACAGTCCTTTCCTGAGGATGACAGTTCCAAAGGTTGAAATACTGAAAGAAAGTTCTAGTCTAATTTTCATAATTGCGATAGTTTTGGCCACCCTAAATTCACTGATTTTTAATATATGCATACTAAAATTGCGTTTTATGTATTAACTCTGCATGAGTTCTTATATTAATTCACCATTCTCAGGAAACCATTCAATATATATACTGTTTTATATATAAATATACATATTTGTAAAAGTTGGAAGCAGTCCTTCATTTAAACATATATTGTTAAATAACGCCCCATATTTGGCTTGCATCTGTTTCTTACACAATTTCTCCAGTTTCCAGAATTCCTTTCTCGTCTCTCCATTAAAACTATAAAGTTTATCACTAATATTGCTAGTCGACATGTTTCAAATGTACCACATTCATCATCAGGACAATAATGAGAATAATAGTAGGATTGTTAGTTTATATATAGAGGTGGATTACTATTGGAATGTTCACAGGACATCGCCCTGGATCACGGGGCATTATGGGGGGATTAAGGTAGGGTGGTTGGACTCACCTACTACCTGGCTAATCTGGTTTGGCCTGTTGTAAAATAGTTTTAAAATTCCACAAGAATTATTAAAATGGATATTTATGGATGTCTGCTTTTCTTGAATTATTAAAAAAAATATATATATATATATATATCAATGATCAAACCACAATAAGAAAATGGGAAAACAATGATTTGATCATTGATTGTTATTTCACGTGTTTATGTGAAATCTTTATATATATATATATATATATATAATCAATGATCAAATCCACAATAAGAAATGGGAAAACAAGACTAAGATCTTTCAACCGTAACAAGCGGTCTTCGTCAAGTCAATAAACCCAACTGAGTCAGTTGGTTTTTGACTTGACGAAGACCACTTGTTACGGTGAAAATCTTATTCTTGTTTTCCCATTTCTATATTGTGGTTTGATCATTGATTGTTATTTCACGTGTTTATGTGAAATTTTTTATATATATATATATACGGATATAATCAGTATAGTAAAGTCCAATTAAACAATGCGCTTACAAATTCATTTTTTAATAGGCATTAATTTAATTTAAAAACTAATAATGAATAATATGGGAAATTGTAATTTTGTTCAGGTGTTGCAAAGTGTGTTTACAGCTTGACCAGAGGCTGCAGCGTGGATTTCAGGTTTGTTGGAATGACATTCACAGGACAGGTTTGCCATTATGTCATCGCACTTCATTGGCTTACCTCATGTGTACATACAGCCACTTAATCTTATTCAGAAGAGCCTGTGGGTAGGGGCAATTTCTTAACACTGTTTATGGCACTTGGCTACTTTATATATGGAATTTATTTTAAATTAATGATCGAAAAAAAACATTAAATAGCAAAAAACCTTGAGAATCCAGGAACATGATATCCTTTCGCAAGGAATCTTTTCATTTCAGCAAATGTGCAATCTAGAAACCATTTTATTATGCAGATGAACGCCCTATGGATCATAGCCAGTCGCATTATTTTAAATGTTAATTAAAATATTTTAATTTAATACGATTATTGTTATTCCTGTTCATTTGTAGTTGAATATTACAAAATATGAATAAATGATTTATGAATATGAAATATGACTCTATTCTAATGTAGTGCAATCAGTTATTATGTGGTATTTACTCATTGTAGGGTAAAAATCTAATGAAATGGTCTCCACATATAAAACTTTTTATGATATAAACAACGCGTTTTGAACACGTAGTGTTCTTCCTCAGGCATTAACTAAGGATGAGTGCCTCTGAATAAGACTGAATAAGTCTTATTCAGAGGCACTCATCCTTAGTTAATGCCTGAGGAAGAACACTACGTGTTCAAAACGCGTTGTTTATATCATAAAAAGTTTTTATATGTGGAGACCATTTCATTAGATTTTTACCCTACAATGAAATTATGATTATAAGTAGTCATACTTTAATAGGTTACAACTGACTTTAAACAAGTAAGAATTCATTTAAAATTGACTATGAAGTAATAATTAATACGACTTCAAAAATAAGAAAACTTTCCAGAAAATGAATCTTCTTTATATTGCTATCTCAAAAGTGAATGAGATTATTTCTTAACTAATGTTTTAAATTTTTAAAATTAAGTTTATTTAAATTGTATAATTGTTTATTTATTTATATAATTTCATTTTAACTGGTGTGCTAAAATGTAACATTTTGATGTAATATATTTGATGCCCTACCTAACTTTGACGATGTTGTTTCGACATTAATATTTACATATCGTAAGGTTGTAATAATTTGTGAGCTAAAAAATGTATAGAAGTCTAAAATCTAAAATTCAGCATTTTTCCACGCATTTGTAGACTATCAGAAATAAGAAATATTGTTTTTCAAAGAGCAAGATAATAAAAAAGCCTTTTAGTTCTAGATACTCTAGTCAGGCTCCAGGCTTTTGAAGGTGCAGTTAGCTCACCAACCCACAACAATCTAAGGGCCTGTTATGATGTCAAAGTTCAAAATTGAAATGACAGCCGAAAAGGATTTATGTGACTCTGGATTATCGAAATTGGTAGGGAATATATATAATACAAACAAATAATAATATAATCAAAACAAAACAAAGAAAATATTTACCCCATCCCCAAAACACTGAAAAGAGAAAAGGAACTTAAGTAATGATTAGTGAAAAAATAATACAAAATTACACACCCTTTTTTTGAAGTTCTCTGAAAAAAAAAATATCATTCATTCAACTATGCGGCCATTCTTAGCATTTAAAAACTATGGCCTTACTCATAAATCACATAGATTTTGTTTTCCATCTAAAAATAAAGTTATTCACATATACATTAATAACAATAATAACGTTCTACTACTTTGACTCACGAATTCACTAACATTTTCACCAGTCAACTCTGTCAAGCTCAGTATGGTGAATTCAGTCTGAACCCACATTGTTCAAATAACTGGCTTCTGCACAGCAAGAACTGATGGTGTCCAGTATGTATTTCTGGTCCCATTATCTGTTATGTTGCTCTCCTGTAACCGCGAATATAAGTCCAAGTCGCACACCCATTCAGCCTTGTTCAGGATTTTTCCCTTTTTACTACTATGATGTTTTCTCACTTCCGAAATTCGTGATTTTCTTATATTCTATGTTTGACAATCAAAGAACTGTTGACGTAGTTTTTTTCATTATTTTTGATTTTTGAAAATACAATCATATTAATGTGCTTAAAGTACAACAGTGATAGCAGGTGAATATATTTTTACAAAATTGTTGAAGTACTTGAATATATTCTTGTTATTATTGTACAGGTGATAAATGAAGCATAAAACTAAGCGAAGATGGCTGAAATATATTAGTCTTTTTCAGATTGTCTGAGGAAAATAATTCTTCTTTATATTGGTTAGCTGATGAATTTCTCTACATAATGATAATAGAAACAATTTAGTGCAAAAATTCAAGAATATTAGATATTTAAAACAATAATGAAGATAATGTGACAGCCTATTAAATCTATAAATAGACTATCACACTATCTTATTATTTTTTAAATATCTAATATTCTTAATTTTTTAGCACTTAAGTGTTTCTATTATCATTATGTAGAGAAAATTCATCAGCTAACCAATATAAAGAAGAATTATTTTTCTCAGACAATCTGAAAAAGGCTAATATATTTCAGCCATCTTCGCTTAGTTTTATGCTTAATTTATCACCAATACAATAATTACAACAATATCCTCCTATGACTTAGACGATTTTGTATACTATATTCACCTGCTATCACTGTTGTACTTAAAGCACACTAATATGACTGTATTTTCGAAAAATCAAAAATAAAGAAAAAAAAACCTACGTTAACAGCTCTTCGATTGCTAAACATAGAATAAAAGAAAATCACGAATTTCGGAAGAGAGAAGACATGATGGTAGTAAAAAAGGAGAAATCCTGAACAAGGCTGAATGGGTGTGCGACCTGCACATATATTCGCCGATGTTTATTTATGTTTATAAAACTACTTTTAAATAATATGCTCTCAATAACTGTTTACTAGTAACTTTCTTCAACACTTTCTAGAACCATTAAAAATATTCATTATATTCTGATTGTCAATTAAAAATTTCAATAATCTTTGAAAGGTAGTTTAAAAAAAAATGAAAGAGAATGCCTTTTATAAAATAAAATGTTATAATAATAAACGAATTAACTTTTTTTTTCACTATTTTAAGAGAAAATTAAAATCTTTGTAAAACCCATTCGGAGTAATCAATATAAAAATTAGCAAAAATTTACAAAAAATATTAATTAGTATTCTTATATTATTATATGGATTTAAAATTATTATTTTTTATTAATTTATTATAATCAGTAGGGTGAGTAAAAATTTTATATGAATATATCTTAAAAATGTATTTTTTATGTTGGTTACCTGAATTGAAATAGTTGGAGACTAAACTAGGATTTATAAACTAGGATTTAAAATTGTATTATATTAGCTAAGTTATAAGATAGATTGGGTGTGGCTTTTTCTCAGAATGTCCATTATTTCACTTTAAATGTAAAAAAAAGATGTATTTTGTGTTTAAGTGAACTAAGAACTGTCCTTGGTTATAGTTTGATAAGCTGTAATAGATATGTCTACATTCTACTGCCAATCTTTATAAAATAGTCTTCATTCTTGAAGCCTTTGAACATACCTCCTGGAGCATGTTTATATGATATTGCTGGCAATTTTTGAAGAGATGGGGAAAGATCTCGCGTCATAAGATTGTTTCCTCTCAACAGCTATGAGTTTGGATACGCTAGTGCCTCGTGATAACGTCAGACTCCTTCAAGGGCATTAGGCAAAGCAATAATTATGAATAAAAATATTGAAAGATCTAAATAACATATTTGAAAAATTTCAATACATTTATCAAAACATACCATAAATTTGCTTACAAGAATGTTCTAGAGATCTAACATAAACTATAGTGATGTTGTTCATATTATATTGTTCAAAATTGTTATATATACTATGTTATATAATCAATAGGTTTGCTCAAAATTCACTGACTGAGTATTCACTGGAGCACTGAGGTTGTTAGGAAATAAAAAATTTTAAGCTCCTCTATAACAAAGTCAACCAAAAAGATGATTATCTTGATATCTTGCGAAAAAGGAGTGTTTTTCTTGCGTTAAGAAAGAAAAATATATTTCTTAAGGAAAAATACTATGATTATTAACTGAGAGCCTCAAAAAATATGTAAACCATGTTTTTTGAATGAACAAAATAACTGCAAAAATAATAACATACAACTGATGACTTTTCGAGTTAATTATGTCTCTGTCGTCTACATTCATTGCATAATATTATACCTCGCAAACGGTTGAAAACACCATTAGTAATGAAAGCCTTATAAATTTTAAACTATTTCGGATATAAAAGGAGATGATTGCTAAATGATGATAATGGGTTTAAAGAGAGTCTGACGCAGTAAACAAATGGGATGGAATCAGAGTTTGTATCAGCAGTAATCTTACAGAGAATCCTCGGTTTTTGTGTCGGTAAAATTAAAATCTGACGCTAAGTCAAAAAACTGACTTTCAAAAAAATATTACCAATAGTAATCTAATAATACTTATTAACTTCTAAAAATAATAAGTTATTTAAAGCATATTATTTCATATTATATTGAATGTCCTAAATAATATAATGATAATTTATATATTATTTTAACACTTTTAAATATATATTGTTGAATTTTAGATTTAATATATTAAATGTATGTCTTAATATTAAACTAGTGTGCTAATGGTTGGTATTTTTCGTAGCAATACAGAATACATAATTATTTTCAAAACGCAAAGCTGAGAGTGTCATAGAGTGGGGAAACATAATAAGAGTGCTGTATTGAAGTATCATTGTACAGAGCAGCTATTCAGAGAAGTACTGTAAACTGTAATGAAAAGTAACATTATTAATTAAATAAAGAAGCCGAAGTTTTAAATGAGTTCGCTCAGAGTCTGACATTCAGACATTTTAGAGCCAGAGTCGAGAGGTAGGTTTGCTCATACTATTATGATTTTGTTGTTAGACTAGGAGTAGGGAGTGTAATTGACTCTACAGCACTGCTTTAAATTCTGTTTTAATGAAGGGACTAAGTTATATAAAAGAAATAAAATGATTGCTGTTACGGTTAATTTAATAATTATACTTATTATATTTCTGTATTTGGCTAGTGATACTTCTTTTTTTTTTTTTTGCTATTATTTCAAACAATTAAGTGTATTGAATTACAACCGTAACAAAATGGAGAATATTGCTTTTACATGCGTTAAAAGAGGAGAACTAATGAATATTCTCTGCAGATTACAGAGGGGGTTTTCAGATTAGATATTTATAGAGTGCATGCGCAGTTTTGTGCTTACATGTATGTCAGACTTCATGCATAATATTAACTCACCCTTATGCAAGTTACCTTGTTGTTGTTGCTGGTCGCCGGGCATCTTTGCCTGGAAGAAAGCCAAAACAAAAAACAGAAAATTACAATAATGTAAAAGAAAACAAGTATTAATTAAATTAACAACAAAACTTAGTAATTATATAAGAAATGTTTGTTATATAAAGCAGTATCTACAATTATATCATGGAACAACATAAACATATATAATCAATCAGATATTCTTATAATGTCAAATTCTAAACAGTAGAAAAATTCACAGGTTGAGTATTCACTAGCAGCAATGGGATTGTAAAATAAAAAATGTAAACCTCGTTTATAACAAGTCAACCAAAAAAGATGAATATCTTGATATCTTGTGCAGAAGGAGTGTTTTTCTTGCTTTAAGAAAGAAAAATAATTTCTTAAGGAAAAATACTATGATTATTAATTTGAATGAAATATAAAATAATTTGACAGAAATTCTTTTCGAAGCATGGTTAACGGGAACAAACTAATTAATATTAATAGCATAGCCAAATTAAAAGCTTGTGCGAATAAATACTTTCTAATTTCTTTCATGCAATATTCTGAAATTCCAAATATCAATATGATTGTTTTAAAAAAACAAATTTTTATCTTAGTTTTTAATCAGTAATTCAATAAATTAGTTTCATGGAAATAAAATATATTTTTAAAATCAAATAATATGGTATATATATTTGTTTTTAGCATCCATATAAGTTTCAAATGTAATCCTTGTTATAACAATATTTATATATTTTACAAATGTATGTTCATTCACTTATAAACTTGAGTGTACATTTTGTGCATACTACCTTCCGATTACTACATACTACTGAAAACATAAGAATGCAGTTATTAGTTTATTAGACGTAAACTGAGAAATATTGTTTTTCATAATTGGAAGCATATAAACGAAAAGGTCGATTTATAAGGCAAATGAATTATATATTTTTTAAGTCAATGTGTTTTAAGTAGATGGGTGTATATAAAATATTTTAAATCCTACAGTCACACTTTTTGACGGATTTTAATAATATGTAGTAGATTTATAGTTCTTGGTGTGAAATAGAATTTTTTTTTTGCAATACTAAGCAAATTGGAAATTTACTTTTCGTCCTCTTTTTTCGAATTATAACAATTTTTCCCGCTTTTCTGGTCATTCTAAGAATTGGGATATTAGTATTTGATATGACTATCATATTATGAGTATTGCATTATTGGTATTGTGAGAATCTCTTATAAGGTTATAATAAATTTTGAATTAATGTAATTCTAAATGAAGCATTACTAAAACTGAAACCTACTCAGATCCGCCATTAATTATTTTTAGATTTACTAACCTTAATTTTATTAACAATTAAAATATCAAAATAAGCAATTTATAAGAGTAGATTTTATTTTAAATTGTATTAAATAGCTAATACAAGCTAATTAAGTTAAAAAAATTGATTATCTCTTGATATTACCTCTGCCATTAGGCACATAATTGATGTCAGATTACATTAATAACAATTTTTAATCCATAAACGATTTGATTAATAATACATATCAATCAGTGTAGCTATTCATGCTCATTAGTTACCCATTTATCCTCAGATTTTATGATTTGTAGCTTAAATTGATATATAATTTAATTTGAGCTGCTGTTAATGTAACCTTCTTCTTTTCATTATTGAATCACACTCGTTTCTAAGCGTTCACTAATAAGTCACCATTAATTAATTAACTAATAAGTTACCATTCATCCTCAGATTTTATGATTTGTAGCTTAAATTGATATATAATTTAATTTGAGCTGCTGTTAATGTAACCTTCTTCTTTTCATTATTGAATCACACTCACTTCCAAGCGTTCACTAATAAGTCAAAACAAACATTTCAAATGAATTTCTATCATCGTTGACAAAATTTAAAACGATTGTTCTCATATTAAAATATTATTTCAATATATCGGTTAGCGGGTTTACTTATAGTAAAGATGCCCATAAATCTCTTCAAATTTGACAGTGCGAATGAATCCATTTAACTTTGTCTGTAAGTCTTGTCTTCATGACAAGGAAGAACATATATCGAAGTTATTGATAACATAGGGGATGGATGTCAGTCAGTGTTAAGCTGTATTAATGGTTTCATTCTAATCAGAATTTCAAACAACCTAGAGAAAGCAACTAAGTTAACATAAAAGAGAAGTAAAAACCATCTATTTCAAACAGAACTGATCAAGTTTGAGCATGGAAAATTATATGGTTTAAAAAATAGGCCGTGACCTGCTAATGTTGTGAAATCTAAATCGGACATGAGGAAGACTGATCAATTTCGATAAGTGAATAAGATACAACTTCTGTCCCCATGAAAAAAATTACTCTATATCCTTTCAATTGGAGTTTTTTAGAAACTTATTTATATGAATATTTCGTATAGAATAATAATATCCGAATAATAATATACAAAAGATATAAAAAAATAATAAATAATAACTAAACGAGTATTTTTTTTAATGGAAATGATATACTTCTTAGAATGCTGTAGCAGAAATCTGGAATGGACAGGCAACATTCAACTATAAAAGAGCAAATTATCAAACTCATCGATAGTCAATTTCATTGATTTATTAAACTGTCACAAGCACTATTATGGAAATTATAATTGTATTGCAATGAACAGAAAGAGGGCCAGCGAAGTCTAGCGGTAACATGCTCACCTCTGGAGTGGTGGAACAGGGGTTCCATGCCACTCTGGTCCTCGATTAATTCACGCGGGAGGCGAAAAACTCTTGAGTACGTCGTCCTTCAGAGAGGATGTTAATCCCTTGGTCCCAAACCTGTACGAGGTCAGGTATTCCTTAAAGATCTCTAATATAAATAACTGGAGTTTGGTAAAATATGGAAACCCAATGTAGAATATTCATTGTGTGATATCACAAGGAACCAATGTTCCCCCTATTAGTGTTCTCTCGCCATTGCAACCTAAACGACGTAAACAAATATGGGCTATAAATGATTAATTGCTTCTTTGCAGAAGTATGTACTAATGGCACAGGTAGGTAGGATAACATACCATCACCTTAAGGTAATATTTCTCACATTTTTACAATTAGTTTGTAAAAATCAATAATACTTTTGACTTAATAAAGTATTTTATGAATCTGTTGAGTTCGAAAAAAATGCCCATTTTTGGTAATTTTAATAAATATTATATATAAAAAACCATAGGAAAAAAGTAATCATTTGCCAAAAATTGAAAATCACACAAGGATTGAAAATATGAATTAATATTATGACATATAACTACGGTCATATAACTTGAAAGTCACCTCAAACTCTCGGCTTTAGAAAGTTACCTCTTTTAATCAACCCCTAGGGGTAGAAAATCAAACATCATGCAGAGTAATTCTGCGCTTTTAGAAGCAATGTTCTACGTTCACGCTACAATGGGAGAAAGCACAAAATAGTGTGTAAGTTTAGCTAGATATTTAAATTTTTCCCACAACTCTGAAGAAAAAGTACAGTCAAGGATGTAATAAAATTACAGATCACCCATCTCTGATGAGTCAGTGACCACTCTCCTTAGGTTCTAATCAAGGGAGCTTTTGTAGGTCAAATAAACCAACAAGGCCATTTAATTATATTATCATGATATTAATTAACAACACAATTAGTATTAAATCACTTTGCAAATTCTAATGATGTGTCATACGGTTTTTAATGTTGACATTATTTTATTGGTTCATACGATGGTTCATTTAGTTTGTGAATTTCTATCAATTAAACTTAGAATAATTTATCTCTATTTCTCTCTTCCCTCTCTCTCACACACGTTCAAATTAAACTCTCAATGTCGACGTTTCGGATTTTACTTAAAACCGTTTTCATGGGCAGAAGTATACAAAGTTGAAAGAGAAAAACTAAAGCATTTCATTAGTGATTTTTAAAAAGGGACTTTTTTCTGTCATATAACTGAAACAAGTTCAGTTTCACGTGTTTCTTGAAACCAGACCGATGTTATTAGAATTTTCAAAATGTGTTCTTTTAAAAAATTTCTAATGTAATATTTAAGTTTTTCTATTTCAAAATGTTATACTTCTGACTATGAAAAAGGTTTTAAATAAAAAAACAAAACTAAAATTAGTTTTATACGATAAAACTAAATAAAATAGAGAAGAGAGACAGCTGAGGTAGTGCAGTGTAACATTGCAGGCCTTATACATTACATACACAATACAGACGAAAAATCATACAGTTCAACCCCGTTGACTTCACCACATTTTTTTAAAGCTTTTTTTGTCATGTCCAAAAACGAGTAAAATTTGTCGATTTTTTTTGTAAAAAAGTAATCTTAGTTATGAATAACAAATTGAGAAAAAAATTCCTTGATATCATGCTCGTCTGAAACTTTTGCACTATTGTTCATAACCAAGTCAATTGAATTCATAAATAAATATCAATTCCTATTCATTAAAAAAACCATCGAAAAATCCTTAAAACTTCTGTCCTCTCTCTGAACAATATAAATATTTGTTTGCTCTTTTTACAAGAATTCATATCCTCTGCTTATTCTCCGACTTCAAATGGTAGGCTACACTGGAATCATATATACCATAAATTAGCAGTGAGTAGCCCATATCTCTTCATCTTTCTTTATTTCAAACATGTTTTAAAAAATATAAGTTAATCTCTTTAACAGAAATCTGTTTTAAGAAACATCATTTAAAACATGCTAATCTTTTAAAGTTACTTATAATTAAGTAATAACGTAATTAATCATGTTACTACTTAAAATACTCCATCTGCTAGTTCTATTGTATTTGTACCATCAGGTCATTTTTGAATTTATATATTCAACGATACTTTGCAATATGTACGTGAACCACAGTAGTGGCTGCTCATTTGGAACCAATGCCAGTATTGTGGTTTTGATATTAAACTCATTTAGATGAGTTTACTGCAGTCTTTGCATGAGAACACTTCCTCTCATTTAACAATAACCATTGAATAAATGAGTAGAAACACTGAAAGTGAGTATATTGCTTCATTTGTGTTTTTTTTTGGTCATACATAACAACATTTCACAGTAAACAAGTAAAATAAAAATGAATTTCAAAAATATAGTGAGAAATTGAAAAAAAGCGATAAGATCTTACAACCATAACAAGTGGTCTTAACTTAAACTCAAACAAGTTCAATAGAACATCTGTTATGATACTGACTACGGAGGGAGGTAGAAGATGAAGAAGAACAAAAAGCTGGCCGAGTCTGGGTAAACAAAAGAGTTCAGGAAAAAAGAAGTAAAAGCTATCTGCTAGCTTACAAGCATGGTAAACAAAGCTATTGCTCTCAGTAACAGTCAGTGTAACTTCAATAAACCATTACTAATGATGTAGTATAAATATCTATGAAAAGTAATAAAGAAAACTAGATAATATTTCTTAACAAGATTGATATTTCATATGTGATCATTCCAGCTTCACTTCAATTAACATCAAGAACATCAAGAATGATATTATATATATATATATATATATATATATATATATATAATATATTGTAAACAGGAAAACGATCCAAAAGGACAACAAACGTTTCACGATGAATCACAAACACAGGACTAATCAACAAACACACTTACTGTCTCTAAGAGCAAGTGCGCTTGGTGTCCCTATCTCAACTCTCCTGATGACAGTTGAAAAGAAAATTAGAGACAGTAAATGTGTTTGTTCCATAGTTCTGTGTTTGTAATTCATTGTTAAACGATTTTATATATATATATATATATATATATATATAATATATATATATATATATGATTAAACCACAATAAGAATGGGAAACAAGACTAAGATCTTTCAGCCGCAACAAGCGGTCTTCGTCAGTGTCAAAAACCCAATTCAGTTGGGTTTTTGACTCTGACGAAGACCGCTTGTTGCGGTTGAAAGATCTTAGTCTTGTTTCCCATTCTTATTGTGGTTTAATCATTGATTGTTGTTTCACGTGTTTATGTGAAATCTTTTTATATATATAAAAAACATCAGCTCAAAAACGAAGAAAAGCAACACACAGAGAAAGAGACACACTTTCAAACTCAAATTTTCGGATGATCCGTCTTCAGGAGAAAAGAGAATGGGCGACCAAGCAAGCAGGAAACACAACGGCAGGAAACCGGTTGCTGGGACGGTTTACGGTTTAAAAGTGTAGAGAACATAGTTGAGATTACAAACTTGAATTTATGTAAACTATATATATATATATATATATATATATATATATAAAGATTTCACATAAACACGTGAAACAACAATGATCAAACCACAATAAGAAAATGTGTATAAAAAGTTAAGGTCTAATCCTTTGGAAAGGGTCAATAGTTCATTTAATAAAAAAATTAAAACTATCTTAAAAAATCAACCCGAACTTATTACTAAATTTATATCAAAATCCCCTTCTTTGCCATATATGTACGGGTTGATCAAGACACATAAAGATAATTACCCAATACGTTTAATTGTGAGTTCGGTTGGTTCGGCATCATATGGCTTGTCCAAATGGTTAGTAAGTATTTTAAGCCCCTTAATTGGAAAAATTTCAGGCAGCCATATATAAAACAATGTAGATTTAATTAAAAAATTAAAAAGCGTCAACATGAACAAAAATTATAGATTAATCAGTTTCGATGTGAAGTCTCTTTTTACGAATGTACCAGTAACTGATCTGTTGAGCTTACTCCAGGAGGAATTAATTAATTATTCCCTTCCCCTTCCATCTACCACTATAATAGAGTTAATTAAGTTATGTGTGGTAGATTGTCATTTTCAATTTGAAAATAATTATTATATACAAAAATTTGGTCTTGCTATGGGTAACTGTTTATCCCCCTCCTAAGTAATTTATATATGGAGTTTTTTGAGAGTAAAATGTTAAGCTCAATTTTGCCCAAAAATGTTAAATGGTATAGATATGTTGACGATATTCTTTGCATTTGTCCCAATTCTTTAAATAAAGTTGATTTCCTAACAAAATTGAATTCATTAGTGCCGACAATCAAATTCACAATGGAAGAAGAAATAAGTGGTAATTTGCCCTTCTTAGATGTCCTGATCCATAGGTTACCTAATGAGTTACGCTTTAGTGTATATAGAAAACCTACGAATGTACTTGCATACGTTCATTTTTATTCATCGCATCCAAAAAATGTTAAAATTTCTGTTTTTAGAAATATGTTTTTGAGAGCCTTAAGAGTTTCCTCTCCAGAATTTCTTAATGAAGAGATTAATAACATTAGGTCAATTGCCCTTTCATTAAAATACCCCTCTTCTTATATCGATTTAGCTTTGAAGGGTGCTAAAAAAACTTTCTCTAATACTTCAAAAGAGCCCCTTTTATTATCAAATTCTATAGTTTTGCCATACCACGAATCATTGGACCCCCTTCCAAGATTAGCCAAACAACTTGATTTTAATATAGTGTTTTCTAATCGCAATAACGTGGGTAATATGTTAATAAAAAACTCTCCAAGCGAATTGGAGTCCGCTGGTATTTATAAAATTCCGTGCAAAAATTGCCATAAAATCTATATTGGTCAAACTGGTAAATCATTAAAAACACGTGTAAAACAACACCAATATAACGTAAGTAGACAGGAAAACAGTAGTGCCTTATTCTTGCATATAAAAAATGAAAATCATCATATTGATTGGACAGGAGCTAAATTTATTACCTATGAAAAATCAATGTTGTTAAGAAATATTATTGAATCGTCTCTAATTAAATTTAATAGATCTAATATTATAAACATTAGTAACGGTCTCTTCAAACTTGATACTTTCGTCACGAGGGCAATAGCCTCTTCAAAGAGGGTTGACAGCTAGCGGATAGTTTTTTACTTTTTCTTACTGTACTCCTTTGTTTCCCCAAACATCCCTTTCTGGACATTAGTCCTTTCCTGTGCTTTCACCCTTTTAAAATACCACTCTTCCCTCCCACTCTTCTCAACTCCTCACCAGATGTTTTTTGCATCTAGTGTTCAGTTGGGTTTTTGACTCTGACGAAGACCGCTTGTTACGGTTGAAAGATCTTAGTCTTGTTTTCCCATTTCTTATTGTGGTTTGATCATATATATATATATATTATATATATATATATATATATATATATATAACAAGATTCCACATAAACACGTGAAGTAACAATCAATGATCAAACCACAATATGAATGAAAAAAAAAAAAGACTAATCTACAACAACTGGTCTTCATAGTTCTGGTTGTTGAAGAATGCTTGTTATGGTTGAAAGATTTTCGTCTTTTCATTCCCCTTTTCATATTGTGGCTTGATCACATATATATATATATATAATAAAAAGGTTATACATTCATCACCTCTAATTACAGAGTTTTAAAATTAGTGTTGTTTACAAATCTCTTTTAATGATTTACCTGTTTGTTCTGTGTATATTTCGTGTCAAAATTTAAGCTTTATGAATACCACTATGACCCAGTACTCTAACATATTTAATAATGGATAAATCACCTACTTTGTTACTATTAGAAAGATGATATTAAAGTGAATATTTTAAGTGGATCTAACAACACATGATACTCATATAATAAACTAAGACATTTGATACTCAACAGTATTCTGTTTTATCCCTGGAGTACATCTTCTTAAGCACCCTCAAAAGTTTTAATTTGATTATTAAGGAATTTAGAGTAGCAGACTCTTAACACTTCAAAAACATATGTCTAGAAACAGTTATTTCAAAACTTCTAGCGTAGGCTGAATGAAAATGGACAAAAACAAATCCAATAATGGGCTTCCTATAAGCATTGAAAGGTAACTCTTCAGGAAATATACAAACAAGGACATCAAAGAAGGGCAATTTACTTCTACTATTTTGAATTGGCTTATCGTTACTAATAAATTAAATTTTTTTTAAGAATCCAAGTACATTTAAAACATAAAGATAATATTTTGTTAATATCTCGGAGACAGATGATTTGATTAGGCAGAATTGGATATAGTGTTTTAGTTTCCATAGATAAAATAGATAACTATGTATATGATCAAACAACAATATGAAACAGGAAAACAAGACTAAGATCTTTCAACCGTAACAAGCAGTCTTCGTCAAAGTCAAGTGACAATCAACTGACGAAAACCGCTTGTTATGGTTGAAATATCTTAGTCTTTTTTCTGATTTCTTATTCTGGTTTGAACATTGATTGTTATTTCAGGTGTTTATAGTTTGGCCACATAGTAATTCAAAAAGAAATATCACGTAATCGAATAATTATTATTATTATAACATCATATGAGGAATCAAATATTTACTGATGAAGAGAATTTTCTCTCATTACTTTAATTATTTTGATTCAATAAATGTTCTCAACTAATAATAATATTTAAAAAAAATGAGATGGCCTACACTTAACTTTACTCTAAGTAAATCTATTATCAGAATTCTATCAAATCAATTTAATTCATTGTTTCATTATCAATTAGGTGTCGTATATTTGAGGTTGTGACAGGCATTAAAATTACTAACATTTTTTTGGCTATTTATTTTAGTGAGGTTCTTTACATTTCATAAATAAGTTAATGTATTAAATCAAAACAAAAGATAAATCCCTTTATTATACAAAATAAACCCCTAAAATCTATAAAAACAAAACATAACTTTTTTGACCTAACTAAGTTTGATCATTGATTGGTATTTTACATGTTTATGTGAAATCTTTTTAAATATGTATATAAAAAATTATGTAAATATATGTAAATTCACAAAAAAGTTCATATATAAATTACTCAGGTAAGAGGATAAAAAGTTATACTTAGTAAAACTAAAATTTGTTTGCAAGTTTATTTTCATAATGAAACTGATAATTGAGCTTATAACTTAATTAACTGGATTATAGTAGTCATAGTAGAGGAAGGGAAAACTAACAAGCACCATCTGCAGAAAACCAGGTACAGGTACATTAGTAAAAACTTGTACGACTTTACATCAGAACTAATTAATGTGTACTTTTTTCTGATAGGAGGGCTCTATAATTTATTAATTAAACATATAATATTATAATATTGCAGAATGAAATTTAACCAAATATATTATGAGATGATTAAGTCATAAGAACACGGACAAAGATCAACCTAATCGGTAACAGAAGAAGAAAAGCTCCGCTTGCCTAGAAAACTGCATATTTATGTATTATGTAATCGGGATTCGGCCAATCTTCTTCAAAATTAAACTATCATTGCCAATTCACATTTTTGGTTTTATTTTAAAACCTTTCTCATAGCTAGAAGCAAGGTTTTCCTTAATAAGAAGATACAATTTACAAACCTTCGACTAGACTTAACTTTTGAAAATCAAGATTGTTGGTTCCTTTTAAGTAATTTTAAGTAATGTAAATAACATTTTGTTATTGGAAAAATAAATTATTTCTGTCTATGAAAAAAGGTATTAAAATAAAACTGAAACGTCGGCAATGAGAGTTTAATTTTGAACCTAGAATTTTAACCGAATCCCAATCACATAACATACACATTCTACGAAACGGTGAATACATCATTCAATTTGTTATATATATATATATACAGCATTTCACAATAAACACTTGAAATAACAAGCAATGATCAAACCACAATGGGAAAAAAGACTAACATCTTTCAACCGAAACAAGCGGTCTTCGTCAGAGTTAAAACTCCGACTGAAACACTTGGTTGGGGTGTTGCAGAAATACCATGGCAAGCGGTTGAGAAGAGTGGGACAGAACAGTGGTATTTTAAAAGGGTGTAAAGTGCAGGAAAGGACAATAGTCTAGGCAGGGATGTTTGGGGAAACAAAGGAGTACGGTCAGAAAAAGTAAAAAACTATCCGGTAGCTGTCAACCCTCTTAGAAGAGGCTATTGCCCTCATTAACACTCAGTCAAGTTTGAACAAACCTTTACTATTGTTTATAACATTTGATGTATTAAATTTAATCAGAGAAGATTCGATAATATTTCTTAATAACACTGTTAATCAATAATGATGATTTTCATTACTTATATGCAAGAATAAGGCGCTACATTTTTCTTGTCTACTCACATTGTATTGGTATTGTTTTACACGTGTCTATAAAGATTTGCCAGTTTTACCAATATGAATCATATGGCAATTTTTACACGGGATTTAAAAAAAAGAACCACCGGACTCAAGTTCCCTGGGAGATTTTTCTATTAACATATTGCCTACGTTATTACGATTAGAAAACACTATCTTAAAATCAAGTTTATGCGCAAACCTAGGGAGAGTGTTCAATGACTCATGATATGGTAAAACTATAGAATTTAACAATGAACGGGGCTCTGTTCAAAATTAGAGAAGGTCTTTTTAGCACCCATTAAAGCTAAGTAGATATAAGAGGAGAAGTATTTTAATGACAGGGCAATTGATCTAATGTTATTAATTTCATTATTAAGAAATTCAGGGGACTGAGTTAAGCGAACTCTTAACACCCTCAAAAACATATTTCTAAAAACAGAATTTATAACATTTTTTGTATGGAAAGAATAGGCATCCAAGTACGTTAGTAGGTTTTCTAAATACACGAAAACGAAACTATTTAGGTAACCTATGGATCAAGACATCTAAAAAGAGCAGATTACACTCCCTTCTTCTTGTATTGCGAATTGGATTGTCGGCACTAATTAATTTAACTTTATTATAAAATCATCTTTATTTATAGATTTAGGACAGATCCATAAAATACACTTTTCCCTCCTACTCGTCTCAGAACCTCACAATGTTATTTCTGCATCTAGTGTTACAGTTGGGTTTTTGACTCTGACAAAGACCGCTTATTTTGGTTGAAAGATCTCAGTCTTTTTTCCTCATTTCATATTGTGGTTTGATCATTCACACACACACACACACACACACACACACACACACACACACACACACACACACACACACACACACACATATATATATATATATATATATATATATATATATATATATACACTCACGATGTGAGTTATGTCTGTGTCTTTCTGTGTGTTTCCTTCGTTTTTTATTTTATTGTATATATATTATATATATATATATATATATAAAGACTTCACATAAACTCATGAAATAACAATCAATGTTCAAACCACAAAAGAAATGAGAAAACAAAACTAAGATCTTTCAACCCAACTGTTGGGTTTTTGACTCTGACGAAGACCGCTTGTTACGGTTGAAAGATCCTAGTCTTGTTTTCCCATTTCATAGTATAGTTTGATAATTGATATACATATATATATATATATATATATATATATATTATATATAGGAAATGCGATCCAAACTGGACACAAAAATGTTCAAAATGGAAGAATAGTAACAAACAGAGAAATAGCTACACTTACTAAATCAAATTTTTAGAAATTCGTCTCCCTCTCCCTTTTCAAATTAAAACGGATTATCCAAAAATTTGAGTTCGTAAGTTCATCTCTTTCTCTGTGTGTTACTATTCTTCGTTTTTGATCTTATATACATACGTATATATATATATATATAAAGAATGTCAGTAAAAAAAGGAATACAATTAATATAAAAAGTTGTCAAGCGCTTTTGAGTGTCACCCAGTTATCAAAAGGTCTGAGAAAAGCAAAAGAGTAGAGGATAGATGTTGGAATTGTAAATGAAAGAATGTTTCTACAACCATAAAGGTGACAAACATCTAATAAGTATAACGGAAAAAATATTTGTCGCTATTGTGGTTATGAAAACATTATTTAATGTATGACTCCAACTCTCTACTCCTATGCTTTACTCAGACTTTTTGAAAACTGGGTAACAATCAAAAGCACTTAAGAACTTTTTTTCTACTCCTTGTGCTACATTTAATGGTTATTTCCTTTATTATAGAGTCATGCGTGATTTTTATGACACTTTTTCATATATAAATGTATTTAAGATAAGAAGTAGAAATAGTTAAAAAAATTTTGATGAAGGTATTTTGAGCTGTTAGATGTTCAAGCTGTTTGCAATGTCCTTGACATAAGTCATTAGAAAGGAAGTGCTTTGCAAATAGTACTGGCTATTGGAGGAGAAGTGTCCATCCTTGAAGTCAACAGAGCCAATAGTAGTAGTCCACTCATTAGCAACAATAAATATGGCTGCCTAGCCCTCTTATCTAATTATCTATTAAAGTAGCTATTCTGTCAAAGCTTCTCTTTGCTCGTTCGAATTAGTATGCCTGCTATTTATAGGTTAGAAATACTTCCATGACGTATGCAATCATCTGACTTGCAAATTGCAATTGACATAAAAAAGTTTCAGGACTTCATTGAGTTTAAAGAAAATAACTGACGTGGATAAGTTAATTATACTAATCAAATTTACATTTTATAAGCGTTGAGATATATATTTTATCAGCGTAATGCTGACAGATGACACTACTATTACTTAAAGTAGTAAGTTATTTTTAGACCTAGCCATATATTTAGAATAAATTGCGTACAAATAATTATAAAACTTAGTATGAAATAAAATTTAAATAACAGAGCCGATTACTCGAGCTAATAATTTAACTTCCAGTGTTTTAAAATTAAGCGAAATTCACAAAAACAATGCAAACAAAAAAGTAAAATGTATCGTTGCAGTTAGAATTTGATCTATCATATATATATTAAATCAACGTTCAAATCACAATAAGAAATGAGAAAAAAAGACTAAGATTTTTCAACCGGAACAAGCAGTCTTCGTCAGAGTCAAGTGACAATCAACTGACGAAGACTGCTTGTTATGGTTGAAATATCTTAGTCTTTTTTCTCATTTCTTATTCTGGTTTGAACATTGATTGTTATTTTAGGTGTTTATTGTGTTTATAGTTTGGCCACGTAATAATTTAAAAGGAAATATCACGTAATTTAATTATTATTATAACATCATATCAGGAATCAAATATTTACTGAGGAAGAGAAATTTTCTGAATACTTTAATTATTTTGATTCAATAAATGTTTTCAACTAATAATAATATTTAAAAAAAATGAAATTGTCTACACTTAACTTTACTCTAAGTAAATCTATTATCATAATTCTAACAAATCAATTTGATTCATTGTTTCATTATCAATTAGGTGTCGTAGATTTCAGGTTGTTGCAGGCATTAATATTACTAACATTTTTTTGGCTATTTATATTAGTGAGGTTCTTTACATTTCATAAATAATGCCAAAATAAATAAGTTAATGTATTAAATCAAAACAAAAGAAAAATCCCTTTATTATACAAAATAACACTCCTAAAATCTATAAATAACAAAACATAACTTTTTTTGTTATTCATATTTATATTTTGCTATTTGCTTTGTTAAAACCTCCCGTTAAATGGTAAGTGCACTCGTTAAAATAGTAGTTTTCCCTTAACCGATAAGTTCCCAGTCTATTATCTTGGTAACTACATTATCAAGGCAAAGTCGACTACTATTTCTTAACAATATATATTCATAGTTCATAATATGAATTGTTCGTAAGCCTTCAGAAAGTATTTATCTCTAAATATTTATTCATTTGTACTAAAATAATTTAATTCTTTTTAATTAGCCTAGTTACGTGAAATCAAGTGGGAAAATCAGTGTTACATTAGGAATTTAATAGTTTAAAATTAACATAAACAAGTAAATTCAAATTTATTTAAAGAATTGTAGATCAGGAAAAGATCCCTGAAAGAACTATGATAACTGAGCTGCAATGATTATAAATAATTGTTTCATTTGACTTTATATTTTGAAAATACATTGAATTTTGAATCTTCTATGACGTGATTTTATGTAAAAGTTTTAATTTTTTCTTAAATAATGTATTACAAGGGATATTCGATAATTAAAAAGATAAATTGATGTAGATATTTGACCATCTGTAGAAGAGGTTTTATACTTGAAACTTTAAACTGGCATGACTGATATGACCTGAGAAGAGTTTACAAATAAATATGTTGTACTTATGTAAATATTTTATTTACCGGTGCCTTTAAAATGTGGTAGTTATGTATTTTTCTTAACTGATTTCCAGTAGAGAGAAAACTGCATAAACTACATATTACTCGATTTATGCATTTTTTTATTATTATACAACAATAAAATTTCAAAATAATTATATTTTATAAATATATTATAGTTATAGCTTCATATAGATTTAATTCCAGAGAGTGTCCCAAAACGGGTTAACCTCAGTAGCAAACGGGCACCATTCTGGCCTCCACCAGTTGAATTGTCCACCAGCACTGACGATATCTTGCGCAAAGACCGATGCTACAGTTAAGCATATAGGTACTAAGTTAACCTATATGTTGGCACAGTTTATAACATTATCAGTAACACGGTAAAATACAGTTGAAGCAGTTTAAAGTGAGTGAATTAGTTACCGCAACAACATAAACAAACAAAGACTGAATGTACGTATTACTTGAAATAACATTGTGGAAGGGATACTTGCTCTTATTTAAAGAATAATTTAGCACACCTTGACTATTTTTAATGATAGTCTAAAAGAGAAAGCATGAAACGAAAGTATACCAGCACACCGTATAAAAAACAAGAATTTCCAATGGAACCATCAACGGAAAAAGTTATGTTCCCAATCTTTCGGGGTAACCAAATTGTTATATTTTGTAATTATTTGGATGATAACAGTAGAATAAACATATATATGTGGTTGAAGAAAGCAAATGCAGCAACCAGAAAGAAACAATGAAAGAAAAATACGTTATGTTACAACAGGACAGTGCTAGCCACAACACCATTCAGCCAAGACTCAAGAATCAACTTGATTCATTAATCAGTGAATTATCCTCCTGTTTGAATTAATAACTGATAATTATTATTCAAAACCAACTACTATACATGGGGAACTTAATAGTTGTCCTCTTTTTATGATTTATTGTAATGATCAGAAACTTATAAAAGTGTTGTCATGAATACCCAGATAAAGATAATGCTAAATTATAAATTTTAAGCTGCTATAATGGCAAGAAGAAAGGGACAAACTTAGTATTATTTTTGATCAAGTACTTCACCTATAATGCAATATTATCTGTAAACAAGAGGGTCTAAACTAACACTTCTAAATATATATCTGTCGAATTTCACTAGGATCTGTCTCAGAGTTCTATTTTGTACCACGATTGTGTAGTTTTGTACACTCCCACTCCTTCCATACCCAGGCACACCCAGACAGACATCTTTTAAACAATCAAACATGGATTTAGGAGCCTCAAACTTGTTAATTAGTCAAAAATTAAAATAATCTTTTTTTTTAGGAATATATATTCTACTTATGCCAATGTAAATAGATGAAATGTATTTATAACTTTTTTTTTAACATATTTATTTAAATACGCAACTACGTATATTATGCGTAACAAGCATATGCAGTATGAGCAATACAAATAACTTTGACAAAAATGAGCAAAGAATGGAACCCCACTGGTTCAACTTTTCACTTTGTTTCTTGATTGTAGATCATCATGGCAGTAGGTCCCTAGGCCATCTTCTCTTAGGTCATCTTGGGGGATTCTGAGAAGGTGAGGAAGGAGCAAGGTTTTGTACGAGTGGATTTGGGTGAAAAATTAACGATCAGTGGCTAAGTTATGTATAACAGCGATTTTTAGGTCCCTATGAAGAGTGTGGTTTGTGACATAATAAGGTCCATTAGTGATAGTACGGAGAATTTTTGATTGTAGTGATTGTATTTTATAAATGTTAGAAGGTTGTGCACAACCTCATAGTTCAAATCCGTAAGTCCAGATAGGTGTATTTATAACTAAAGTTCAATGCGGTATTATGTTTATTAACTTGAGCTTAAAATAGTATAAACAAAGTACACGGTTACGATCTATCTTAGAACATCAAGTAAGAATAAGGTGCAGTCCATTTTTTAAAATACTTGTATAATTATTAGTTATAACTCACATGAAAAAAAATATCCAATAAGGTGAGAAATTCTCCTTTTATCTTCTTGGATTTAATTATGAATAATAATGATATAAAATGTTAAGTATTGCACATTAAAAGTTAAGAAATGAAGACAAGATTTATTTTTAAAATACGATATAGTTGCAAAGTGATACTTAGCGGACAAACTAATAAAAAGAATATTAGTGTGAAATACAATTAAATATTCCTTTAACAAATAGTTTTTTCAAATAAACTTAAATAGTTTTTTAAATAAAGGAATATTCATTAATAATCTTTTACAACTTATTAAGTCATCCAGAGCTTTCTCTCGATTGTTGCAGATTGCCTAGGTATTAGAATATATTTTAGTCATCAGACCAGTGTGCTAATCAGGCTAACACCTGATTTAGAAATGCTAATCAGAAATATCCAAGTGTCACAAACACAATTCACTTAAAGCCTGTTTCCAGCCGGATAATCTTTTTAACCAAAGGATTACTTCCATTTCTAGAAGGCTGGACCAAACCAAAACTGCTAAACACTTTTCTATTTAAAATAAATGGTGATATCTTATATTTAATAAATAACTATTAACTCAGAAAAATGTTAACTATTTAAAAATAAATGACTAAGATTTTATATTCTTGAGGAGATATAATTAGGAAACTATACTATTCAGAAGACTAAAGTAGAGTATAGAACGATTTTGCTACATATGTGTTGTTTCTACCAAAATAATATGAAGCAATTTTATATTGAATATTTTATATTGATTAATTATTTTTACAAAATAATCAACTTTTGTAATATAGAGTAGTCATTTTTTATTCTCTACGTTTGTTTACTCTGTGGTTGACGAAAACACAGTTTAAAAAACCGACTGTCCAGTAGATGTTTCCAATTAATACTTCTATTGCTTTTTTTTTTGATTGCCTATGGTCGTATAAAAAAGCTATGTCAAAACAGTAATGCTACGTTGTATGATAGATTTTTTTATCAAATAAATTTATCTTTTTTCAAGTTCAAAGAATTTTTAAATATACTTATATATTTTTGTTGTGTGATAAGTGTTTCCAGGTCTTTACCCGTTTATTTAAAATATTTTTGAGAAAGTTTAAAGGCACAAACCCTTCATTACTTCTCATGGAATCATAAGAAACTTTTTATACTTTTCCTTTTTTTGAACAGAATATGTATTATCTTACTGCTTAAAGAATGATGGGATACCCACTGGTTCATGACTAAATGTCTAACTTGAGACTCAGAAATACAAAAAGTAGGTTGAACCCATAATGTCTTATATTATTCTTAAAAAAAAACCTCTTTTTAAGAGATCTTAAAACTGTATCTACTCATTAGAGTGTGCCAAATGTGATTCCTTCTACGTAGGTCAAGTATACTTCAAGCTGTATGAACGGTCAACCACCCCCCCCCCCCCACTACCTCCGTAAAAAACAACCCATTGCCCTATCACCATTAAGCCTAATAGCTATGGATACAACATAAATAAGAGTAACAGGTTACAGGTGACCAATCTCTTTTGATTACAATTATGTTACTCTAAGAGTCTCCAACGAAGCCGACATTTAACTGCGTTACCATAGTGCACCTGATCTTTATCTAAAAATATAATGTTTCTAATAGTTCATTTCTTTGAAATTATTTATTTTATGTTATTTATTTAATTATATTATTTATTTGTTTCTTATTATTTTAAGATTTATTTAGATTTTATGTTAGTTTCAATAATGCTTTGTCTTTTTACTTTTCATTTATACAACACATTATTTGCTTATCAGCCCTTTGCTTTCCTTTCAATTATCTTTTCTTTATTCCTTATCCTAAACATAATTTAAAATTGATTCTTTTCTTCTTTATTCTTTATAACCGGGCGAGCATTGTTGGTCTCCAACTGTCTCTGCATCAGTGTGTTTGGTTTCTCTTTCTTATGACGGATCAAACCAAAAATTGAGACAAAAAGTAAGGGTTTTTAATTTATCTATGTTTTATTGCCTATATTAAACTTAAGTTGTCCGTTTCAGATCATTTTTACATCGTTAAGTACATATATATCCTTAAGCGATGAAAAAACATCCCAAACAAGCAACTAAAGTTCAATGAAAACAAGGATATATAGAGAATTAACAGGTAAACACTTCAAGCCTCCAATATTGATTTGAACAGTCATCAGGAGAAAAAAGAGACGATAACAAAGCGCCCTGGTGCAGAGATGGTTGGATACTCAGATAAAAGTTCTTAATCTCTTACCTAAATTATCAATATATTTCTATTTATAATTGGACTATATATATAAACGTGTCAAGGTAAACTATAGCTAAACAGAAATAAATAGCACACTTTCATCGGTAGTCTATAAACACCGTCATCAATAATGATACTGACGATGGCATTCACTGTTTACCTATTCCTTATCCTGAAACGTTTGTTGTCCTTTTTAGGTTCTTTTCTTGTTGATAATATATATAAATATATATATATATATATAATAAAATAAAAAACGAAGGAAACACACAGAAAGACAAAGACTGAGTACCGCCCTGTCTTCCTGCGGGACTCTTCGCTCTTCGCACCTCCTGATGACGACGATTGTCGAAATATCGATGTGAGTTATGTCTGTGTCTTTCTGTGTGTTTCCTTCGTTTTTTATTTTATTGTAAAAAAGTCCGCTGGACCGTTTCTTTTAATTGTTATATATATATATATAAACAGTTTTCTTCATTCGCGCTCCGTTCTTCGACGTGGGGAGATCTCTCTCACTTCGTCCACTCTTCTATTCTACTCTCCTGATGACGAATAACAGTTCGAAATATTGAATTCTGTAAGTTTTCTTTGTATTCTCTATTCTGTGTCGTGCTTTGTGTAATTTAAAGTTATATATATATATATATATATATATTATCATCAAGAAAACAATCCACTGTTGATCTCCAACCATTGTTTTACAAGTGCGGCTATCTCTTCTTTCCTGATGATGGTTAAACCAAAAATTGAAGACTGTAAGTCTGTTTTTTTATATTCCATGTACCTATAGTTTAAACTGAAACGTTATATATATATAAATCAACGTCCAAACGAAAGCAAGAAACAAATAAATGGGACTAAGATCTATTAACGAAAACAAAGTCGTCCGGTAAAACGCAATAGGACTGAAACCTGTAAAGTACAATTCCTGTGACTTTGAAGAAGACAAGTTGTTTTCATTAAATGGTCTTAATCTCATTTCAAATTTCTTATATGTTTTAGTATATTGTATTTGTAAAAAAATTAAAGATCAATATACATATGATTATTAGTAATTATATTGAATAGTATAAGTTATACTGAAAAATTAATAAAGTGTGTAATGAATTATGTATAAATAAATATCATTTATCTATTCCCTTATTACAATTACTAATATTGTACAGTTATTCATGATATTATGTTCTATATATGTTAAAATAATTAATTATTTCCAAAACCTACTTGTTAATTGCATTTTAAATGTCTCTTGATAAATGAAAGACAAAGAATCTTCTTTTCATTTTTGTCATAAGATGTCCTGAAAACTTTGCTTCCAGTCTTTGATAACACATAGCAGTTAAACATTTTTATTTCAATTGAAACAAACTGATTTAGGCCAATTTCATTTTAATACAGATATTCTTTGCAAAAGTGAAGAGATAGTTATACCCTACTGCCTAAGAAACAAACAGGTGACTGAAATCTCTCTCCGGTGGTCCTTTACAATCTCATCAGATCTTACTGCCATTATAAATTGTAAATCTCCCGTCAGTAACCATGTAATTTTCTCTAACGAAATAGAGCTGTGACCAAGATTTTCTAGCTTCAATAAAACTGCATCAAATGATTCAGTTCTGCTTTTTTTCATTGTATTAAAAGTATATAAAAGATAATGTCTGGGATAGGAGGCCTAATCAACTGATAATGATTAGAGATTGAAGACCCTGTGATTAGAGGTATCTACCGAGGATCTGGTCCTCAGTCTTCTGATTTATCGATCTTCTTCCACTGCCTTCAAACCAATATCAAGCTCTTATTAACATTTTTAGCCAGTTTGAATTTTTGAAAGGTTATCATTAACTACAACTCTTTATATATGGTTCATGCGTATTTCCAAATTTTCAGTAAGATGGTTATAAACTTTTTGCATAGATCCTACTCTTTTAAATATACAAAGTTGTCATAAAAAATATATACACATGGATGCAAATTAATATATTGCATCAGTTAATAAGGTTAACTTATAATTCTTAAAAAACAAAGACTTGTTATGTTTAATATTATGGCGAATTTTGTAATAATACATTGCAAGATTATTTACTCTTCCATACCAACTTAGATATAGTAAATAATCAGAGTTTTCCTTTGGTAATTAATCATGTATGAACATTACTGTAAAGAAGGTACACATTTAAACTCATTTTATTGGTTCACTGAAGGTGATTTATTTCAAACAAGTGTTCTACAATAATTTTATTTCTCGACTGAGATATTCTTAGAATGGAATCAAAAACAAATTTTAAAATCTTCACATATAAAAATGGTTTATATATACTCAGTATACAGTTAATATAGTATATTACTTATGGCTACAAAAAAAAATGCAATTTTATTAATGATATTTGATTTAAACAAAGTTAAAATTATCAGGACTCGATCAGTTCTTTAGGTTTAAATTGAACTCTCATTGCCAACGTTTCGGTTTTTATTTAAAACCTTTTTCGTAGGTCTACACTAGGTCTTAAAAGGCCTTTGAAAAAGTTATAAATAAAAACCAAAACGTTGACAATGAAAGCTTAATTTGAACCTAAAAAACTGGTTAAGCCATGATAAACTTTAATTTTGTATATAATATATATAAAGTTCAAAAACGAAGAATAGTAACACACAGAGTATGTAAGTTACAGTTACTGTTATTACCTTTTTAATGAAAGTAACACACTCTTTCATTAAGTGTGTTTTTTTCTCTGTGTGTTACTATTCTTGATTTTTTAACTTGTTTGTGTCTAGTTTGGATCGACTTTCTGTTTTTATGTTTCTTTTTTCTTGCTTTGTTTGCTCTCTTATGACATAAAGTGAAAATCCTCAGAGCATTTATTTCTTTTGTTTTTCTTTTTTTTTGTGGTTTTGGACTTCATTTATTGCATTACGTGTATAATTGTGATTTTTCTGCATATCATATATATCTCATATATATATATATTATATAAGGTACTGTTTTCTTGACCACAAATTACTAATAAACACTTTTTCTTCTTCCTGGAATTTGGTCAGGGTTAATATATGGAACCACCTTTTTGCCAACGTTTCGTCTTTATTTTAAGACATCCTCAGGGCTATAAACTAACAAAAAACAATCGACATTTGTCATATCTACTTTACAATCATCATAATAAATTCAGAAAACTTACTTACTCAAGGCTAGTTTCTAATATCGAACGCAGTATGGCAATGACAGTATGCAATGACAGATAACGGCTTTGTTGGTACGGTATTAGAAGCTAGCCTTGAGTACGAGTAAGTAAGTTTTATGAATTTGTTATGATGTTTGTAAAGTAGATATAATAAATGTCCATTGTTTTTTGTTAGTTTATAGACCTGAGGATATTTTAAAATAAAGATGAAACGTTGGCGAAAAGGTGAGACCGTATATTAACCCTGACCAAATTCCAGGAAGAAGAAAGTGTTTATATATATGAGATATGCATATACACAGTTCAAAGTTTTGAAAAACAGTTAATGTCAACTTTTCTCTTTACCGTGTCTAGGAAATTAAAATATCAAAGATGTGAAACGTGTTTTTCTTTATTTTTAATGTACTCATACTTTTAATATTTCCCATGTTTGTAAAAAAAAATGCAAGATAATGTCAATGAAGAAGGTTCAAGAAGAATTTTTAACGGCATTCCACCAGTCCTTATACGTAGACGACTTTTTTCTTAGAATAAATCAGTATTTCTTACAAGTAGCAACAATAAACTTAACGTATTATCCTGATTTAATATTCCCAGAGGATCTGAATAAATCTCTTCAAACTCTCATACAAGTTTTTTCGAATACCGTTGAACATATCACTTGAAAGTCGGTGGGAATACTTGTTCTTTAAGTTTGCACTTGCTATTATTGCAATGCAGGTAAACTTATCTGTATTGAGCATCGGTGGCTTAAACTGAATAAAGCTTTCAAGGTGAAATAATTTTACTAAACTGCTCTCTAATTAACTAGGTTGTAATCCAGAAACGGTCAACTGACAAACTCTTTTAATTAGAGGTAAACATGGTTTGCTAGTATTGATAATACCGTTAGATACATATTGTACGAACAAAATGAATGAATAATATGAATTCAACCGTCAGGTTTTATATATTTTTCTGTCTTCTGTTATTTCTTAGTTATTTATCCTATGCGCTATAAAATGTTTTTTCTACTCTTTCTTTCAGTGTCTTGATACACATGTTAAACCATCACCGTCTGGGACCCAAGAATTATTCTTGTCTCTTCGACAAAGCACTTATTTTTCTTATTAAGACATAAGATGACAAAAACTGTAAGAAACTACTAATAATTTGTGATGTTCTCTCTTTGTATTACTTGTATATTTTTTGCCTCTCCCAAATTTATGACATTTTTAGATTATATATATCAGCTCAAAAACGAAGAAAAGAAACACACAGAGAAAGAGACACACTTACAAAACTCAAATTTTTGGATGATCCGTCTGCAGGAGAAATGAGAATGGGCGACCAAGCACGCAGGAAACACAATGGCAGGACATATATACTATACTGTTGCGTCTAAACGTGCTTGGTCACCCTTTCTCTTTTCTCCTGAATACGAATTTCCCAAAAATTTGAGTTTTTAAGTGTGTTTCTGTACTCTGTGTGTCACTCTTCTTCAATTTTGTACTCCTATTGTGTCCAGCTTAGATGGTCTTTTCGTTTATTAAGTTTATTATTATAAAGTTTAAACCACTAGAAAAAAGGAAAACATTAGAAATGCTCTGAGGCCTTTCATATTATGTCACCTGAGCAAACAGAGGACATAAAGTGAAAGGCTTCAGATCATTTATTTCTATTGTTTTTCTTGTGTTTTAAACTTCATTGTTTATATGACGTGTTTTTATTGTTATTATTCTATATATATATTAAACTTTTTCTCCAACAGAAGCTTAACTTTAAAAAGTTAAACAGTTTACCTGTAGGAATAAAATTGTGTGGACATCAAGGTTGTCTTACGTGTTTTGTCATTAACCTTCTACCTGACTACCACCCACCCCTCACAAATTCCATCTTTGTTGACAACTTTTTTTGTGCTTCAAAAAACTCCTTCTACCGTTGCAGTGTGATAAATGTGATTTGTTCTAAGTCAGGGAAGTACTATATTTAGCCTTCGAATGAACGGTCATAGAGCTTTGTTCAAGAACAACTCTCGTATGCCCATAGCCATCCAAGCCAACAAACATTGAATCCCCGGTGTACAGGCTAGAGACTTGTACCAAACTCCATCTACCAGCAAAAAATTACATTCAGCAAAATTTAGAAGTTACATTTGGCTGTTCAATACAGTGAACCTAATCTAAACCTAAAAAGATACTTTTTGTTAAATTAGAGACTACATTATGTATTTATTTATTAGTTCTTATTCCTGTCTTTCCCTTATAATTTATATTCTTATGATTTATTTCTGTAATATTTTGTATATATTATTTATTGTTTTATCATGTTTAATTCTGTACTCATTTTATTTTTTTTGTATTTTACTTTTTTTTACTTATAATCCCGTTTCATTCTTTCATGTATTTTGTATTTGTTGCTGTTTTTATTTTCACACTGTGTTGTTTTTATTATTTTCTCCACTTTTTTTTCCTAGTCACCTTCTAATTTATTATTTTCGTTGACTTACTATATTTCTCTAAACTACATTATAATCTTAATTCCCAAACTCCTTAACTTTTTTCGCCTTATTCCTGGCCTTCTCGGCTTTGACGAGTTCTTTTTAATTCAGCAGGTGAGTAGCCACAATACTGGTTTCTAACTATTTTAGAGGAAGACTGTTAGTCTACTCAGATTAATGATAGACACTAATAATTTAAGAAGTAAATAAATTATAAAAGAAAATAGAAAATATTAATTACAACCTTTAGGAGATCATTAAACGATAAAGATTGTGTCCCAGAGCTGATCTGGTAGGAAGGAGGTTAATATGCTCTTCTTATGAAGTTCTTTAGATAATATCAGTGGAGGAAACAGGGACTTGATTAAAGATTTGAACACAGAAACACTCATTAAAGCTAAACCGCGAGAATCAGATGAAAAGCAATGTAAAATTTGCTGCACTAATCAATTTTTATTACAATAAAAAATACATTTGTATTACTGATCAAGCCTTATTACAATTAATACGAATTTTCAGATTATTGGAAGCAATACCGATTTAAAAATCAATCCAGTATATAGAAACAGGAATTACGTGGAGCCTGGCAGCAACAATACCGACATGTTCCTTTCCCTTAACGGAGTTGGAGGAATTAGGAGAGATATGGTTAGTTTGCTCGTAAAGTTTTGTTAAGAAATTGACGGAGACTAATTCAAGATAAGAAAAGTGGAGAAAGAAAAAGGAGAATTGGAAAGTAATAAAAAAAAAAAGGATTTCTTTAGGACTTCTTGAACCTAGTTTCGTGAACTATGTCAAAAATGCTTCGGGAAATTTATTTTTAAAACTTTTATGTGGAACATACGGTCTTTAATATATTACAGCTTTAATGAATGAGAGAAGAACATATGGGTATAATCTTTTTATTATGGGAAGGGGGAAGCTATTGCTCAGAATTGTATAAGTGAGGTACCAAAGTAACAATTGTCTAGACTAACATCAACGTCAAGAGAAAAAAAGAATGTTAAAAACATAGCGATGGGAGGGTTTTTTGGATAAAGCCAAAAGTGTTGGAAATATTATAGGAAAGCAAATGCCTAACTTTTGTTTACTACGCAGCAACATGAAGATGACACCGTAATGGTAACGGGTATTCAAAAGAGGAAGAGTTCATGACTTTAATGAAAATTCCACTAATTTAGACATAAATAAATTAAGAAAACAAAGGACCGTATTTGAAAAAAACAAAAATCCATGCAGTATCTTAGAGCATCCAAGTCCTTGGAGTGGTCGATAGAGATACTGAAAACTAAAATTTACTGTTAAAATAAAGGGAAGGTAATGAAATGTTATAGGTAGAGTAAGACTTTGGTGCCATTAGAAAAAAAGCAGGAAGTATGTTTAAAATAAGATCATTCACAAAAATCAAGATGTAAAAAGTAGTAAACAGAAGCTGTCTCTCAGAAAGTCAACAGTATCTCTTGAAATGATGGCTATAGAGTTGATGAATTTAGGGAGCTATAATGAGTGCTACCCTTTCATGTTAAGAATGCTATACATAGATCCCAGTATAGCCATATCCATTAAAATGTAATAACAGTGAAGACCGTAGATTCAATATAAACGTTTTAAAAAACAAATTTTTAGAACACAGCTATCTGTCTTTGTATAAAGACGCATAAAAATTGTCTTTACTTTACCCTGCCACTCCCTGGGTATGTTAGCAGCATTTTTACTGCGACTACTACAATGGGTCTCTCAAGAGTCGTTTTGCTCTCCAAGTGAGTCAAATCTCTTCTTCTGATAAAGACGATTCTTCAGAATATCATACTGAGTTTTTGTAATGCCTTCTATGTGTTATCTTTTGACTTTAGAGGTTAGTAATGCCTTCTATGTGTTATCTTTTGTTCGCTCTCGAAGAGAGTCCCATCTCCTCTCCTGATAACGACGATTCGTCAGCATATCATACTGAGTTTTAGTAATGCCTTCTATGTGTTATCTTTTGTTCGCTCTCGAAGAGAGTCCCATCTCCTCTCCTGATAACGACGATTCGTCAGCATATCATACTGAGTTTTAGTAATGCCTTCTATGTGTTATCGTTTGTTCGCTCTCGAAGAGAGTCACATCTCCTCTCCTGATAACGACGATTCGTCAGCATATCATACTGAGTTTTTGTAATGCCTTCTATGTGTTATCTTTTGTTCGCTCTCGAAGAGAGTCACATCTCCTCTCCTGATAACGACGATTCGTCAGAATATCATACTGAGTTTTTGTAATGCCTTCTATGTGTTATCTTTTGACTTTAGAGGTATATAAAGTTAAAGAGATCACCAAAAATTCAGTGAAAAAATTGAAGAGTTATTAGACATTTCAAAGTAGCTTATTTACAAAGTAATAAAAAAACATGGGGACAAAAGTATAATAGAACACAACAAATAGGAAGAGGTAAGAATAGTAGGGGAAAAAGCGCATTCAGACACGTGGATAACTACAGGGCCGTTAGACAGAGAAAACAAGCTTTTAAATTCCCATCATACTTAAGCATTACATAATTTATACAATACATACATTTATAATATTATAACATAATGTAATTTAAAAAGTTATTTTATAAATAATTCAATTAGTTTTAAAGAAGATTGTATTTGTAAAAACTTTTGTTTGCAACCTGTTATGTTTGAAAAACTCATATGATTTTTAAAATAAGACTTAAAACTGTTGTAAAGTATTAGAATAAAAAATCAGACAATACATATATAAATAATGAGAAAATAATTTGAACATATAACCATTTTAAAAGTTCAATAGATTTCGAACAAGCCAAAGAATTAGTTTACCAAAAGTCAATTAATAAATGTAATATTATAGAATCTGAGTTAATCAAACATAATTTTGATCAGTTCTGTTGAGTTCAAATTAGATTAGTGGGGTAATCCTAGAAGTAATAAGCTGTAATAAGGTAATCCAGCAGCTGTCTTAACGGGTTTTTTTGTTGTCTAACTGTCCAGTAATTTCCACGTGTTTGAAGGTTTTTTTACCCCATCTTATTCTTACCCCTCTGCCTCTTTTATTTTTATACTTCGTTTTTTTGTTCTTTAAAAACCAGCTACTTAAAACACCAAAGGTCTTAAAACATTTACATTTTTCTATTGAATTTGTAGTGATTTCATTCATGGAATAGCAACGTGTACTTACTTTATCATTACTGCATAGATAAATGTCACAATACCCCACACGTGACTTTATAATCAAGGAAATCGCCACGAAAACTAGCAAAAGAAATTGGAACAGTTTTTAAGTTAGAGTCTTGAATTACTTTGGTACGTAAGTGTTGAATAAGTTTTTACGTTTGCTGAAGTCATAACTTGTGCTTGGGTACTTGTAAAAAACAAATATTGCTATTTAGTACATATAGTATAAGAACTGGTTTAGTATGTACTTAAACTAAGCTTCTGAGTTATATTTACCTAGTATTAATTATTTTGTAGAATTGTTTAATATAGTCATTACTTATTTGATTTCCTTATGATGGTGTTCTGCTAAGTTCTTTGTCTAGTTGCAGAATAATCTCGCTGTTTACGTTATTCATTTCAATGAATTTAACAAGATAATCTCTCTAGTGTATGAATCGATTTTGCAAAAAGTCAGTTTTGTTACAACTTCAAATTGACACTATTGATTAAATTACTGTTGGAATCAAAATAACTTTGGTCCAGATCTATTTGTTTTAAGAGGAATTATGAGTTCTGTTGGCTAAGTTGGCGGAAGGAATTCGATGGTGTTGTGAGCCGGGAAGGTGGCTAAGCCAGTGAGATTATCCTACGGGTCACGCGAGCAGGACACCGGGCACGGCTTATTAATCGCCACCTTCAGATCGATAACCCCGACCCCCTATTCCAATTAATATCACCTCACTCCACCATGATACATCAACACTTTTTCTCCTTTTCTTATAAACGTCTTCCATAAAGGAGATTACAGTAGCGAACAGTAGAAGTTGAATTCCAGACTCCTTTCGCGCAGCTAATGAATCGCCCTCAGAGGGCATTAACGCCGCCTCATTCAACCATTCCACTAGACCCCCGTTCTCAGACTAGTTTAAACCGGCCACCTTCTCACTGCTTAACCTTCCAATACTACATCATTTCAATTTAGAAAAAGAAACAAATCACTCAACTAAGAATTCTGTTAACGAACAAAAACAAAGAAATAACACTTTCTTAAGAGTCTAATATAACAAACAATTAATTTATTCCACATAATTATTTGATTAAGGCCGTTTATTACAAAAACTCATGTTTATTTTACTCTATTTAAACACTAAGCATTATCTAGACCTCATTCAGAAATGTAATTCAATTATAAATTTATTTTATACTATAAAAAACATTTCTGATTTAAAGATTACATAACATTTAGCACTAATCAAAATAGACCTTTGTCAAAATTTACACATTTACCTTTAGAAACAAAAGTAAACTGATCATTACCAAATTGGTTCCAAAGGTCAAATGGTAAGAAGGTACACTATATATCCATGCCTCTCAAAACTATATCTATACTGTCAATAAGGTCACTACATGTACTGTTACAAATATCCTTTATTCTTTATAAAACGTTTAAGGCTACTGGAGAGCTAATATATATATATATATATATATGATCAAACCACCATAATTAATGGGAAAACAAAACTAAGATCTTTCAACCGTAACAAGCGGTCTTCGTCAGAGTCAAAAACCCAACGCTTGTTACGGTTGAAAGATCTTAGTCTTGTTTTCCCATTTCATATTGTGGTTTGACCATGTATATATATCAGCTCAAAAACAAAGAAAAGTAACACACAGAGGAAGAGACAAACTTACAAACTCAAATTTTTGGATGATCCGTCTTCAGGAGAAAAGAGAATGGGCAAACAAGCACGCTGGAGACACGACGGCAGGAAACAGGTTTGTAAGTGTGTCTCTTTCTCTGTGTGTTGCTTTTCTTCGTTTTTGAGCTGATTTGGGTCCAGTTTGGATTGTTTTTTTCGAATTTTGAGGGAAATGTATACATACATATATATATATATATATATAAAAAGATTTCACACGTAAAATAACAATCAATGATCAAACCACAATAAGAAATGGGAAAACAAGACTAAGATCTTTCAACCGTAACAAGCGGTCTTCGTCAGAGTCAAAAACCCAACTGAGTTAACCATAAAAACCTGGATAACCATATCGGTCACTTAAACGTTTTCATCTGAAGATTATCAAAATATAATGACTAGACAGATAAAAGGTTTAGTTTATAAATGTAAAACTTATGAAAATCATTTGATAGTTTTTTTACTACCCTGGTAGTGCTTTTTAAGTTTTTTTTTACTAAATTTTAAATTTAATTGACTGTTTTTAGGTAATTATTAATTTACAAACACAATTTATCAAACTTCTTTGCAAATAATTTAAATGTAATTAAGAATAAAATGCATTATATTTTCATTTATGGTTAATTATTACTAGAAATCATAATATCTTATTGTTGAACCATAATAATTAGAACAGACTAGTCCAAATGTATTTTTTAAGGAAAATTAATGTTATAATACTAAAATAAGTTGAAACTTACTTCATAGCCCTGCTTCATCATAGACTGCCTCGGCCAGGAATAGTCCTCTTTGACGTGGGCCCCACATTGCTGGAACAGGAAGCCAGAGTAAAAAACAACCAACGAAGTTTAACCAAATTGCCATTGGCAAATGCAATATATTTAGATGACAAAGTGCACACAAATCAAGTTGACAATTTAAGGAACTTGAATGATGAGAAATTCATAAATAAATGTTTCAAGATGTGTATTAAAAACCCTCCTTCTCCTCATGAAACATTATAAATAATTTTGTGTTATTTATTGCACAATTTTTTTATCAAAATCCTGTCATTAGTAGTTGTTTTTTTAAAATCTAGAAAAAGAAACTTATAGATATTTTAAACAATTTAAATAATAAAATTCTTAATGATACATTTTATCATTGAGTTCCATGTTATGTCTACAAAATAGCCACATTAAAATAAAACCAAAAATTAGTTGGTTGCCAACCAGTTTGTTATAATTTATAATGTCAGTAAAGTTTAGTATAGCCACACTAGATTTTTTTTTCTATTACCTGTAATTTTTCGTCTGCTTATTATAGAAATTTAAAAAAAAATATATAACACTATTTTTGAATATTTGTTTTTACTTTTTTTTTATAGACAAGTCTAGGTAGTATATAAAAAGCGAAAATTATCTAAAAACTTCCAGCATTCTAAACTATAAAACTAAAATTTTTTTTATTCAAGTTATTCTTTGTAAGCTTCCAAAATCCGAGAAAAAAATATGAAAGCATACACGCTTAAACATTCAAAATACATCAAAAAATGAAAACTAAGAGCATATAGAACATTTCAACATTGAATTTGCTTAACTTTTGACTTGTGGAATTTCACAACTATACTTTCATACTAGTTACTTCATCAATGTAATAAAGTAACCCTCGATAAATTTAAGTGAATAGTTAAATAGTGGTTTAACAATATAATTACTTTTAGAATTCATTGCTCTTTTTCTGAGTGATTATTACAAAAAATATAACTCCACATAAGAGTACAAAAACTTGTATATATACGAGTTCGTTTCAAAGAAAAACGGAGAAAAAAGTGATGTTTCATTTCTTCTTTTGAAGCACTTTAGATAAGAGGATAGGTAAAGAGGAAAGATATCACCATACTGGAAAATTACTACGTAAAAGTTTAATGAATTTAATGAATACTAGTATAAAAGAATTGGGGTACAGAAAACAGACAACTATACGAAGCATAGTTGTTTATTCTATGGTAACTGTTTTTTTCTCTGTGTACGACTAGGTAGCTTAGTAAACATTTTGAAACCGTAGTAGGAACATTTCTACCTCACGATTACCATAGAGCTAAATGAGAAAAATATTATTGTAATACCCGTATGGAAGAAAAAAAAATTAAACCTTGACCTAATTTTGCTGTAAAGAAATTATCTTAGGAAATGACCATAATTACACTTATAGCAGTAATCCAGGTTGCAAAGTAATAACGACATGACGTGAGAGTTTCTTAGTTATTACGCCGGACAGAAAAGTATCTACAGTTGTCCACATGCACCGAATATCTACAATAGTTTATGCAGCAGTTTACCGATTCTTCTTTTTGGCAATCACTTCCTCTACACCTTAAAGTTTTGTTTAAAACTAATTTTGTTTCTTACTCATTATCAAGCCGTTAACGTAGTTTTGTACCAAGATAATATCAATTATTATTTTTTCTTCCCTAAGCACATATGTTTTACTTACTTCCCGAAATCAAAAGCAATATTACATGTTCCTTGCAAATAGTAACAGTGCCATTTTACTAGTAATGTAACTAATTTTGGAATATATAATTGGTGATGTAATAATCATTATAGGATTGAAGATAATTCATGCTCATAAATCAAAGCCTGTATTTTGAGGCGGCAATATGTATTCACATTTAGGCACGCGTTGTTTTGTGTTCTTTTGAAGTCAATTTGGTATCTACTTCCCAGTTAAAGAAACAGAAATGTTTAATGTTATGAATCCTGACTGTGACACAATTAACAAAAAATGGCTATGTATATATTGGTTTATATTGTTTATATTGGTATAAATAGGCAGCAGATCTTCTTTCAAACAGGCATCATTAAAGTGAACCGCACTCTCGGCATTCATGATCTTCAGACTGAGAGAATCGATTCTGCGAACTACCTTCCTGCTAATAGGATTCAACTAGAAAAGGAGCTGGCCAAGTGACATGATAAACAAAATCAATCTTAATATATCAAATGGATTAATTCGGTCTGAAGATCGTGAATGCCGAGACTGCAGTTCATGTTAGTGATATATATATATATAAGGTCAAAAAGGAAGAAAAGCACGCTGGAACACAACGGCAGGAAACCCACTACCGTGGTTGCCGTGGAAACCTGCACGGTTTCCTGCCATTGTGTTTCCGGCGTGCTTGGTAGCCCATTCTATTTTCTCCTGAAGACGGATCATCCAAAAATTTGAGTTTGTAAATGTGTCTCTTTCTCTGTGTGTTGCTTTTCTTCGTTTTTGAGCTGAATTGCTTCCAGTTTGAATCGTTGTTTTCGAATTTTGAGTGAAATATATATATATATAAATTTCACATACATACGTGAAATAAAATCAATTCTCAACCACAATATGAAATGTAAAAACAAGACTAAGATCTTTCAATCGGTAACAAGCGGTCAGAGTCAAAAACCCAATTTACCATTTTATATTATCTTTTTGTGGTTTGATCATTGATTGTTATTTCACGTGTTTATGTGAAATCTTTTTATATATAGATAAATATATATATATATATATATATATATATATATATATATATATATAATATATATATACAATATATATTATATATATATATATATATTATTTTACATGTTTATGTGAAATCTTGTTATATATATATATATATATATATATATATATATAAAAGATTTCACATAAACATGTAAAATAACAAGCAATGATCAAACACAATATAAAATGAAAAAATATACTGAGATCCTTCAACTTAAGAACTTCAAAATCTGATGTTTTTACTTAGAAACAACAAGGAGGAAGCATAATAATTGATATGGATATGGCGTACTTATATGTACAGCCTGAACTTATGTTGAATAAGGTTAATATAATCTATACATTTATAATGAAGAAGAAATAATAAGAGTAATAATATCTATAATACTTTACTGTCACAGAGATTCTATTTAAGTGTTTCTGTGTAGAATAGAATGCTTGTAAGTAATTAGCCCACATTTGATTAGTCCATAGTTTATTATGTCTAAGCAAGGATATAACTCACCTGTTTAAACAATGCCGACATTTTTTTGAATGTGTACTATTCATTTTAATATATCTATAGATTAAATATTTTTTTAAATGTTTAATAGACATTTTTTAATCATTGACATTACTGGTAAAGTTTTATATTGACAAATTCAAACTAGGAGCTGACTAGAACTATGAAGAAGAACAAATAAAATGATGAAAAAATCAATATTTTTTGTACATTTTTCAGATATTTTTGTTTATAATAAAAAATCTGGAAATCAGATAAATTCTTAGTCTGTTTTCAAAATCTAAGTGACAGTTTTATTTTATTGTGTTTTTTTTTCTAAATGATAAAATCATGAAATTGTGATCATATTATATTAAGGATTGGTGTTTTTGAAACCAACTTTATATGACTATAGAAGATGAAAGGAAATAGTTTGTTTTAAAATAACGTACTTTTTTTCATGGTTTGATATTTTTTAAGAGTTAATTAATTAACTCTTAAAATTTTAGTACGATTGATGATACACTCTGACCCGTAGTATGAAACAACCTTCTGTATACAGATCCCCCACATTTTCTGACATCATAAAATATAAGAAAATGGTTTTAGGGGCGTTAAAACACAGATGATTAAATCTTTAAGAACTTAGAATGGATAATTTTTTGTTTAGTTACTTACATAATTTCCAAACAAATATATTATTATTAATAGTAAAGTAAAATGACTATACTAAAAGTCGTATGTCTATAGTAAAAGTGCAGTAAGAGTTATACACAAAGAGAAAAGGTTGAATGTGTTTTGATTGCAACATAGATTTAAATAACTAGTGATTTAATTAAAAAGAGCAGTTCTACAATTAGACCCAGCTGCCTCTAGAGGTTTACAGCAATCAGGAATACAACGAAAATACATTGCCTCCCTTCTTCCAAAACTCTTTTCACCTGAGCATCCAATCTTTTTAATTTACTCTTTTTCAAATAATTGTAAGATGCGTTTTCATTATGTTTTTCTTTTTGTGATATAAATAGAGGTAAACAACAGTACTGCCTGTTCTTTCAAAACGACAAGAAAAATTATTTAACAATCTGTAGTTCTTACTATATGAGAAGGTATTTAAACTATAACTAAAAAGTATTAACATTGTAATACTTAACTAGCATTAAAAGGTATATACCAAATTTTAACTGTTTTATTCTTGATCTATATGCCAGTTCCACTTTTGCTGAGGTGTGTACTGCAAAAATGCTTGAGACAGCAAGTTGTTTGTTATAAATATTTCCAAATTATTTACAAAATCATTCTCATGAGAATGCCTGCAAAAATCAAATTATTTACACTCCTTTCCTTATTGATTTATGACCCGTCTGTATACCAGACGTGAGCCCTTTTATTGGGAATAGAAAGCATTCAATCAAGGTGTTCATTTGTGTTCTCTTCCAGTAAAATAATTTAAGATGTGCATTGTTTTTAACCAATATATAAGTCAAACGAATAATGTTTCATTTTATTCTTTTTTTTTTCTTTTTTTCGATATTTAAACTCCTATGCAGTCCATTACTCTTTTTAAAATAAAAGAAAATTAATATTTTTGACATCAATAACTAAGTGGGCGAGTTTATTAGTATTTTCATCTTGGTGGTAGAAATGTTTGGTAAATAGAACTACCAAAATTAGTATCTGTTTTGTAACAAAGAACGAATAGTACATTACTTATACTTCTACAAAACCCAAAGACAATCAGGTTCATAAACACACCAAGATCTATATTTGCATAAAGTTCTGCTCAAGAGTACAAAATTTAGTTTCATTCGAATATTGTGTTGGACAACCATCTATCATACAATAGATAGCATCAACAATTAAATGCTTGATTAGCGTTGATTTGATGCATTAATAACTTCATTCTTCCTGCAATTCATATTAACTCATTAATACATTATATGTTTTTTTTAAGGGTATACAAAATAATATAATAAACCTAATATAAGGTTTATAATAAGGGTATAATAAACCTAAATAACAATTTTACTTCAATAGATTTACTTAAAACAATTCTAAGTCAACGTAAACAAGTCCAACAAGTACAGTAGTGCAGTACAACACTGGTGATCCCCTATTTGAGGAATAATGCTCAGTTTTTTCAGCTATATTTCCTTTTATAAGCATTGAAATTTTAAAATTTTTTTGGGCAATAATTCAATATTTAGCCGTTTTCTAAAAACATTTTCTGAAATTATAAAATGTACCTTAACTCCCCTCTTTGCAATAGAGTTTTGAAAACAAAAAACTATTGCACAAAGTGTTATTTCTTAGTATTATTTCATTCACATATGACAAACGGTATGTCTTTTATTCTCAAAATGTTTCAATCACAAGTCAAAATATTTATATTTTATTAAATAAAATTCTTTTCAGTTATTTTAATAATCTGAAATTGATCTATTAATTGCTTTTCTAATTTTTATGATAATTTCAAAATTTCTATACCCTCGAGTTAAAAAGAAGAAAATATTGTTTAAAAGAAAAAATTTTTAAAACACATTTTGGCTTCACCAAATGTCTAAAAAAAGTGACTTTACCATCATGCAATATTTCCCCCTACAATAGGGTACATCTGCACTATGTGGCCCTATTTTTACATAAAATATGAATTTGATCCATTGAATGGTGTTGGCTGCTGCATGGTCACAAACATTTCGATACATACCGATCCAGCACTCACAAATACATAATAATTTTTTTGAAAACTTCAAAAAAGTACTTTGGGGACTTCAAAACATTTAAATACGCCAAAATCTTAAGGTGGAATTTTTTTAATGATCACTATTCTTATGATAAAGTAGTAAGGTATAATACTGTTTGGGAACTGTTTGCATATTATTTATAAATAAGGTCTTATAAATATTATATACGAGGTGTGTAAATAAAGTAGTGAGACTGGCAACGTCGCTTTCGATCTGGCAACGCTGGAGACGCGTGGCCTTGAGTAGCGTCAGGTGCACGTGTGATGCGCCTCCAGTATGAATCTGAACTCAGTCATTTGTTTGTCCGTAGCGTTGGTTTTCGTGAAATGGTTTTTTCTTGAGCGTTTTAAAAATGAGTGACCTCAAAGTTGAGCAGCGGTGTGCAATCAAATTTTGCTTCAGACTTGGACATAATGCAACCGAAACTTTTGAAAAACTTCAGGAGGCCTATGGAGAACGTGTTTTATCAAGGACACAGGTTTTTCGGTGGTTTAAGGAATTTTCAGAAGAAAGAGAGTCGATTGAAGATGAACCACGAAGCGGAAGGCCTTCAAGTGCAAACACCGATGAAAATGTCAACAGAGTACGGAACCTTGTGCGTTCAGATCGAAAAAGAGTCCTTCGAAAAAGACTTCGACTTCGAAAAAGAGTCCTTCGTGTGCGGCCAAACATCAAAGACAAGTGGGTGTTGCATCACGACAACGCGCCCTGTCCAATTCGCCACTAATAAATGGTTTATTCTCTAAATAATTTTATATGTTTGAAATGTTTGATTAGCTGTTTATGTTCAAATGTTAAGAGCTTATGGAGCGGTGTCGGGTAAGTAAGCAATAAAATGTTGGGATCTGTTCCATATGACTTTAAAAAAGAAATATGATGAGTTCATCCCTCTGATACAGTCACTATACCCTCATGTCAATGTCTGAGGGCTCACACATCTTCACAAGAACAATTGATTGACATGGAGCATTACTTATTCTACACTGAGACTCACTCGATTCTGTACTGATGGTTTTATACTATCTCTCACGCATGGTTGAGGCATCCTTTTGAAAAGAAACTATTGCCTTACCAAAATAACTTCAAGATTCACAAATCCTTGGGAAATACATGTACTAGCCACTTGAACCTCGCTGTGTAGTACTTATCATTTTTTTTTTACTTTACTATAAGTCAAGTATAGCGATAATGAAAACATTTACACGTTTTGTTATTATACATCATTATATAGATTTACCAATTTGAGATCCACAAAGTTCATTTTTGATATTTTAACGACGATGTGTGCGTGTGTGTGCGTGTGTTTATATGTGTATGTGTACATGTGCGTTTGCTGTGTATATTGTGGGTCTAGAAACACACATCTTTTCATAAAAAAATTGTGTATCAAAAAGGTTATCAGCTCGCCACAAGCCTCACCGTTCAATGGTTCAAATTCATATTCTACACAAGAAAAAGCCTTATAGTGTAGATATACTCAACTCTTTTTTCAGTAATTCCATATGATGATAAAGTCATTTTTTTCGAAGTGTGTATTTAAACATCATACATGTTTTCCCCTTAACTGCTAACTGTAGTGATGAATTATTTTATTCAAGCAAAGGTGTTCAGACAGTCTAGTGTCAACCGACTCTTAAGTGTTAATGACACGATCTAATAAGTAGTAATGCTAAGTTGCATTTAGTAGAATGATTAAGGGATGGAAAAGGAAATGCAACGGGAAGCTTTTCCGGTTGTCATTCTTTATTTTAATAAGCCTTGATCTTCAACCAGACGTAATTGCAACAGAGTGTTTTATATAAATATATTTATACAGTAGTTTTTTTTTTTATTAAATCAGAAGGTGAAAAAATTTCCATCAGAACTCTTTCATATGCTTGAAGCAGAGACAATTATAATTGCTTTTAAAGAATAAAGTATGTATAATCCTTCTTTAGTAATTAGGTGGAGACAATCTGAATGTAGATAGTGGATAGCTTGGTTCTCAGGCGAAACGAGCACGGAGTGCAATTAGAGCGCATTATCGCAGTTATAAGCAAAACACGTTCGTTGTCTTTGGCTCAAGAAAACCGCGTGTCAATTAGCAATTCTTGAAACCTGTCCGTACATAAACATAATTCAATTCACAAAAGATAAGTAGAAACTGCTTTGCATGCAGTTTTCAGAAATACTGCAACCAGGGTTGCCAACTCAGTTTGGTTACAATGAAAGGCATGCATTCATTTTTTTTTTTAATCTACAACATAAATATTGAAGTAACTAAATTTTTTTTAAATTACCAAGATAATTATATTAATATCATTTTACTGAAAATTGTATGTACTTATATTATTTTTAGGTTTATAATATTAATGATGCAATTAAGAAGTAAAATAATAAACACCTTACTTAATCTGTTTCACGATCCGAGTATGCATTAATAAAAAGATGAAATAAATTCCAAAGTATGGCTTCAAGGACAAAGTAGGGGACTCTAAATTTAGGGAATGAGACAACCATTTTGCAAAATAATATGTTTACTGTGGAACTTGAAAAGTACGTTAAATAACAAAAAAAAACTACAGCTTACTGATATAATAATAAGAAGTATATAAACAATAACTTTTAACAACACAAAGTTGAATGCTTTAACAATATTATTGGTAGCTATCAAGTACTGTTAATGACAGTAAGCCATATTATTAATGGAAAACTTGTTCAACCTTTAATTTTAATTTTGAAAAGTATAGTTGTTGTTATTATTACTTATGTTTTTCTTGTTTCATAAGAATATTTGACACTTTCTTTTTAATTTCAGTTTAACTACTATAAATGTAATAAAATGATTTGAAGAAAAGTACAATATATGTTAAATATGTTCAATATCTGTTTAAATACTTTAAATATATTTCAGTTTTCTTTTATGACATAGTTGAAAAATAGAAGAGAAGGATTTCTTTTATTCTTTTGTACTATAATAGTTGGAATGCTTCATCTATTACCATTTCTATATCCAAGTTTTATGGAAGTCACATAAGTTCCTATGTTGGAAGTTACACAGAGTGTTTATTTTGCTTCTTCAGCAGAGGCATGTAAAATTTTATTTAATTGAAATTATCTATTATGTAAAGTACAGTATTTAAACAAATTATTTTTGTTAAACTTTTAAAAGCTTAACAAAACTGGTAGGTTGTTGGCTTTCAATTACGTTCCATATTAGAAATCCTGCAATTATTCCAGGTCGACATGTCGAATTAACAAAACCTTTTTGTATTAATGGAGGATTACATTCAACAATATTCTGTCCTCATTAATCCTTCACCAGACTGTCATAATTAAATCAATTTTGATCAAATATTACATACAATAAAATCTACATCAGTATTATTTTATTAAATTCTCTGAATTAAAAAAAAAAAACTGGAATGGTCTGCTCCCAAGTTGACCATAAGTAAACAAGTTATTAAACCCATTTATAATAAAATTATTTAATTGTTTGAGTATGATATGTTTATGCCAATTATTGCTGCGATGTCCCTTTACCTTGTCCGGGTGGGGGGGGGGGGGGGGGGGGTACACTACCAGGCTTTCCTCGGTGTTTTTCATTTAGGGTAAGAACAACCAGACGATTCCTGCTACTTTCTCCAAGAAAGGCAGAAAAACGGAAAGTCTGTTCGATCGTATGCTGGGTTTTGGGAGATATTCTTTCTCATTTATTTATTTGGCTAGTACCTCTCTTTTTCAAGACTTCTCTCTTTTCGGAGTACAACAGCTGCTCTTTGGGATGGCGTGTTTGGTGGGTGTAAGGTCCATTCAAACGAGTGCTGCCTTGAGAGCTACCTTCATACGCTCATCCATTTCTGCATTTCTTCTTCATCCAGCTAGCGCAAGTCTTTTTTTTTACAAAAGACGCGAATTCTTCAGTGAATAATTGAAGTTTCTTTTACCTATCAGGTTTGTTTTAGAGGACTTGAGCTGGTGCTGGACAAATGATGTTTATGTGGACTAGCTATGTATAGGATAATATTTAATCCTTTTCTCATTCCTTATCTTCAAAGCTTATCTTCCACCACCTACTCTCTCACTTACTTACCTGTATTTTCCCATTTTTCTTACTCCCTATTCTCTGTTGCTCTTCCACCATCGTTTTCAATTTTTATATAAAATTCTTTTTGACCCTTTTTATTAAGTGAACATCAGAGTTTTTAAGAATTTGGACATAATATTTATGCCTTACGGGTGCTTTCCTGTTTTCTCATTTGTAGAGCTACGATTGGTCCATTGTGTTGTGAAGGAAGATCCTTACCTTAAAAATATCAACCTGGTCTACTTTATACTTTTTCTTATAAGCTATTGAACATGAATCAATTACAATAGTACATCTCAACTCTATCAATTATAATGAAAATATAATTAACATAAAAGCACAATTTCAGAAGTAACCACAGATATAACTTAAAAGTTTTTCATTATTCAATATTGAAAATGTGAAGAGTTTCTTCAATAATTTAAATATTGAGACGTAATTCAATAATTTAATCAGTCGTAATAAGAACTGAGAAAAACTTAACAACGCAGAAAACCACTGAAAACTCTATAAAACCTTTTCTTTAGAAAAAAATGGTGTTTGATAACACATAAAAAAATAATGTATAAAAAAATAAAATTATGTTTTTTTTGGTTGTAATATCAGAATTCTCCAAAACTGGATTTTGTAGTGTATCAACAGGTTTTCGGATGAACTTATCCACTATTACGCACAGAGTCCTCATCATGATAACAACTAAAGAATACTCATGGAACATCAAAACGTGTAAATCTTTTAATCTCTTGAAATCAAATTTGATCTTAATTGTTATACTTTACTTATTATAAAGTAAAAATGAACAGTCTTTCCGATCAAATAAATTCCCACGCAATAATCAGATTGAATCAACTTACAATGCGTATGATTGGCTATTAAATGTTAATTTCTCTAATATCCGTTCTCATTTGTCCTTCGTTCTCGTATGAAATCCGTTAACCATACAGCTTAAATAATTTATGCTTTAAAAATGATGTGTGAAGTTAAATTGAATAACGGTTGACTTAATTTATGGTTTAATTAACATTGTGAAGATATTAAAATTACATGTAAAAATACTGATGATATCAATCTTGGAGGGTAATAGTCGAACAGTAGGTCAGACAACAAATTAAATGAATTATAGCTAAATTCATAAAAAGGAGTCTACTATTCCAGGAATTACTCATTAACTTATTAGAATTTCTAACTTAATATATATATAATACATAACAAAAACACTAAAAACTTACTCCAATATTTCGACAGATCGAGTCGGGAGAGAAGGCTTGATATGCTTGAAGAGCGCAACCCCACTAAAGAATTCCTCTGTGGTAAATGTATTGAAATTTCTGCTTACATACATAGGAGTAGGAAAAGAACAAATGAAGTAACTCAAGATGAAAATTAATTGATATGAAAAGAATATTTATATAATAAATGAAATATGAAAAATAGAATAATTAAAAAAAAATAAAAACATTAGAAACTGAATTCAGAAATATAAATAATAGAGTTAAATAATACATTTAAAAGTAAACAATGTTATGAGATTGTGTGTAGGAGTTATTCAAACGTCAAGAAGACTCATATGTGCCTCTTCACAAGCCCTTAAGCAGAGAATAGTGATGAAATCGACAATCTGGTTAAGAATTTTTACAAGGAAAATGTCGTTTACACTATGTTTTAAGAGTTTTGCATAGAAGGAAATAGGAAGCTTACTGCGTTGATCAGCAGAAGCAATATGACTATTCATACCCAAGCTCAGCTTAGTAGAAGCCAGGGCACTATACGCCATTAGTAGCCAAATAAGGGCCTCTTCAGAGACTTTGCTCCTTATTGAAAGCAGTTAGCTCTCAAAAAAATTAAACTCCTGTGGGAGAGATATTTGCTACAATATCTGTAGGATAGGCATGAGGGAAAGAAAGGTTTGAAGGTCGAGGGGAAAAAGCGTAAAATGGGGAAAACCCACTTAAAAACCATCACACTGAGTGCAGTCTAGTCAGTGGACACTGATATATCAACTTTAAAAAATACAGGAAGTCTTGTCATTTGTTGGTTAAAAATGTTAGTTAAAATTGTTAGGGTAGAAAGTATAATAAGGATGACAATTTATTATAAGGAAAGTCTGAAAGTTAAAGATGAAAGGATGGGGTGGAGGAAGACCTCAGAATGATGGGTGTGAGAAGGTAGAGGAACTTGTCCAGGACTAACAAATCTGGAGGGAAACTGTGGTGTAGGCCCAGGCTCTAAGGGAGGCGTAGCGCCGTGGAGGATGATGATGAAAGTCTAACGGTTACGACGACCACACTCATGTACACCACCAACTTCTAAGATAGCTTAAGAAAAATATCAAAAAAAGATTCACCAAACGTTAGATGGTTTTCATTAGAAAATCATATGGCGGTTTACTGTAGATTGAAGAAGTAGAAGAAGAGGTGAGGAAAGAAAAAACTTAATAACGCAAACCCAGCCTATAATCCACAGGGAAGAAATAGTTATAAAGAACATGGAATCAGTGCGGTCCCTCTTGGTCAAGAACCGTAATGAGCTTTAGCAGCTAAAGCTCAGGTTTGGATTAAATTGGGAGAATATCCATGTTTCGTTGCTCAGTTATACATATATATATTTCTATAAAAAGATTTCACATAAACACGTGAAATAACAACAATGATCAAACCACAATAAGAAATGGGAAAACAAGACTAAGATCTTTCAACCGTAACAAGTGGTTTTCGTCAGAGTCAAAAACCCAACTGATCCAAAAAACCCAAAAATCCAACAGTTGGGTTTTTGACACTAACGAAGCGCTCTTAGTTCAAAGATCTTAGTCTTGTTTTCCCATTTCTTATTATGGTTTGATCATTGATATATATTTCTATATATATTACAGAACTTTTCCCTATTTTACTCTCTTCCCTTTCTACCTTAAAAACCTTTCTTTTCCCCCATGCCTAACCTACAGATATCCCTCCGACTTGGCAAATGTCTCTCTCACTGGAGTTTAATTTCGACGAAGGCTAACTGTTTTCAATGGGAAGCAAAGCCTCTGAAGAAGCCCATGTTTGGCTTCTACAAAAATTAGAGATTGAAAGGGTGTCCTTTTAAATTTATCTGTCTTTCTACATATTGAATACATATTACATATTGAATCTATATACACATATCAAAGATATTATTACACATCCAATAGATAAATACGACAATTCTTAACGCCATGGTTAGTTCGATTTCAAATGATAAAATAAAAAAAAGTACTAATTAGTTAAAAAAATAAAAGAGTAAAAGAAAATGTGAAAGAGCAGCGTCAGTCAAGTGGATAACTACTGGTTCATTTTACAAGTGGAGCTCTTAAGATAAATGTTATAATAATTTATCAACAACCAATAGATATAATTTGATTATACTAATTCAAATGAAAACAATAAACATTAAAATCATAAATTATTTTTAATTATGTTCACTCTTTAACGTTACAGATCTATAATAATTGACTTAATATAATTAAGGAATTTTCATTTAGTACAACTTTCTTTTGGCAGATTCTTAATCAAATAATGATTAAACAGATTAGTATATTGCATATAGTACTAAATACTTAAGATAAACCAACACCATATGTTTATTAACAGCTTTTCAAATGATTCCTGTCATTCCTAGTATTTTTGCATTAGATCTCTTAGTTGTCAGTAGAATAGTGCTCCAGAGGTCTTAACATCTTTCCTAACTTTCTCTCTTGATTGAAAGAGCTGTTACTCTCCTTCCATCCTTTTGTTATTGATTTTTACGTTTTTCTCAGTCCCTTTTTTTTTTATTTTTCTTACAACGAGCAAGCTATTTCGAAATGCGTTGCAACTTCTGAATTTTTCAATTGACTTTCTGGTGATTTCTTTTTACTGTAGTTCCTTTTGTTTTATATATATAAACCAATTAAAAAGAAGATATTACATAGATAAACACAGGAATAACTCACTTCTAAATTTCGACCATCATCGTTATCAGGAGGCGATGAGTCTCGCAGGAAGGCAGAGTTGCTGAGCGGCTGAACAGGCTGAGTCGCTGCTCTGCCTTCCTGCGGGACTCTAGTCGAAATATAGAAGTGAGTTATTCCTGTGTTTATCTGTGTGCTATCTTCTTTTTAATTAATTTTTATTTAAAAGTCTCCTAATATAAATAAATAAATATATATATATATATATATATATAATAAAATAAAAAACGAAGGAAACACACAGAAAGACACAGACATAACTCACATCGATATTTCGACAATCGTCGTCATCAGGAGGTGCGAAGAGCGAAGAGCGAAGAGTCCCGCAGGAAGACAGGGCGGTACTGAACTCGGAAACCGCAGCCAGTACCCCACCACTTACCACCAAGCGGGGGAAGGGAGGGAAGGAAATGAAGAGCCAAATTAAGACGTAAAAGGAACGAGTAAAAATTATAACTATAAAAAATTATAAAAAAGTAGATAAATCAAATTAAAATTAATAAAAATAATAAATAAAAAGTAAAATAAAAAATAATAAATAAATAAATAAAAAAAAATAATAAATAAAAAATAATAAATAAATAAATAAATCATAAATAAATTATCGGTTGAGGTTGAGTCCGGGGGAAGAGCGAGCATCAAGTAAGCATATGTATGCCTCCTCTGAAGCTCTTAGGGTAACTTTATTGTTGGATTCGGGGATCTGTTTCAGGATCTGAACCCTGAAACAGTCATTGAAACTGAGTCCATGCGAGTTCGCATGGATGGCTACAGGATAGTTACTGCGTTGACCGACTGAAGCCCTATGACCATTCATACGAAGGCTCAACTTATTAGAAGTTAAGCCAACGTAAAAGGAGTCACACTGAGTGCAATCCAGTCGGTAAACACAGTTGCTCGAGGTACAGGAGGAATTGACCTGAACCGGGTAGGAACTATGGTGGAGAGGGGAATCGAAGGAAGGATTAGGATTTACAATCATAAGTCCGCTGGACCGTTTCTTTTAATTGTATATATATATATATATATATATATATATATATAAAGCTTTCACATAAACACGTGAAATAACAATCAATGATCAAACCACAGGGTTTTTGACTCTGACGAAGACCGCTTGTTACGGTTGAAAGATCTTAGTCTTGTTTTCCCATTTCTTATTGTGGTTTGATCATATATATATATATATATATATATATATATATATATATATATATAGTTATACATAATATTATTATGAGGACTTCAGTTTAACTATAGAGTTAAAAAATGTTGAATATTATTTATCCTAGTAGATTAAGATTGCATGGAGAAGTGTGCACTATAGAAAGTTGGTTAAAATGGAATGGAGTGTGGGAACTCGGCGTCCTTCGCAGTTGAAGCCAGTTCACCTCTTTCCAGCCATATGTCCCCCATATGAAAACAACTTACTCAATTAAAATTAAGCAAATAAAATAAATAATTTTCTAGCATTACTTTTTAAACAGATATTATCTATCCTTAATTGGTTATCATGATCATTTTATAATATAGTCATGCTAAATAATTTTTACTACTAAATCTTAAAAAAATTATCTTAAGCGTTGAAAATGTTTCTTGTTTTGATATTTTTATAGATTGCTTAATTAGAGACCAGGGTATATAATTTAATAGTTTATTTGTATTAGCAGAGATAGATAACGCAGCAATGAAAATTGGTATTGTTGCAGTACCAATGTTATATTAATCGATGATAAAAACTATATCCCTAGCATGGTCTTCTAATATTTTTTGAAATGAATAGGTTGTAAGGGATGTTATTCATGATTACTTTTTGTTTGAGCATTAAATTGCAAGTATTTTATAAAAATAAATATATTTCAGAGTCATTGTTTGTAATTGAAAAAGAGTGATATTTCGTACAGTTTGAGTATGCTTTAATAACCTGATGCAATACTTTACACCAAAAAAAAAAAAACAAACAAACAAAAAACAAAAACCAAAACCTAAATGTTTTCAACGATATTAACAAATTTTGAATTTCTTTGAAAAAAAAAAACCTATTTAAGAATAAGAATTTGTTACAGTTTAGTTGATATGAACTACCAGTGTACAGGAAGTAGATAATGTCCTGCCAGATATACATAGGCACCACCTACCTTGGCGAGTGGCAGTCAAACAATAGGTCAGGTAGAAAAGTTTACGCATTATAATATAACTGCGCGGCCTGAGGGAGTTCAATTTGTTAGCGATTGTTCGGAAAGCGATGCCAGTGTGCGACACACCCATCATCCTCCCACACCGCCCAAAACAATGGACACTTCTCCTTCCTTTAGTCTTTTCATTTACAAAAAAAAAAGCTTTCTTCATTTAAACAAGAGATTAATACATTTTTTTATTTAATTTTATTATTTTTAAAGGGATGAAGCAAGCGCGTTTTAATAGAGTCAACTTATATAATAGTGCCCAGACTTTCGATTAATTTATTAGTCACTGTTTGAACATACAATACGCATAAAAAGTATATGCAAATGTTATCCTAATAGTATAAAGTATTTATAAACATATGAAAACATAGGATGAGTTTTTGTTGATGTATAATGTTTGTTTAGTCTTTTAATAAAAAAAATTAATATTGAAGCAGGTGTATGAAGATTAAAAAGTAACTGCGTGAATTAAAACTGCAATGTTACAAAAATATTAAAAAAATGTCTGTTTAGTTTTTATTTAGTTTAGAATAAACTTTAATGTGGTTTGAATAGTTTCCCAAACTTATTTTTAAATTTGGAACATTTGTCATCCCTTCTGGGGGAAGCATTTATAAAAATGCAAAGAAGCTGTCATGTTAGTAATGTAAAGAACACAAATGAAAAGTTTGTTTAAAATGTTTGAAAATTAGATTTCGTAAAATAACAAAGTAGAAAATAAGGGTCTTACCAAAGCGATATCACTAGGGTAAAGATAAGGAAATTCAATCAACTAGTCAAAGTAGTTCTACAGAAAATAAACGTTTAAAATACCCAAAGTTAAAATTGAATACTTGCCTGAAGTCAAGGATTAAATAGGGTCTTGGTCCCAGAATAAAATAATACTCGAAAACAAAGTGTTATGATTAGAGAAGAAAATTGTCTAAGAGAGTGACAAGTTGTATGAGCTTCTTGATACTTTATAAGTTAACTTTGAAGTTGGAATCTCTTAGAGTATCAATAAACCCATTGGAGTTTCTTTATTATCCAATAGTGAAGGAAGATTTGTCAGAAGAGGTAACGGGAAAAAAGTTGGCAGAAAAATAGTTGAGAGATAATGACCAGCCTTTAGAATAACATATCTTTTTTTGAGACACGAGGTTGAATTCAAGGACAGAATGTTTCTTGTATGTATTAGCATTTTAAGGAGACAATAAGTGAAATAAGACAAAGATAGAATCATCAACAAACCCCTATAGCAGCAACATTAATAAGAAGAGGCAATGTGTCTTATTTTTTGTGTAACATTTTCCTATAGTATCTCAGGATTGTTGCAACGTTAGTTACTTATGTTTAGTTAAATAAATGCATGAAATAGACGAAAATGAAATGAAATAAAGTTTTTTTTTTGTGTCTAATGCTGGAATATCTGGTAACATTTTGCAAGGTATTGGTAAAATATATGATTTGTCATAACAAAGATATGATCATGATCTGTTGCAAAACGAAAGAGAAAATAGATAGGATCAATAAAACGAAAAGTGATGAAAAAACATCCAGAGAGTAGAGTAAGCGCTGGAAAAAAATAAAGAATATATTGTAAGTGCATTTAGCTTTGGGTTATGCTTAGCTACTAAAGAATATATAAGAAAGGAAAAATTACTGATTCAAAGAAAGAAGACATTGCCTTATTGAGTTTTTGGAAGACTGGAAATAAAATATAACCCTCAATCACATGGGTAAACATAATGGGTAAGGCACACTTGTGAAGTTAATTGTTGGATCAAGATAACATTCCTATACGATTCCACAGCTTCAAAAGAATTTGGAGCCGCTACACTCAACTATTTCATAAATAAACAAAATATAATATTTATTGACAACAATGATTTTTGTTTCACTTTAATGTGGTTGTACACACATATCTATCAATAATATATCATTTGTTTGCATGTGGCTATTGTCATTTTAACAGGTACTAGCTTATTTGGCAAACTTCATGCTACATTTATGATTTATTTCACTCATTGGAATAAAAAACAGTGTGTTTACTAACATGATGCCTAACTATGAAATCCATCGAATATCGTAATTTCTGTTTAAACTCACGTACGGTAATATCATGATAATTCAAACATAATTGTAAGGGTAACAAAAGTTATTTAATTTCTTCCCATGTATGATTCGATGTGATTGTAATAAACAGATCTGAATAGCCATTTGTATGAACATATGCCATTCCATCTTGTGCATTTTTCTATTGCTCTACTCCTTTGTTTACCCTAACATCCCTCTCTGAACTATTGTCCTTTTCATCTCTTTACACCCTTTTAAAATACCACTCTTCCCTCCCGCACCTTTGAGCCCCTCATCATGATGTTTCGCATCTTCTGTTTCAGTTGGGTTTTTGACTCTGACAAAGATCACTTGAAAGACCCTAGTCTTTTTTTCCCATTTCATATTGCCGTTTGATCATCCATCCTGTGCATATTCATGTATATCAATTCTGGCTTACTCGGAATGTAGTCAGTGGAGTGTCCATTCTTCCCAATTCGGAAGGTTGGGAATTTCCATTCCCAATGGGAATTTTGGATTTTCATTTTCATCACTGACAATTGCATTACTGAAGGCAACTTGGTTTGATTCAATCAAATGTAGAGTCACCTCTTTAAGAAGATGTTGAGCTGTTAGTCACGAGCCTCTATGTAGTACACATTAAAGATCTTTACTATAATGCATACACTTAAGTTAGACAAAGTTTAGTGCTGACCTGTGTAGAACCAACCCTATAAAGCGACTTATCCATTAATAAAATGGGTGCAAAATAACAAATGAGCTATACTCTCCACCACTAAATTACATAAAAAAAAAAGTGAGACCGTTTAATTGTTGGCGTTTGTAATCAGTCATAACATTGAATACTCAATTATAAGAGTATAAGATGCACCTTTGTACAAGGTAAACTCTTTTATGTTTGATAATTAACAACTTTGTCTAACTGTCTCCTTAATAATATTAATGAACATTAAGTTTGACAGAATGGGATCAGAAATAAGCCATATTTAGTAATGTGGAGACCTCGGCTCAATGGAAGCTGCTTGAACCCACACACAGTGGAACAAGTCTGCTACCCACTCATTTCTAGAACAATCAAAGCAAGCTTGCTGTATCAATTACAACAAATTATTCTCATTTTGAAATTTTCACAGCAACCTTCAGTGGTATTCCATTTCTGTTACATCCAATTTTGTAATATTAGTGAATTATAACGTTTGACTAAATGAATATTAATTAACTTGAATACTTTTATAAAACTTCTTTATTCTTTCTCTTCTTTCTTCTTATTCATTTCATTAGATTTTAACCAAGACAGTCATTTTGAGAGCTACATTCTTCCATTAAAGGCAAAAACTTACTTGTAAAACAGAAGTCACACTTTTGTCATCTACGACAATTGGCTACAACGTCTACGTCTACGTTGTCATTGGCTACGACAATTCTATTTAAATCGACACCCTAAAAGACCTAAAGTAATTTACGTAATTTAGGTTAAATACGAAAAGGTAAAATTAATATAATGCATTGGGGTTTTATTGAAGTTATAAACATATTTTTTTCTTGTTTAAAGAAATGATCAGTAATATGATGCATTCCCACTTTTATTTTGTAAGATTAAGTCATTCTGTTTGTATCACTAATTTTTCAGTTTTAAGAATTCAAATGTCTTTCATGAGCCTGTCAAAAATAATTGTTTTAAAGTAAGTAGTAATTAAAAAAAGTGTAATTTCTTAACGGTGATTTGAAGGATAAAATATATGAAAGAAATGTATGATTAAATATGACAATCTCAAGATATAAATAACATTAAACATGGAATAATACATAAGAACAAACATACATGTATTGAAAAAATGAAAGCCAGCTTACGAATTAGTACCAAAATAAATTCATGCTCTTAACTCGAAAAACAAGAGGAACAGACCAATGGGTTGCATATTAAAATTCATAAACGCTACATAATCGGTTGGAGTGATTTTACATCATTCGATGTGCCTATGATTTAAGAGTCAGCAAAACACCTCCAATTTCTCAGCATTTTACTACAACAATGTATCTAGAAAAACGATTATGCGATACTTTGTAGTAGAAAAAATAGTATAAATTACATAGTACATATCGTAACTAAAGTAATAAACACTGATGAAACCCATCATTTAAAATAAAGTTAAAAAAAGAACTATAGCAATAAGATTATCAGTATATATTTACAACATTGATAATTAATAAAATATTTGACTAGCTGTGTTCAAAGGATCTGATAACTGTAATATATAATATATTAAAGAGGAGAATAAATGCAAATTGAAGGTGCTTTCTAAGACCAAAAGAGAATCTCTTTGTACAGGAAGCAAGGATGGGCATTTCTTGCCAAAGAACAAATTAATTTTGTGATATAATATTGCAGTTAAACAGTTGAAAAAATTACTGGAATGTCACTTATGAAATCGTTCATATAAGTTAAAATGAATAATAGTTGACTATTTTAATAAAAGAAGATGGTACAGAAATAATAAAGAAGTTCATAATAAAGTATATCTAAAATGTTGGATACATTTGCTTCCCTTGATATTGAAGACAGCGACAACGAATGAAGTGTTCTCATAAGAAAGAGTGCATAAGAAATGTCTGACAAAGCGGAAATACACAGTTCACTACATTTTCCATTACTACTATGCTCACTACCAAAATACTGAGAGTACTGAAGACTATGGATCTAGGAAAATCCTCACGTCAGAATTGTCTACACGTCTTTAACACTCATAGCCAGTCTTACATACGGCATTATACAACCTTGATTAAAAAATTATTACTTTCTCAAACTGTGGAAACACTCTTTCTATTGTAATATATATGACCATTCAGGTGAGTCAATGAAGCTCAATACTACCATCCTTAAAAATGTGGCAGGAAATATCTTTACAATATTGGTAATATATAGAATAATTGATACCTGTGTTCAAAGGATCTGTTAAATTTAATATGTAATTTAGATAGATAATGATATTGTCATTAAAACGGCTTAGAAGGAGTAGACAAACACGCCCTTCACACAGTTAAAAAATTTCTCGAGACAAGTCTGATCAGCCAGAGAAGCGTCTGTTCTTAGTCTGTTTAAGACCTCCATTGTTTTCGGGTAACATTGAAGAATCACAAATGAACTTTTTTGTTGTTATTAATAATATGGCTAACATTTTTAGCCATATCTCAGGAACAACATAAAATTTAGATCTTTGAAACAAGCATCTCGAAAAAACTTAACAACTGTTTTATTTTTCTATTGAAATTGTGGCGATTCAATTGATTGTATAATCACAAGAATTGAACCGTAATACTCTGCATGGGTATAATTTTCCAAATATAGAGTTTTATTGAACTGTGAACACTTTTAACATAAAGAAAATGATAGGGAAAATTATAGTTAATGAACAAACAAAGAAAATACATACTTTAAATACATATACAATAAATACATATATATAAAATACAAATAAAATACAAAGTAAATATTATTACTACATTACCATGTCTATTGAGGATTATCTTATTACAAATATTTCATCTTACAAATCGTATCTTACACATCTTACAAATCTTACATTTCATAGTACAAACATTTCTATTGAGCTTACAACTCAAATGAGTTAATATCACATTAAAAATTAGAATATTCCACCTATACCAATACAGTATTTTAGTGTAATAACAATTTTCATAAGGTGCAACACACCTATTGCAAGTGTAATATTGTCAGAATTTGTTCAAAAATATATATTAACAAAGCAGAAAAATCTTGAAGGCTTAAAGAAATGACTCTGGCTTGTTTCTGGAATATAGACGAAGCTCATTATAGACGTCTTTTAAATTGATTTACTAGCACTATTATATAGATGAACCTAACCTCAACCTAGAATGAAATCCAGTAAGCTAAAACAAGAATAATTAATAATTTCAAGCGTTAGATCCATCACAACTTAAATTTGGTATACTTTTGACTGTTCACATGCTATTGCCTCAACTGTGGTGGTGAATTGTATATTACATACTTGTTACTCTAAATAACAAGGTTATGATATGAAAGGATATGCAGATGATATGCTATTAGAAGAAGAGGAATGCATTATGGTGCTATCTTTGAGATTATGTAATATGATCTCCAAATTGTTGAAAGAGGGGCATAGGAGAAATGTTTGGATATAAATTCACCTAAAACGATTTTTATATCTATTTCAAAGAAAAAGAAAGTACGTACAATAAACATTTTTGCTAAACTATTATAGTTAGTTTAGTCCATATCCAAAGATATGGACATACTCTTGGAGTCTCTTTAAAATATTGGCTAAACTCAGAAGAGCCATAACAGATACATTGGATATGGGACAAACACAATGTTCCGCTCGTCATATCTTCATAGACTGTTGTCCTTCAAGAAATATTTAAGGTAGGTGTCGAAATGAACATAAATTATTACATGGATTAAAAGCTACTTGGCTATAATAAAAAGGCTTCAATCTAGTGTACTAACAGAACAAAAAATATTAATTAAACCAGCAAACATAACTATACTTTCATGTGGGTACCTACAAACAAGGGAAGACAGCCGAATAAGGAAGTAAGCCATTTGAAAAAGTTAGAGTCAAACAAACCTGCAGTCTAAAGTCTTCTTGCAGAAGACGCTATAGCTTTTTCAGGGTTCCAATGAATGAATGAATGATGAAAAAAGGAGATAAAAGGTTACTAGAACAACCAAGTATAATTTAGTTGAAAAAGCTCATTCCATATGAACTAAAATATGTAAGAAAGTACTATAGTTTGAAACAATAGATTCCAAAATATATGAAGTCTTACTATCAGAAAGCTGTATTCTTAACTACTACTTACGCAAGCTGTAATATCATACAAAGAAGCAAAATCCCTGTCTAGAAGAGATGAAAATCTTTGTTTACATCTGTTTCCTACTAGTTGTTTTCACTAGACCAACCCGTCAGTACCCCATCCTTGGGTATGTCTTGAAATTCTCTTAATTGAATTTTATTATTTCACTCTAATTTTTGTAACTAATTAGATATAATTTGTATTATAGTGTCTTCCTGATGATGAACACAAAGTGTTCGAAACGCGTTGAATAAAACTTCATTTGTGTGGAGACTTTTGTTGGTTTATCCATTTTACCTCAGAATAAAAAGTATGTTATTCATAAAAGAACTCAAAATTTTCAGTGGACTTTATGAATGAAAATGGGGTGAACATTATGACAAATAGTGTATTCAGGTGCTCAGTTTAATAATAGTATGGCAGATTGATCAATGATTTCATGCTTCTTGTTACTGATAATATGGTTATGCCACATTTAAACAAATTATATCATTATTGATTATCAATGAGTTTGAAATTACTTCCAAACGATACCCACATTAAAAAAAAAATCAATTACTGGTCAACTAGTATTATGTTTACTTATCGTAAAGTTGTGTGTAAGACATTCCAGATTTTTTTTATTTGTATTTTCTTTTCTTAGAATCATAACACCTTTATTCTCATTATAGTTTCTTTTTGTTTTTAAATAAGAGAGCAGTTGAAGGAATATGTAGCAACGAAAAGGATCTAGACTGTGGCCGAATACATTATCCTGTTTTGGAAGAATGAGTGGCCGTAAAAAAGTTTACGAGTGACCAAAGTTAACAGTAAAACATGTAATCAAGTCAGCCCAATCACAAAGCCCTATGACTGAGTCCGCTTCCAAACTTAATTGCTTTCCTTCACCATCTCTCATAAATATTTTGCCTTATTCTTTATTTTTTCCAAATTTAGAAGGAGTATAATGTTTATAAGAGACACATTACTAACTAATAAGTAAAAGTAAGGAAATTGAAAACAAAATGTTATACTAATTTGTGTATTTTTAAAATAATAATTTTTGCATTTACTAATTTTCAAGAAATGTATATCTATTAACGAAATTAGATTAACTTAAAATAATTGCATCGCATTACCAACAGTTTAATTAAATCGGAATATCTAAACACTAGTAAAGAGTAAAATGAATAAATACCTCAGAAAGGTTATACATTTTTAATACAAAAAATAAAGCATGCATCAACTTAAAAACCGAAATGCAGATTAGTACTTTAGTATAACTAATTATGCATGTAAAACGTCCGCTGTAAATAGAAACCATACACAAATTATGAGAAAGAAATAACAATCTTTTAAGTGACTTATTTTTAATTTTGGTACTACATTTTGCCAACTGTAATTAATATGTTATAATTAGTACAGGTATTCATTATATTTGACGGTTACAACTGGTGAAGGGTTGGAAAGTATGATTATATTGAATGAACATGATTCAATAGAAAAATAAAACAGGTAATATTAGTATTTATTTAAATCATATAAAATAATAGTAAAGGAAATTATTAATCATAAAATCGACAAAAGTAATTCTTCATCATTAATATCAATACTTAGAATTATATAAATTTATATGTTATTTATTAAAATTATTCTAACTTAAGTAATAATTTTAAATAACAATAATTACAATATTAAGACATCCCATTTATATAGAACTTATAAAATAGTTTAATTGATTTCCGTTTCTCGTTTCCTAACTACACCTCCCTTGATGTTCTTTAAAAACGCCTAAATTATTCAATGCACTATGTCTCAAAAATAATTATTTGCTTCATTCCTTACTGTCTGGTATGACAATCTATATACTTATAAAACTCTGATATTGTTGTTTAAATATTTGCACACGCTCTAAACTAAGTCAAATATTAGCAATTTTTGTGGGAATCGAACCCACGCCCTTGGTAAAAGGAAGTCCAGAGCGCTACCTTCTGCATCATAGGTATTTTTGTGCAAGAAGCTTCCAAAAACTGATATGAATGACGTCAAAGTATTAAATAAAAGGTTTTCAATCTAAATAATGATTTAATCATAATAAATTTAGAAAGAGGAAATTTAATGAATAATTGACGAGAATATGAAATAATTATTTAATATATCAATAAATGATATTTATTATAGTTAACAGAAGTTTTAGAAACTATCAAAATAATATAAGCAAAATATTAACAGCACACAATTATGTCTGTAATCATAAAACATTTTGTCATAATGCCTATAGTTTTTTCTTTTGACATATCTATTTCAATAAAAATGAGAGAGTAGAGCTCCCAATGCATTGGAAGGTACAAAGAAGTTCTTAATGAAACTAATTCCTCTAAATTAAGGATTTGAGGACTAGTTGCATTGGTTGAAGCCTCTCAGGAATTGACAACTTCTTCCAGTTGTCAAAAGAGGAACTGATGCTCATATTTATAATGCTTGAATCAGTCTTGCTTGTTGCTCAAATTTACAAAATTCCATTCAACCACATTTAATTATTACTTCCCAAAGACATGTTATCCGTGAAAATAATGTTGATTAGTGTATTAGTCTAAATACTCTTCAATTGCCAACCAACAAATATTGTTCACAGAAAATTCTATATATCTTTCATTTAACGAGATACACAGTGAAATTAATTACAGGTTCATTGAATAATTTTTAGAAGAAATTTAACTATATTTATCATAAAACTCGGTTTGTTTAGAAACAGAACTGATGCCACTGACTCAATCCTGTTTGATTTAATTATCATTGTGTGCAACTGGTGTTCGTTCGTTTAGTATGTATTAATTAATGTCAATATTAAAATACACTTTGCATTGTAAAAATATTTCATTATGTACTTGAATAAATAAATAATTTACCTATATTGAACCGTTCAATAACTGTAATTATAATTAAATGTCATTAAAGCTTTATGAGTTGCTTAATTAAAACAGGAGGAACTTAATATTTTTACTTCTTGGTGTCATATTTCTATATATAAAATTTATAAAAATAGCAGAACTCAGAAAAAATTGGGATCGAAATTTTCTAGAATCATAAAAAGACAGTGAAAAATTAGCACTTATTTTTGACATTATAAACGCTAAAGCACTTTAGCTCTGATACAATATTGTCCAAAAAAATAGGGTAACATAAACAGTTATAATCCCTGTATGATACATTTCATTGAGATATCAAGAAGATCCAAATATCATCCTAAAACATCAAATATTCGTTTAAACAACTTTAAAACTTAAAGCCATGTATTTTTTTCATCGTCACTATACTTTACTTACGCTAAAGTGAAATTACAATGGGTTGGCAAGTTTGGAACTAAAAAAATTATCTGTAGCCTGAAGCTATTTTGCTCAACACCCCAGCTTTCTTAAGGATGGAAATGCGGAATGGATGAGAAGGAAGGGGATCACTAGAACAACTGGATTTAATTAGTTTGAAAAACTCATTCCAACTTAATTTAAATTTGTAAATACAATACATTTTCAAAGAAAAGATTTTGATATCTTTGTACATTATCTTATAGTATATTCTTTCTAACTATCACTTATGAAAGTTTCAATTAACACCATAAGAAGAATGCAAACTCTATCAGAAAGAGGCTGAATCTATGAATTCATGTATAATGTAGTTAATGTGGTGGAAACGCTTTTAAGAGGCTAAATATTTTTTAGCAAATAATAATTAAAAAACTATGTTTGATTGAAAATTATTTAACTTTTATTTTAACCAATGCCTTAAGAAAAATATTACTTGATTAAAATGTATGAAGTTTAGAATATTGAAAGCGGGAATGTTACACTAAAAATTCCAACTATATGGTAAAGTTATATCTTGAGTAAACTGTCAGATTGATGTAAAAGAATTATATCATATTTTTATAACAGAAACAACTGATATGGACACATTAAAGTAAGTGAAATTATTAAATTGTTTGTCTGTGAGTTTGAGAACGCTTTTTCAGCAGAAAGATGAAAAAAAAAAGAAAGATGATTTGTTCAAAATTTTTGAGTCTATGGAATAGTCACCTTAAAATAAATCTAAAATTAAATTTATTGTAAACAAATTTAATAATTAAATTACTTAAAATACAGTTGAAGATAGGTTACTCCAGATTTTTATAAAAACTTTCGCATCCTAAAGTAGATTTTTTGATATGTACTTACTGAGTTAAACCTTTAACCTCAGCATTTGAATTAATCAATGAAATAAATTCATTTGTGTTTAAATTGGGATTTGAGGTGGTATAAAACTTGACCCATAAATAAGACGTGCGCTAAGGGTGGATAAGGGTGGGTGAAGGGGTAGCAGATGTGAGAAGTGGGGCAGGGTGCAGGTGGCGGCTGGCCAAGGTCGCAGACACCACCCTGCTCCAGACACCACCCTACGCCCTCGCACAGCCCTTATCCATTCCGACCCTAACAGGGCTGACTCTCTCAAATCCTTACCCACTCCAGCATTCCTCCTTTTGCTAAATTAACTTGACTTCTTCCTTCAGTTAAAGAATTTGAAGAATAATGATAAATGTTCATGCACAAATAATTATCTCCAAAATATACAAACAGGACAATGAATTATCTATGCCGTTTACCTATAACACTGTCTATTAACACAGTAAAGGGTATTTTTTTGCTTTACTATATAACTGTTCTTAGTCACACTGACTAAATGCTGCAAGTACCATCAAATCCTGCAACATGTGACTGTCAAATCACTTTTAAGTTAAAATGCATTTACAATTATCGTCAGTATCTTAGTCATGCTTCAGTCTTATTATTTGTTTTTTTGTATTATTGTTACAATTTTATTTGTATTTATATATATTAAAGTCAGCCGTATAATTATAGACTACTATTTATTTTTATTCAAGTGTCACTTTTTTTCCTCGTGCTATCCTCTCTATGATTTTGTTTATTCATTGTTTTTTGCATATTCTAAAGAAATGCTCAACTGATGTACGGTAATGACTATTGCACACCAGTGTATCTAAATATATGTAACTGGATGTATTACAATCGGTAAATTTCCTGAAAGTAGAGGTCCTTACATGAGGAAAATAATGCATTAAATGTTCTAAGAATCTAGAAAAATAATACTGCTGAAACATTTCCTGGTAAAAAGAAGTCCCAGCTCTTTATAACACTATAAAATTATAGAAAAGAATTACATTTTTTTAAAATTGCTTTACACTAATAAAAATATAGATTAATAAAGAAAAATAAATCAATACCTCTGGATTGAATTTCCCTAGTCTAGAAGTTGTTCCAAAGAGTAAAAATTACGGTATCAGCCTTACCAACGAAGGTCATTCGATTTACAACTTTTACATACTTCATTTCTTAAGCTAATATTAGACTATGCTAATTATAAATTGATTTACAAAAACGTCAACATGTTTATTATTTCTCCTTTTTAACACAGTAAAATGGATAATCAAAATATTTAAGAAAATTAAACTTAACCGATAAGTAAAGTAAAATACGATATTTTTATCAATTTATCATTCTCACATTAGCATGTAAATATATATGTTTATTTATTTATAAATAAATAATAGCCTATAAATCTTTAACATATAGGTTAAATAATAACCTATAAATCTTTTAAACAAATATTCATAATGACTTACTGACTAATGTTTTCAACTATTAGTAAATTAGGGCACTACTTTAGAACTTTCTTGAATCTAATTAAAGTGCTGAACAATCGATATTTGTAATACAATGTATTTTGAATACTTCATACCCTGTCATAAATACAATACAATAAAATATGTGTATATGTTTATAGTAAACAATAAAAGATCAGCACTGAACAATTCTAAGTACAAATATTTGTTGTTCTGTTAAGATAGTGTTAAACTTAAATATAGCAGTGGATTTGGCTGTCTTAAAAGAAAAAAATATAGAGCCTTTAGGTTGCATTAACTGCTTAGAGATGCTTTAATGGAGGAAAGGTATTTAAAAAAATCAATTTTATTATCAGCCTCTATTATGAGTCACTTTTTGAAAAATAAGTAATAATAAAGTTTTCTTGTCAAAGTTACATGACGACTTATTATTATAATTATAATAATATAAAAAAAAAATTAAAGATGATTCAGGAATCGGTCAGTTCTTCAGGTTCAAATTGAACCTGAACTGATTTTGAACCTGAAGAACTGACCAAGTCCTGATAAACTTTAAATTTGTTTCTGTTTCACTATCGATACTTTTATCAATAAAATAATATACAAAACAGTATCATTATAAGAATTTTGTAATACTACCTTCAAAAATCTTTTTTTTTTCAATGTAATACAAAATGCATTCATATAAAATATGTGTGTTACTATTATTATGATATATATTATAACATAAGCTAATTTGATCACTAAGGTCATGCACACATAATTCTCAACGTCCAAATCACAATAAGAAATGAGAGAAAAAGACTAAGATCTTTCAAACCGTAACAAGCAGTCTTTGTCAGAGTCAAATCCCATTTGACGAAGACCTCTTATTACAGTTGAAAGATCTTAGTCTTTTTCTCATTTCTTATTGTGGTTTGGACGTTGATTGTTTTTCACGTGTTTATTTAAAGTTTTGTGTCGATGAAAACATATAATTGTATATAAACAATTAAGTAAAAGTTAACTTCAACTGTATGGAACAGAAAATATTCCCCTCCCTAATGAACAATAATAGCCAAAATAAAAAAGCCTGTAAACATACTGAATCGTCTGGAAACTGAAGAAGTGCACTGTACTGTACTTAAAGATCCTTGATATCGAATCTGTTTAAATGGTTCGTTTTTTTTTTCACTAAGAAGCAAAGGAAAGCTTGACTCACTAGGGGGTTTGCAGGGGCAAAGGTAATCAGAGGCTCAAAGCTTGGCTGCAATAAAGGGGAGAGCGAATGTAAATGTTAATTTTTATCTGACCCTCACAGGGCCACCCAAACAGCCCCGGCTTGAGACTCTCTACATTGGACACTCAATTCACAACGGGGACTTATTCAGCTTATCACGAAAACACTGATCAAGTATTCAGGCTTAAATTAACACCTTCAACTCATCTTCTAATCAAGCAACATCTCTCAAATATTACCTTCTCAGTCATATTTCTTTCCTATATCTTTTCACAAAATAATTTTCCTCCACTTCTTATCAATAATCAACTGCACATTTAGTTACTCAATCCAGAAAAAACGTAATTCTTTTTTATATCGTATATCCTTTCTGAAAGATCAAAAACATAAAAAAACAGGTTTTGGGGGAAATACTGATTTCCTTGAAATCTACTAAGAACATAAAAGATTCTGGCTGAACGTCAAAAACAATAACTTAATTTTCTTCAAATATAGCTCCCAATATGACGTTCATTTCTGTACACTTAAGATATTGTTATAAATTAAAGTATGTTTTACCTCGGTTGTACCTCGGATGAGAAGAAAAGTAAATACAATAATTAAATTTACTTTTTTCTTCTTTATAAAAAATACTAATACTTGTTATTTTTCATTCAAGCATTGTAAAATGTATGTAAGTTAAATTTAAAGTGACTTTCACTTTACACATTTTTTTAAAATGAAAGTATTAAATGAATATTACACTCAAACAGATAAAAGATTACCTGTGAATTTATGGCAATACGCGTATATTTAAAAAGCATTATTTTGAACATTTACTATTAATACGGTACAAACTAAAAGTAAAAAGCCGGAGCGTTAGAAACCAACAACCATTTTTTTTTAGTTCCTGCTACTCCTTACCCGGAACCGAATGCTAGGCACCAATGTAAACATGTAAACTTTTGAATTATAATTAATTTTGAATGTTACGAACCGTAACGCTCTACATATCAAAACGAAGTTATATCCAAAAATAGCACTTTATGTGATCATATGCTGTCATTTTTTTCAAAATTACATGAAGAAATTATGAAATCTTTATAATTTCAGAAAATGTTTTTTAACACAAAATGTCTATTTATATAGCATTGAAAATTAATTAGCCAAAAAAACCTGAATTTAATAGCCTAAAAAAACGGTACCTAAAAAAACTAAATTGAATTCTTATTACTGCAAAGGCAATAGAACAAAAAAAAAACTAAAAAATTATCTTTGAATAATAAATCACCTGTAGTACTTCTCAGAGTCGTATAAATTGACCTAGAAATGTTCATTTCATTTTTAGTAAAGTAGAATAATCATAAAAAAATTTGTTCTCGAAAATTGAAACGTTTTAAGGCACCAAAAGTACTTTTTTTTATTTCTCGATGATCTCTCTCTCCTCTCTCTCTCTCTCTCTCTCTCTCTCTCTCTCTCTTCTATCTATCTATCTATCTATCTCTCTCTCTCTCTCTCTCTCTCTCCATCTATTTATCTATCTCACTCACTCTTTATATGTGTGCGTATGTATTGTCATATATACATACAATTAAAAGAAACGGTCCAGCGGACTTTTTAAAATAAAATAAATTCAAAACGAAGGAAACACACAGAAAGACACAGACATAACTCACATCGATATTTCGACCATCATCGTCATCAGGAGGTGTGAAGAGCGAAGAGCGAAAAGTCCCGCTGGAAGGCAGGACGGTGACTCAGCCAGGGTGAGTCGCCGCCCTGCCTTCCTGCGGGACTCTTCGCTCTTCGCTCTTCACACCTCCTGATGACGACGATGGTCGAAATATCGATGTGAGTTATGTCTGTGTTTTTCTGTGTGTTTCCTTCGTTTTGAATTTATTTTATATATATATATATATATATATATATATATATATATAAGTGCAAAAGAGGTTTGTAAGCATACTGAACCGTTTGATAGATCTAATTCATGTATGACCATTAAATTGAGCCTTAATGTGTAGATGAGCCTTATTATTTGGGGGCAATATTACAAACATGATGGAAATGTCACTTTTTTTGTGCAAATGTTTTTAGGTATTTTTTCTCTTAAACTACTAACTTTAGTCTTGAAATGTCGACATATCATCGAAATCAGAGAAGCAAAAAATGTGGAAATATTTAGGTTTTTAAATGTACTGAAGATGTATTTTATTCAATGAAATGTAAAAATTTTGACTTATGATTGAATTTGAAAGAGTATGAGGAGGATACAAGCCATATCATTTGACGGGCCAGAATGATATTCTACCTAAAAATAAATGAAATAATTGAACTGATCAAGTATGATTTTCGATAATATTTACCATAGTGCTTGCTATTACGAAAACAAATGTTGCTATTTTTAATCAACAAACAAAACTCAATTGGTTGTTAGTGAGTTTACAAGTACTTATTACAAGTACTTATACTAAAGATCAGTGTAGACCACTTCATATTTAAGTTTATTGTTAAGTAAATTTATCTTATTAATAGTTATATTCAGTTTAATAATAATCTGAGCAATCTAAAGGTCATTAACATATGCACTAGTAAATTTAAATATTCATTCACGCATTATAAGTCCCCATAAAACTAATTTATAAGTAATCAGAAATATCTAGACAACACTTAAATATTCTAGAAAGCAATAAATATCAATTACTTTCATCATTTTATAGTGTTGGAGATAGATTAAAATTTTCTTCTCGATGTAAATAACTAAGAGAATTTCGTAGAAAAAAAATGGAAAGCTTGAAATATTATTAAAACAAAACTTATTGCCTTAAGGTAAGAGTTTGATAAGCTGTAAATTCATGCTTAGAGATCGGAAGGTAATATAATTTAACTCTGAAAAACAAAAAAAAAACAACTTGCTTCTTGAATTTTCTACCTACCCTTCACCTCACTTGAAACAATTATAAATATCCTTTATACTCTCTGAAGGTTATAATCATTAAACTCATATGCTTGTCTTGAAACATATCTTTTTAAAAAGTATCAATTATGATAAAATTATTAACCACTTACTAGTTTTAGTTAATTTAGTTTTTAAATTACTAGATTTTTTTAAAAGAGACCAATATTTTCTATACGATAAAAATTGTGTATTCTTAGGATATTTTAATAATAATAGCTTTAATTGTATAGTCTGCAGAAAGTTATTGGCAATTTATACTAATATACGTTTTAACAGTTTGGTTTTTTAAAAAAAAACATGATGAGGGACAGAAGATCAAAATGATGTTATTGATTTATATTCATATAATTTACTGTAATAATTAAACGATTGATTTGCTCCGCATTTTTCAAAACATAAATGATGACTAAAGGAAATGACGACGATGGTCGAAATATCGATGTGAGTTATGTCTGTGCTTTTCTGTGTGTTTCCTTCGTTTTGAATTTATTTTATATATATATATATATATATATATATATATATAATATATTCGATGCGATGTTGACCAATGGGAGTAGAGTTACAGGTCCAAGCGTAAGGTCCCAGTTGCCCGCTGCTCAGCAAAAAGCCTTTGCGTTCTGCCAATAGGTATAGAGGTTGCACAGTCCCTCTGTGTTAAATGAGGGACATTTAACACAGAGGGACTGTGCAACCTCTATACCTATTGGCAGAACGCAAAGGCTTTTTGCTGAGCAGCGGGCAACTGGGACCTTACGCTTGGACCTGTAACTCTACTCCCATTGGTCAACATCGCATCGAATCATATTCCTTTCCCCGGACAACCATAGAAAATATATATATATATATAATTATATATAATATATATTATATATATATATGTGCAAAAGAGGTTTGTAAGTTATATATTTAATGAATTTAAGTTATAATTTAATGAAGAAAATTATCACAAAAGCAAACTACATATAACACAAATGCATATAAATAAAAGCACGGGACCAGGAAACAGTTTTTTCAGAGGATTTAAATTTTAAAATAATGCCTAAGTTAAAATAATGAAAAAATAACATGAGATGACTGGATGGTTCAAATTCTAAAACTAATTGGTGTTTAAATACTCTGTGAAGTTGAAGGAAGTTTATATTGATAGCTAAGTTAGTTAAGTTTATTAAAACTAAAGCCGGTCGGTTTGGAAAATAAACGAAATATTCCTTTGTGTCCTACGGTGTGGGGATATTGTTTTGAAAGACAAAAGCCTTAATTCCGTTATTTTTCCAGTTTATTTATTATTTGATGAATCATATTCATGGAAGCTATAACTTCCGGCTTCCACGCTATATGACCTTGACTTGGCCAACCTGAAAACACTTTGATGGTTTAGCCCAATAGTTCTCAACGTGGTCCATATGGACCTCCAGGGGTCCACAGAGGATTACTGGTGGCCCACTAGGAGATTTTGAAGGTCCATGAAAAGCAGTTCGTACTGCATGTTAAGATTACATGCGTATATCAGTATTTATAACCAAAAATATATCAAAGCTTAGTAAGCTGACCATTAGAATATTCAAAAATATAATATTCGAAAAAATAATTAAAACAAAATGCCTAATATCCTTGTCAGTTTGTTATAGTGTTTCAATGTTTTATAACAATTTTCATGTCATATTCAAAACTGATTCTATTACAATTTATTTCAGGATATTTTATAAAATGTTAGTAAAGAAATATTTTTTATTTTTTTAAAAATGTTGATATATTTTGACATCTCGCAGTAAATGTAATGTAGTTATTTTATAGTTGCACTGTTCATTTACTTAAAAACAAATATTTCTTGAAAATTTGCATGGTTATGTTTTTTAAGTATCATTAGGAGGGGGGGGGGGTGTGAGTGGGGGTCCACAGATGGTGAAATAGCTCTCAGGGGGTCCACAAGCAAACAAAGGTTCAAAACCCCTGGTTTTGCCCTGTGGTATAAATGGGATAGTTCTTTTCCTGCAAACTTTCCAAAATCTCCTCCCCTTTTACATTTTATCATTACTCAATACATATGTCTTTTATTCATCTTTTGTGATTTGAGCTAATTTTATTTCTCACTCTTGATGTCACCCTTTAGGTAATGGATGCTTCTTCACCTGACTTCTCATTAAATTTACTAATGCGCAAAACTTTCTTAAAAATAATGGTTACCGTCCTATCATACCAGAGTGTTCGTATATGAGGAGTATGTGTGTAGTCTGCATAACAAAAACATAAAAATAATCAGTTTAAGAGCACATTGGCATCATATCACGTGAAAACAATAAAGTTTTCATTTTGTCTGAATGAAATATTTTTTGCTGTGTTTCCAGTCAGATGTTCATTTTCCTTATCTGACAAGATTACGTTACACATTAAATCACATGTAAATTTTAGATTTTATAATTTCATAAAAAACTTAGTGTTGAATTTTTTTAATTTACTATAGGTAATTTTTTTAAATTAAATTATAGTTAATCAATAATTAACAAAAAAAAATCAAGTACGAGATGTTTACGAATTAAAACATGTTGATGTCCTGTAAATCTATTTTTAACATCTATTTTATGATGTTAGTAGTTTCTAGGAAGTTTGTAGCAGGACAAGTAGGGTATAATAGATATAAGTTTATCTATTCGCAAAATTTCACAGGTGCTCTACGGATCATAGTGATACTGGAAAAATTATACAATATTGCGGAATACGTAAGAAAATTTCTGGTTATTTTATTTGGGAATAGACATTTTATTTCATTTCATAAACAACATTTGGACGGTATATTAAAATCTGATTAAGGAACTCTTACTTTCACTATCAGGCAGTCCATCCAACAAAAAAAAAAAAACAAGTATCACATGTGTGTACATGTTTCCATGTTGGATTTTTTCAACTTTTTTGTAAAAAAAATTCTGAATAAGTTATGTTTGAATTATTAAAGAATATTGAATTTGTAATGGAAATTACAATGATTACACAATGTTGGAAATTGTAATATATGAATTGCTTAGAAACAATCTGCAATACTCTTTTGTATAAATCCCATTAAATTACTTTTAACACATAAGCAAGGAAAAAAATTACTGTTTTATGAATGAAGACAGCTACATATGTTTCACTTCTAATAAAAAATATGTCAGCTGAAATAAAAAATGCTGCTTACTTCAGACAGTAGTCTATTTTTGACAAGGCTGTTGAAGTACAAGTCTTTAATTTTAGAAACAAATATATAAAGTTTTTTATACTGAAATTTCTTCATCAGTCAAAATATTGCAGATAAAAATAAATACATAATACGAAGCAGTACAATTAAGGCAACAGAATTAATAATTTTCATCTCATTAAGTTTGTTTTAATTATTCAAAATATTCTTACTATGTTTTTGAGGTTTGTTAAAGCAGACAAATATTGTTTATTTGTTTTAATGAGATGTAGATTCTAAACATTTAAATAATTTATTTCAATGTATTTTTTTTAATTTACTTTAGGTAAAGAATAGTTAATAGTCATAAAAAAAAAGTCGAGTATGAAATATTTTCGAATTTCAACATGTTGATTTCTTGTGAATCGAGTTCGAACATACAATTTCAACAGAGTATCAAAGATTAATAACTGAAATTCGTAATTTGTTTGAATATGTGGTATAATTTAAAAAAATAAATAAAAATGATACATTTAAACTAAGTACAAAATATTAAAAAAAAAATTGAAAAAAAAAATAAATTGAATGAATGTATTTAGAAAGACATAGTAAACATCAAGTGAAATCTGATGTTTGAAATTTGAGAACATGATTTTAGTGAAGGAAAACAAATCATATAAATGTTTGGTTCACCGTTACCATATATGTCACGTGTGTTTACATTAATAATAATACACGAATTTTTAATGCTTTTAATATTAGTTGTTAACATTACTTTACTATTATCAATGTAGTTACAAGTAATTAAGATTAAGACTTGAAGTCTCAGCAGGTGAGTATATCGGCATGACATCACGAAGGCCAAAGGCCTCTGTGCACATTCCAATACTCCCACGGTCTTGATTAAAATTAAATTACTATTAGTGTTCTCAATCACAAGCAAGACTTAAACATTTTAAGCAAATCAAATCAACTCTCTATTGATCATGTGAGATATGTTGTGTAAACAATTTAAGGTATTATTTCAAAATTCAATAGATTTACATCAAAATTTTCAAATTTCTACGAACATTAAAATCAATCGATTAAATTGGATTAAATATAAAAATGTATTTTATCTTATATTGTATTTGAATTTTCTTCAAACAATAAAAAAATGCGGATATAGAACAACTGTCAAAATCAGTTGTTTCTGTATTTTATAACATAATAATTTATTTTTCATTTTTTTAAAATGCCTACTTTTTGTTTTGCTACAAAGTACATGACACTAATAATCCTATAAATTCATTATTTATTTTAAGTATGAGGTTTCAAATTTGTAGAACTAACTTCTAAAACTTATTATAAATATTATTTACAATAATAATATATTTCTGAATAGGACATAATTTATGTTTTAAACTTTTAGTTAGATCATTTTTGTGAACTTTAAGTGGGAGGTCCTATGGTATTATTATGTGATCTAATTTGGTTTATGGAATCCGAAGTGTCACGAAGCTCCTTCGGTTTAGTCTATAAAACAGCTGAGACTTGTACCTTTCACATTCGTTCTTGCAAAAGAAAATCTAACTTACACAAGTTTTCGCTTGAAAACAGTCACTTTTAATCGAGAGGGGTGATTTTTTCCCTGTGCTTGTCACTGCCTTTATAATGAGCATGCGCCCACTCACACCCCTCGATTTTTTCATCCCTTATTGATTTTTTTTTATTAGAGAAAGGTTGAAGGGGTAGCCATCCCCTTTAGAGTTGCATCCTTAATAGCATTGGACCTATCAAACAAAGCATACTAGTACGGTCTTTTGATTTTATTGACAGGGCACCCATCAATCACAACTTGTAACTACTTTACTAAAACTAACAAACAATATTTGAATCCTACTTCTTTATAAATCTGTTTTTTTTTTTTTACTGACAAGTACATAATACAATTCGTATCCGGCACTTCCTTCATTATTTGACTTCATCAATCGAGTAATGAAAATAAATCACAATATTACTAATGATAACTACTTATATTTCTAATTATAATAAATAACTAATACTATTAATTAATAATGATTGTATTTAATGGCAATACATCATCCTAAACATTATTCGCTACCTTGGACAGGCATTTTATAGCTAAACGGAATATACAAAAAATTTAACACCAACACATTATAAGTATATTAATTGTTTAAAAATCATCAATTTTGCTTTTTCCATCAATGCATTGGTAACATTTTGTTATTTTTGATTCATCTCTCTGGCTAGAAGAAATCATAAAAAATTTTATACCAACTTTTTGACATTCAATCACTGTAAAAGTGACTATACATATCTACTTTAATGCCACACTGATTCAAATATTATAGCTATCAACTGATTCTCTGAGTTAACTTACAGTTACAATACAGTTATAATAATACCTTTCACAGTATTGTTATGAAAATTAAAATTTCAACATTTTCCAATCAACATCCATGAGCAAACTCAAGGCAAATATATTCGGTTCATTAATACATTCAAGTAAATTAATTTATTAATAATTATTCCGGGATGTTTTTAACAATCATGATAAATACCACCGACTGGTTTTTATATCTTGAAACGGAACCGGACATTTGTGAATATATCATCTTTTACCATCAGAAAACCACACCACCAAATCACGAAAAGAAAGGTTTTCTAAAACCTACTGTTTACATTTGTTTCAAAGTATAGTTATTTTAAAAGTAACTTTTTTTCTTTTAAATAAATCATCTGAGTTGATCATATTTACACCGCAGAAAATCAGTTGAGAGTTATACTATTTGAATCAGGTGTGGCATTAAAGTAGATATGTATAATCACTTTTACAGTGATTGAATGTCAAAAAGTTGGTATAAAATATTTTTATGATTTCATCTAGCCGGAGAGATGAATCAAAAATAAAAGTAATAAACTAGGTGTTAAAACCTGACAATTTATATAAAAATATATTCTATTCTATGCTAACAGAAACTGCACTGAGAATCTGTACTGTCAAAAATGTTAAAGAAATTTGAAAATTTTAATCACAAATAAAAAGTTCTTGGAGAAAACTTTTAATTGAAGCATTTTTGCGATTAAATGACAAATATCACTAAGATGCATACTAAATTCTTTATTAACAGAACTTTACTTTTTCATTTCTTTCAATGTTGGTAGTCTTCTAAGTTGGGAAGACGCCATCGCTTTGCTAAAGTAATTACAAGGTGTGCACTCACTTCCGCAGTAAACAAGTTTGTTGGGGGTATAGGCTTGTGTTGTAGTCTTGAAACAGCTAACTGAAGCTTCCTTGATCATCAAGCTGTTGATCTTATAATCTTTATCTACTACTAGCAAACGTACCCGTCTTTGACGGAATCAAACATTCTATAATACTTGGTATTCAAAATACCATGGAATACCATACCAATTATAGTATTATACTAATACTATAAGGAGAAATTATAGGATAGTAGAAAATATCATTATTAGTACAGTGTTAAGTAAATGCCTCTGAATACACCACATTAGCTGTCTGTCCTTCAGGTTCATGAAAGAACAAACAGTTGGAACCTCTGACTCTTGAGCAAGTAAACTACAGTTGACCATGTGAGAAAAACTTGGTCTCGCTATCTTGTATTCCTGCGTTAGATAAAGTTTCCCTTTGCGACTTAGTTACTGTCAATGCGAAATAGACTCTGAAAGGACTTTGTAATCGCTTCAACGGAAACAAATAGTGGCTGTTTCTGTACTGAATTATCAATCTATTTAGAGTCTATATTTTAAGTTAGGCATACACAAATCTTGTGTCAAAGTTTCAGCTCGTTATGATCATGGTGGCTGAGTTTACTTGTGACAAACGTGTTCGCTTTAAACGTCCATAACTTCAGTTTTACGTTGAATTTCTAATCAATTCAGAGCCTATATTTTAAGATAGACATACACAAATCTACTGTAAAAGTTTCAGCTTGATATGTCTTATGGTGGCTGAGTTTACTTGTGACAAAATTTTGCGGAAAAACCGACAAACTGACAAACCGACAGAAATTTTTCTAAGGGTGGATTCGGTTTCTCCAATGTATGAAATATAAAAAAACTTAAATGAGTCAGTTCTAAGCAATGTACAGTCAAAATCATTAATTTATTTATATAGATACCAGCTTTATTTATATAGATAGCAAGGTGATAACTTCTTGCTATTGTATCTATTAGGATTTGCATTTTTTTTTTCTTCAACACAATATAGCGCGTCTTCACCAACTAAGGTCCTTATAAAAAAATTTGCCTTTAAAATTGTGATATAAAATGGTACCTATACGGAATAGTCTATGGTTAAATTGAACGTATGTATACTTATTGCATATACACAGATATATACAGCATATATATCTTTAAAACTATGTACCTATTTAATGTTATATAGAAAACTATATAAAATTATGAACCCTCATATATAATAGCACATACAATTTAATTTCAAAAGTATTCTTGTATTTTAAAAATACAAAAAGCATTTATATGTTTCTAAGAATTTTAATGTGGTTTTAACATTCATTTGCTCTATCACATATTCTTGGTGGTATCTGCTGACATTATATGGTTCAGTTACAGAGAAACCACACTAAGATGAACAGTAAGTATCATTCACTTCAATATTTTTTCCTCCGTCGCTGTCAGGAAAAGAATTCAAGTTACTAGGTTATAAGATCTGATCAATGAGAAAGTGCATTTCGACCAGTCAGTACTGCAACGGTGAGAAGAAAGAAAAGTATAAATAGAAACAAGGAAAACCAGATAGGGGGTAACAGTAACTGAGAAAAAAATATATATATATATATATTTAAAGTAAAAATATGAACAAATATTAACATGAACTTGTTTATTGGACGTCAAAGAGGCAAATATTTTCATCATCAGAAACTCTTTATGCAACACTAGTGTTAGAATCAGTCATCTGTTTAAAATTAAAAATATTTAAATTCAGTAATTCAAACTTGAACCGCAAGATTTTCGTAGATAAAATTGAAATCTAAAAATCATCCCTTCACAAACGACAAATTTTGTGTATAAAAAGAAAATAAGTAGTTTGTTTGCCTAATATTTTGTGTCTTGGAGCAAGTAAAGGCTGGGCCGAAAAAAGTAAGAGCCCTAGTTGAAAACAATAGCGCAATTGATTATTCTGCAGCTCTGAGTGAAGAGTTTAAAAAAACGGTATAAATTATATTATAAATTATTATATTATAAAAATATAATATAAAAAAATATTTAATAATAACAAAATTAATAATATAATTAATAATAATATATAAAAATATAATATAAATATAAATAAATGGTACATATATTTTTTACCCAAGTGCTAGAAAGGTGATAACCTAATATCTGGAAAGTCGGACTTGGCAAAATATTGCTCAAGAAGGTTAAATAAAGATTTTGTGAAATCAACCCTCTATAACAGCTCAGTTGAGAATTTTTCTGAGTACCAGTAGTATACAATGTAAAATTACAGTTGATATTTTTAGTTGATTGAATAATCTTATATTACTTGAAGCCCTTAACATTGTAATTAGTCGTATTCTACTCGTTTAGGAAGAGGTTGGAATAAAATTTTAATCGACAAATTTAAGGTGTGTTATGGTAATTTTTCTAAGTCTCAATACTAAATAAAGGAATGTTACTATTGACATTTTTAGGTGAATATAGGTCTTTATATAACCCAACAAACTAAAAAGAATAGTGTATATGAGTTTTCTCTACATATTTGCAAATAAGATAAAAATATAGAGAAAATAAAAGAACTGTTCCATAATTTTTAAAGAAAGTATTAGTTTGGACTTTAGCATCTAGAGAATGGAATAGGATAAACAAATATTTTCCTAAGAATTTTTAATCTAATGTTATGGACTATTGTTGAATAGTAAGTTATTTATTAGTTAGCATATACCTATTCTATCGATATTGTCTATATGTAACAAAACAATTCCTGATTTTTTCAACACTATAAACTTTAAATAATTTGTTTTTAATATTTCTTTACACAGCTACAAAATGCATAAAATACTCTTTTCTTAATTCATAATAGATTTAAACAACTTTTTTTTGGTTGTAAATTTAATTATCATTAATTATATTATTGTTAGATAAAATTATTTTGCATAAAAATTTTCCTTAAACAGGGATATTCAATTTCATAGAATATCTTACTTTTTTTTTTAAATCGAATTATATTTTATTCACTTTTTAGTTCCTTTTTTTTTTATTTAAAATTAACATTTTTTTTTTGTTTTGTTTGAACTGTCTGTTGTTGAAGATAGAAAAACGTTGGCTATAACAGACGGGATGCAAATTTGCCTGGAGGTATAATGACTGGAGAAACAATAGAAGGGCCCTGTTGGGAGGCTGAGGCTAGGACAAAGAAAGGGAGAAGGGCGAGCAGAGGCATACTGATTAGGACCGACCTGCGCTAATAAATTACTCAATTATACGCAGGAAGCGATAGATTAATCCATCAGAAGGGCTCCAGGTTGTGAGAACGGCAGAGCGATTTGTCTACTAGGACAAGTCGTGCGTGGACGCTGACGATAGATCGATATCGCAGTCATTGTTAGCGAATTTGTGACTCCAAGCGAAACTAAACATGCACCCGATTTCCCATTAGTCCTCCGTCATTTTTCCTTTCAAGACTCATCTGGTTTAAATTCAAACATCATCTAATTTTTCTTCTCTTACAGACTGCTGATGCCACCGGATAAGTCTCTCGTATATTTGCTTTCAACTCCCATTCTCATCATTCCTTCATTATTATAATTTATGTCACACATTAATATAAAATGAATCTATGACAAAACTAGATAGTTAAGTTTCACATCAATAACGAAAACACTGAGAAATTTATTCACTTAAATACTGTAAAAAATTTTAGCATGAAAACCAATTGAAATTAAATGAAGCCAATACTATTTGCTTTACTCAAAAGTATTAATTTTCTATTCTAATTTGCTGCACTGTGAGAATTTTTTTTAAAATTTAATCATGACATTTTTACAATCCTCCTGAAATTTATGCGTACTATTTCATTTTGTAAAATTCATGTCCAACTCACTATCTATATATATATATAAAGATTTCATATAAACACGTGCAATAACAATCAATGATCACACCACAATAAGAAATGGGAAAAGAAGACTAAGATCTTTCAACTATAACAAGCGGTCTTCGTCAGAGTCAAAAACCCAAAGTCGTTGGGTTTTTGACTTTGACGAAGACCGCTTGTTACAGTTGAATGATCTTAGCTTGTTTTCCCATTTCTTATTGTGGGTTGATCATATATATATATATATATATCTGATGACATAAAGCGAAAGGTCTTAGAGCATTTATTTCCATTGTTTTCCTTTTCCTGGTGGTTTAATCTTCATATATATATATATATATATATATATATATATATATATATATATATATATATATATATATATATATATATATATATATATATATATACAAGATTTCACATAAATTCGTGAAACAACAATCAATGATCAAACCGCAATATGAAATTGGAAAAAGAAGACTAAGATCTTTCAACCGTAACAAGCTGTCTTCGTCAGAGTTGAATTTTTGACTCTGACGAAGACCAATTGTTACGATTAAAATATAGATAGGCTTAGTCTTGTTTTTCCTATTTCATGTTATGGTTTGAGCACATATATATATATATTACATTAATAAACTGAACACATATGCAATTGGTAATCAGGTATAAGAAGATTAATTTTCGTCCTTTTGATATCAGTAGAAAAAAACAAGTTTCCCTTCCTTTTAAGATTCTTTTATTGTGAATATTTATAAAACCAATAATTCTAACTTGAAGCACTCGCAGACTGGAGCCTGAACTACATACACTTAATGATTGACTATTGTAATAAGTAATTACTATCTATCTAGAAATAAACCTAACATGACGGCTAAAAATTAGCCGGCATTTAGATATATAGTTTTATATGTAACTATATCAAAAGTAAAATATCTGACTTCACATAACAGACTTAGAAATAGAATTCCTATTTTGATATTGCAATTCCCGTTTCAATTCATTTCAATATTTATTCATTAATTCAAAATCTAAATCTAATGCCACATGAAAATAATTAAAGAATTTTCAAGAGTTCTTTTTTTATGGAAAAATAGTTTAGTGTTGTAGTACAGTAGTAGTGTCGTGATAACTCTATACATTCAACCACTATTGTAAAAAAATATTTTAGATTATATTTTGTATTTAAATTAATAAATAAATCATACTATTGTTGTAATTAATGAGTTTTATAGATACAATATCAGATAAGTTTTATTTTTTCTAGTTATTACGAAAAATGTTACGTACGCAACATATTGTAACATTTTAATCACCGACAGGAACTGTGCTCGGATTAGGCCTTACTAAATAACAGAAATATTCCCATTCAATTTGAATTGTTTTAAATGTTTTCTGTTTAAAGAAGGGAAGTACTGAGAAGACAGAGGGAGAAGAAAACTGTTGCACTAAGAAGTTACTTTATTTTTCTTATTACTGAATTTAGTTTGTAAACTAATTATTCCAATACGATATTTGCATAAAACACAGCTAATTTAAGACAGTCAACGAACTTATAATGAAATAACCCAAATTAACATTAACGGTAGTTGACAGTTATTATTGGGTCCTTGAAGCATAACAATTTTTCTACTTATAACAATAATGTCAAAATAAAAAAAAAATAGTTTTTCTACTTTTGTCCTGTGAAATAAAATTTCGCTGTTATTTTATTTATTGTCTTTAAAATAAACATTTATAAAATATGAGACCTTCACCGGGTATAAGTTTTAATTAAATCAGTTTTCAAGGGAAGAGGAGGCCATGACGATCAATTACTTAAGCCATCTTACCTAGTCTACTTAGAATCATGTGCGTATGTTTGCTTACTTGGGAGCAGACCTTCCTTCATACATTAAATACCCAACCACCTCTCACACTTTAGTCAGATTACGAAACGTTTTCTCGGAACACCTACAGATGTTTAAAAATATTCAAGTAATATATATAAATTACTTGGGCAAATTTTATAATTTAGTTTTATCATGAGTTTTGCTTACATAAGTTATATTAAATGAGTTATAAAACTACAGGGACATAGTTTGGTCAAACAGGTAATACACATGAGAAAGAAAATATCAAATAATATAGGAAATATAAAGTTTTTAGACTAAATATTGAATTTGCTTCATTTCTGTAATGTGCAAATAGTTTATGTTGGCTTATAATTGTCAGAAATGTCAGTTTATAATTAAGATGGTTTGAATAGAGTAATCATGGTGTGTGATCAAACTTAGGAACTTGTGTATATCAAACCCGAATGATGAAAATGCAATCAAGAAAATTAGAAAAACTATAAGTGAAATGAATTTTTGAGCTACCATGGGATTTTGTGTTTTCATTATTCTAGCCAAGTACAGTTCAATTTTCTTCTAATTAGTTTCTTTTTTAGTGACACACAAAGATGATTATTAATGGCTGAAACATTTCATAGATTTAACTTAAGCAAAGCAGTTGTATTCTTTACATTGGATAGTTATTGTATTGTTTTTCTGTTCTGTTAAAGAAATTTAAGAATAAATAACTTCATATATTAATTGATGTTATATTCTTCTTATTGTCATTAAAAATTCCATCACGAGTTTTGACAGGGCAAAATGTCACATATTTTCAACGGTGAATATACAAATTGTTTCTTACAAGAAGATTATATTTTTTTTATATGCAGTTTATCCTAATTTGTTTATTGTATCAACATTGTTTATTTCATATCAACATCAGTGTCCAAACTACATCAGTAAGTCTAGCCATAAACATGTGCTATTCAACCAAAAATAATCGTCATAATATTAAGAAACAATATATTTACCTAACCTTGGAAATAACATTAAATTAACAACAATTGCGTTAGATTTATCACTGAATCACAAAGTCTGCCTTTTACAGAACACTGATGTTTTACAATGATATAAACATTGATTAGACTGTACAAACAACTTTATAATAAAACCTTAAAGATATCAAAATTATATTCATAGCAGAGTATTTTATAATTATAGTATAATTAATTTATATAACTATAATTTTATTATTTGTGAATTACATTTTGCATTAATGAAACATAGATTTTTCTAGGATTCAAGTATTCTGTTGTAAGGTATTTATGTCTATCTGAATTAGTGATTTTCAATGATAAGTAGATGATAAATACATAGAAGGAGATTCTCTATCTCCAGGCCTCTATTTTAATACTTATGGTCAGCATAACAACCCATTAACTACAAGTAATATTTTAGTTTTTCAGATTATATATTATTCTTTTAATTGCTTTTATGTCGATAATTTTTGGCTTCGTTTATTATAATTTTTTATTCATCTTTTGTTCAATTTCTTCTTGAAAGGTTAACATGAATTCTAAAGAAGATAGTATTCTAAGTTAATAGCAGCTCCCAGCAGGTGGCTAATCCTCTAGTAGACAACCCCTCTGGCAGAGAAGCAGGCTTTTGTTTGAACAGCATCTGCCAGAACTCACTTGTCCTTCCGCAAAGTGGGCCATGAAAGATCCCAAAAGGTACGCTAATAAGAAGGGAACAGGTTGAAGGTGCGAGGAGCTGGCGTCGTGGGAAAGAAGAGGGCTCAAGTCATGAGGCCGTGACTAAACGGGATAATAAAGGTTAAGCAGGAATACATCTGGAGGAGATTATTAGCTGACTGGAGTCGAGGATAGAAAAAATCAGTTGCTCCAAAATCATTTCCAAGACGAAGGGAGGAAAAAAAGACTTCCGTAAGGAGATTACACTGCACTTCATTTAGTCGCAACAAAGAAATCAATCAATCCTACTAAATTTGATATAGATAATTATTTTAGTAAAAAAAAAAGTTGTAAGAGAGATAAATCAAACCTCTTTAGAAACGAATCTTAAAAAATTCTTTTAAACGTATTCTTCAAATAAATTTAAATTAATAAATAATTTTAGACTACCGTAAAGATGGAAAAAAATAAGTTGATCTCAATACAGTTCACCCTAGCAGAATTAGTTTAAAAATCAAGTAACTCAAAAATTCTTTAAACTAGCACACCAGCTGTCTGGGTTAAACATCGGCATTTAATAAACAGTTCAGCAACAATAGAGAACTGCAGACACATTAATGGGATAATTTTTGTAATGTTGAAATGAGTTATGTAAAAAATGTTCGTTATTCACTAAAAACATTTTAAAATTTTAGAATTTTTTAGTGTTTTTGAAAATATTATTTTTTTTAATTGTATTTGTGAAGTATAGACTTAAAAAGCTAGTTGTCCACAATAATCGGGTAGTATTCTATTGTAGGGTATTTGTTCTCACCTAAACTTGACAATCTTCAGTCGTAATCTCCAAGTCCTCTATCATACTATTTGTAATCAGTGTGGCAAACTGTTTACTGTAATGAATATTTCAGATTTTTAGATAGTAGATTAGCTATTATTTATAGAATGACAGACTCAAAGCTAATGATCAAATATTTGTGAGATCAATTAACTTTGAAATTAATGTGTTTTTTGTTACAATTTACCTAGGCTAATAATATAGATTTATTATGTAAATTTAACCTGGGTATCATGATTGTATTGTTTAACAAACATCTTGTGCTATTCACACACAAAACTGTTTATATGTCACTTTAATTACCTGAAGGAGAATTTCAACCACTAATTGAAGAAAAAAACTGGATTATGTACAAGTATTTTTTTTCAATTAATTCAGCAATACTTTTATTATATTTTAAAAATATTCTGAAATGTAGGCAATAATGGATCTCAGAGAGGAATAGTGGTCACCATTGGACGCCATTATCCGTTACAAGCAAGTGCAGATTGAAATGATCCAAGGTTAGACTAGTGGATAACACCATTATGCAAAGAAGAGGAAGCTCTCAGGATAGCGAAAAACTGCATTAGGCCATCAGTAAAAACTCTTCTGGGAGCAAAGGGTCGGGCAAGGGAAAAAAGCTGGGCTTCGCCCCGGGGGGCAGGCGACCGTTTTTTCACATTTAAATCTAGAGGCTCGTACGTGAGGCAGATGCTAATAGCCAGCCTAGCTGGGAGGGTGACACTCTCGGATTAATAATGGCCCAAACAATGGCACTACGCGTTCGGGATGGGCACCTGCCAACTGCCATCCATTGCCACAGAGCAGGGTAACAGTCTAGGTCAGCGAGTAATGGATAACACCAACCTGTTTCTGACCTTCATTCCAAATCTGAATTGGCAACCTGTAGATCTATCTAACGCGAATTAACAAGCAAGTTTTCGCCAGACGGTGAAAAATTCCAAATTTCCTGAAGTGTAAGATACTGAATAGTATCTGAAGACATGATTAGTCCCTTATTTTTTTTTTCAATATAAGCCAATACTCGGTTTAAATTTAAATCTCGTTAATATTTGATTATTATTTTAAATAAAAATAACTTAAAGCCGTAGTTGTACTAATATGATAAATTACACATTTAATGACTAAAAGTAATGATCAAATTATGTATAGGCAACTTTACTGATTCTTATACACAATTTTTGAACCTATACAAAATACAGACCACTGGCTTTTGATACTCTATTCAATTTTTTTTTTACTTTACAACATCCTGATGTTTACCACAAGATTATCGATGGAATTACCTAAATACTTTGACTTTGCCGAGCATTAAATACCTATACGTAATAAACTGTATAATAAAACATAATTAACTGTAATATTGTAGTTGTATGAGATATTCAGTAAAATGTGTATTAACGTCATGACGAAAATTTTTTCAATACAAAGGAAAAAGCGCTTGGTTTGGCAAAGATCCAGAATTACTCCAAAAATAGCGTAACTGCAGATAAAATTCTCTCCCAGTCTCATAGTTTATGGTTCATGACAAAAAAAAAGATATTAAATAATTTTTGGAAGTTGTTTTGGAGCTTCAAAGAGATGTTCAATTTACTGGATATCGTAACTTTATATTATTTATTAAATAAATTGTATTTATTTTTTTCTTAACTTAAGACAAAACTCTGCGATATAGTTATTACCAACATCTTGAGGTTGACTAATACACGGAGGCAACTTAAATGCCAAGAAATATGAATTGAACTTTTTGGATTAAAGAACGAAACTATCCATTTTTATGTTTTTTTTATGTTTTTATATTTTTATGTAAGTCTATATTGTTCAAAATCATAAGAAACAAAAGAATATGTAAGATTTTTATTAAATTTATTTGGAGTTTCATGAGAAAGGAAATATTTAACCAAATTTTCAAAAAGGGGTTCTGAAGTTACGCTGCAGTTCCTTCCCAAGAAGTAGCAGCATCAGACTAAACGACCTGAAGCCAGTTCACCACAACAAGTAACACTGAGCATAAGTGAGTTCATTATAAACTTGTTCATTACTGATATAGATTTTTATTTATAAAGCTCGATTATACATGAAGAAAATATGAGTAAATAATAATTTTTGTGATAAGAATGACTTTTTCCCATTTTACATTCTTTGAATTGTAAAATAGTGATCTAACACCAGTTGCAAGTTCCTATTTCGTTCTGCAAGTAATTGTCAACAGCGTCTAACCATATCAATGACACATCGTCTCTCAATTTTAGTGATCATCATTTGAAAGCTCGTTCTAATCAATTTAATGCAATCGATTTTAAAACGTTCTTCTGTATGAATGTTAGATCAAAGATGATTATTTCATTCCTGATTATAATTGATATTGGTATTCCTTTATTTTCTTATCATCCCTTAAAATTGCCTCATGCCAGGCAATGTCATTACCACAGCAAAATGCAGAAGTAGCTTTAAAAGGGTTTTACTGTATTTTAATAGTTGTAAATAACAAGTTGAAAAAGAATAAAACAACAGGGAAAATTAAAAAAAGAGCACTTCCTAAATATATATATATATATATATATGATCAAACCACAGGATGAAATGGGAAAAAAAGACTGAGATCTTTCATCCACAACAAGCAGTCCTCGTCAGAGTTAAAGACGTAAAAAGAATTTTTACGTAACGTAACGTTAGAGTCAACGTTAAATTGCCTCTGACGAAGACCACTTTTTTTGGTTGAAAAGATCTTAATGTTTTCTCCCCATTTCATCTTGTAGTTTGATCATTGATTGTTATTTCACGTGTTTATGTGAAATCTTGTTATATATATATATGTTATAATTCTGTAAAATACAAAATATTTTTAGTAATTTGCTGTTTTTCAGATTCAAATTAATTTTTTTTTTCATTTACATCGTTTTTCATAGACCTACATCTCAAAAATGTGGCAGAAATTAAACCAACGAAACATTAACATCTCAAAATAAAAATCTAAAATTGAATTTCAATAACAAAGTGAATACGATTTTTAAATTCTCTTTAATAATTGCACAAATAGGTTGATACGGTTTTGGGATATGTCAATAAAAACGGTTATATGAAAAATTTATTATAAATAGTTGTAAACTTTACTGTTAATCCGATTTTCATTTTGATTATAACGTGAAATGGGAGCCAAATGATAAATGATTGAAATCTCCCACACTAGAAGAACAGTAAATGTGAACGGCTATAAGAATGTTATTGGAAACAGATTACTAATAATTAAATACGTGCATATTGTTAGTACTATAGAGTTTAGTAAGTCCATATTAATTATTAACTAATATTAAATAATTACAGTTATTTGAGGGCAGGATTCATTTGTTATGATTAGTCCTACATGAAGATGCACTAAGTGCAAAACCGGTCGGACGTCTACAACAACGATTTATGAGGTAAGACGGATTTGTATAATAATAAAATATTTTAACTGATTGGTACACAAAGCCTATCAGTGCTAGAAAAAAATCTGAATTATAAATCGTCCCATGTTATGAATTCAAAAACTGATTTTATTATCATTAAAACTTGGTGAATAAAATTATTGAAATCAGCAGTTCATGTTTCTTGAATAAAAATACGAAATAGTAAAAATGTTATTAAAGAAAAATAACTATCAAAGAAATTTAATGGAACGTCATTGGTTTATATACTTAAAATAACAAGAAAATCCATCCAACAGAAAAAATAATGATTGACATGAAAAGATAAAAAGTTCTTTAAATTTACATTTATTCAAGGTAATGAAGTATAATAAAAAGTATTTTTATCGTTATTATTGTTATTACTATCAGAGATGCTAATTGAACTGCTGCGTCTCAGCAATGTTAATATAACGGTTTCATAAAATGTATCCGCTCCAAAGTGTTACCTCTCGAAGAGGTATTTTATGTGTAAAGTTCATTTACAGTTTTCAAAACAATTTAGGGTGATATACAAATAATTATTTATATAGTTATTTAATTATTATTATTTTGAATTTCTTATCAGTCATTCAATTTACAGAATTTAAATTATACAATTATTAATGACTGTCTGTGTGGTAAAATTATTTAAGAGGTAAGCACACGTGCTACATGGCGCCACCAAAGCGTGTCTTTTCTCAATAGTCACAGTTTAATTGTGCTAGAGGTCACAATTACATTTTTTAATGCAACCACCAGGTTGTTACTTGGAATTCTCAATGTTATCTCGAGACTGTGTGCTTTCTATCTGTGCTCTATGTGACGATTTGTCTTCTTTATTTGTTCCCTAATATTGCTTAAAGCAATCCGTTTCACTAAACTTGAAATATTGTTTTGCCATGGTCACTGGTCAAAGTTTTACACAAATCAAGGAAATTTTTATTTTTAAATATAAGGGACAAGTAAAAGTACCAGCTATAGCTTGAATCCCACCAAGTAAAGTAATCTAACCGAAGGAACTGGTAAAATTATGAACCTTGTTGTCCATGGCTAGGTGACCCTTGGCCCTATAATATAACGTAAAATCTTCATTTTTTAAATCTAAAATAGATGATTCAAAACATTTACGAAATAATCTTATGTATACAACAAAGCGTACAAGTTTACTAGGGAGAAACGAGAATTTTTTTTTTGAAACTTTTTTGTTTTTTTAAAAAAAGAGCAATTATACTAACATTCATAGTCTATAAGGACAGAGTAGCAGCAAACAGGATAGTTGACTTTTTTTAGTTTAACTGTCATGAGGGGGAAGAGAAGAGGGAAGACACAACGCACCAGCGGAACGACCATGGATAACTGACACTGCAGTCACAAACGCGGGCAATCAGAAAAAAAAGAAGGTATACAAGGAATAATTAAGAAGAGAGGTGGAAAGAAAGAGATAAAAGTAAATGGTCATGGAATAAAATAAATGGATGAAAATTCAAAGTTAAATAAAGGTGAAACAATATATTTTCATTTTTTACTATTTATTTTATTCTATCTCTATTTACTTTTATCTCTCTCTTCTCATCTCTATTCTTGTTACACTTTTTTACGTATTCCTCTTTTCTAATCAGTCACATTTGTAATGGTGTTGTTGGTTGGCACGCTGTCTACTCTTCTCTTTATCCTGATGATGGTTACACAAATAATGCATGACTAATTGTGTAAACCTTTTCATTTTGGTTTAAGTGCTGTTTGGTAATTTATTTTTTGAATAACTCCCGTTATTCATTTTGGATGATTTTTTATTTATTATATATACATAGCAATTAAATGATTCTACTTATAAAAAAAATTGAGTTAAAACGAAGGTAACACACAAATGGATACAGGTATAACTAACTTTTATTTGTCAAAGGTCGTTGTCATCTATTTAGCGATTGGTCTCTCTCAGAAAGGTTGGGCTGCGACTCTGCTATTCTTAGTTACTCTTCGTCTCTGATGACGTATTCGATCTTTTCTAAATCAGTCGACATGATTGTAACTGGTGTTATTGCAGTTGCACTTTGTCTTACTCTTCTCTTTATCCTGATGATGTTATCATATATATATATATATGACTAATTGTGTGAAACCTATTTCATTTTGTTAATAAGCAGCTGCTTTGGTAATTTACATTTCTTGTTGAATAACTCCCGTTATTCATGTTGGATGTTTTTTATCACTTTGTGTGAGTACTCTGTAGTTCAAGCAAGGTTAGCGAATGACATTGACTACGTTTACAATAAAACTTTCAGTTAACTTCTTGAACTACAGAGTCTACACCAGCAAATGTGATACAGGCATAACTAGAGTTGTTCCAAGATTACGGTATGCAGAAGATCTAGTGCTTGTTTTATACCATTTTACTTAAGTGGATTGATCCCATTGCATTGTATATTTCATGTGTTTATGTGAAATCTATATATATATATATAACTTTTTCGATAAAAACACGATCCGGTACAGGAAAAAGAAGTTCGATGTAGTTAAACAAGCATAGAGAAATTAGAAACACACACTACATTCTCTCATTTTCGGTTTGAACCGTCTTCAAGAGAGGTAAGAGAGTGAAATCAAGAGAGTGTACAGAGACAGTTGACAGAGGACAGAGACTCAACTCTCACCTGAAGATGGATCAACCCAAAAATTAGAGACTGTAAGTGTGTGCTTAGAATATCTCTAAGTTGTTTTTATACACATTGAACTACATATATATACAAAATACAATTTTACCAGGACTCCGTCTTTCTTTGCTTCAAAACTGTGCGTTCATGAGACACAACAAGTACCAAGTAAATGAAATTTCACTACGAAAAAGATTTTAAAATAGAACCGTAACGTCAGAATTGAGAGTTTGATTTTAAACCTAAATAAATTGACTGTATCTCGATTACACTTATTCTATCAAACGGTTGATATATTATTAATTATGTTTATGTATATATATATAGTCACAATTAAACATCTACATACATATATCCATTATTCTTTACTTCTAACAATACATAATCTTATATAATGATTTGTATAAAATTTTTTCAGGTAACCATATAATATATTCAAACAATACGAAAACATAAAGAAAACGAAAATTGAATTTTTGATGAATATCTGGGTTGTTAGTTGGCAATAAGCACTGAAAGGTGTTAAACAGGATGATGTATATTATAATGTGTTAGTGAAAAGAGAGTAGTCAGGAGAGGTGCGTGCTGGCTGACTGAATAAAGGAAGCACAGGTCATTTCAGGTGAGGTCAAAACCAGTCAGACTTATGCTTCCATAGTCAACCTAGTCTGGTAGGCAAACCAACCAAGGAAAAATAATTGCTTTTCGCTAATGTAATTCTTATTTGCATTGTTATTTTTTTTTTCATAAATTATGCGAAAAAACAGTAGCCATTACGTACCAATTAGCGATAATAAAAAAAAAAGTAAACCTAATCCCTTTTTTATTTCAAGAAATAAGAGGACCTAAGTCACCTTGAGATAAGTATGCTGATTAGAATCACATTCAGATTAACTCATTCTTCTGTTCGACATTTTTTTTCTCATCATAAGTTATAAACAGTTTATTAAAAATATACCTGATTCTTTTAAAAGCTTTCAATTAATAACGTTCAATAATAGTTATCTATTGGGAAAATTTGTCATTCTATGAATTGTAAAACAACTTTTTGTATTAATTTTTCCATTAGTCCTGTTGAGATCTTAATGAATTCTCTCAACTCTTTCATTTCATTTATTTCATATTTATATCTCTCACTTTTCTCTGTCACTTCCGTTACCAACATTTAATTATTTGACTTAATATCAAATATGACTTAATTAATTTAATTATAATATTTTGACATTAACAAATAAGAATTAATTTTATATTAATAAAAAGTTAAGAATAATTTAAATATTAAACAAAAACAGAATTGTTAACTTGCTATATATATATAAATGATCAAATCACAACATGAAATAAAAAACAAAAGACTAAGATTTTTTAACTTGTAACAACCGATCTTCGTCAGAATGTGAAATCTTTATATATATATATATATATATATATATATATATAATATATATATATATATATATATATATATATATATCATGAAGAAAACGACACACTAAGAATAACAAATGTTTCAGAGTAAACTATTCCTACACAGTAAATAGAAATACACGATTACAGTTTCTGATTTTCGGTTTAACCGTCATCAGGAGAAAAGAGATAGGGACACCAAGCGCATTTGGAAAGAGACTGTTGGAGACAGTAAGTGTATTTTTCTATTTACTGTATACCTATATTTTATTCTGAACCTATATATATATAGTTCAGTGGGTTTTAAATCATGACATGAACTGATTTGTTTACAGTTTGAAAGGATCTTAGTCTTGTTTTCCCATCTTATTGTGTTGATCAATTGTTTGCACATAGTTATGTGAAACTTTGTATGTATAGTATCATCATATATTATATGCATATATATCATATACATGTAGACAGTCATACTGAACTGATTTTATAACATTTGAAGGACACTTAGTCCCATTTGCGAATTGTTTGCCATAGTTTGGACTTTGTTGTAAGTTCACATGTTTATTGCAAAATCAATACATGTAGACAGGAAACTAACGTTTATAACAATAATACACTACACAATGCAATTTTTCTATTCAAACAACAGATTAATTAGTGTTTTAAAGTCCGAAGGTTCATTAAATTAAAATTAAAGAGGCTTATAATTTAAATGACAGCAAAACAATTTGATTAGAGAAATGTAGAGCCTAATGGCTTTTAATAAATTATTTAAATTTAATAATCTAATAATCATTGAATAATTCATGTAATAATAACAATTATTAAAGTATTAACCATCAACATAATAATGATTAATTATTAAAATATATAATTGTTTTTTTATTAGAAGTATTATAATTTGACTCATGAGTCTCATTAAATTATTATTAAAATTTTAAAGTATATATAATTTACATAATATAGAAATAATGAATGTAATTTTGTAAACATTTGAATTGCAATTTCTTTCACTTTAAGATTATTATATTTCAAAATGAGTATAAAAACTTTTAAAAAGGGAAATAATTTCAATCAGAAAGTCCTGAAGAAACCCTAGTAATAGGGATAATAATTTAGTACAACAGGGTGAATAATCATGATTCCATAGTAATGCCCCATACTCTTGTCTGTTTAGAAAAGAGTCAAAGTAATGGAGATATAGCTTTTCTATACCTGTATGAAATGCCAATGAAACAGCGTTGTTTGGCAAAGAAAGCTCGTCATTGTTATGGCCCTTTTGCCTTCTAATCCCTTAAACCCTTCTAATCTAGAAATGTTCACTCTGATATATAGTTAAAATGAAATGGCAAAAAGAAAAATATTTTAATTATTAGAAGTTGTGGCAGGGCATTGTCATATAATAAACCATACTTTGTTTAGAAGAGGTAGAAACATCTAACATACCTAAGAAGCAGTCGATTGTAACAGCTTCAAGAATTTACCAAATCTGTTTAATATCTGTAAAAGAATTAGATACAACCAGGAATTCAGTATTAATGGCGAGAAGGCTCAAGTGCATGATGTCACTCTTACATCTGACTATAGTTCACGCGCATTCAAGTAATCCACTCGACCATGAAAATCTTCTTGAACTACCTACAAGCCTCTTGAGATATTGATGAAAATCATTAAATATATATTGCTTGAAGTCACCTACGATTTAACAGAAAGATAAGGTATAAGGGTGGTAGCAGTACATAACGGTTTTTCTGCATCATCAGCTAATTAATAATACTAACAATAAGTATAGTTCTAACGTAAGTGATGACTGTATCAAAAATATAACGACTACAAATATATCTGTACAAATAAATTTATTGAATAAATGTTATTTGGATAAACTAACTCTCTGTTTAAATTTATCAAAGATGATAATTTATGATTTAAATTTAACACTAACTATAAATTTAATTCTATAATTTAAATAATATTCATCGATAAAAAGCTTTCACATAAACACGTGAAATAACAATCAATGATCAAACCACAATAAGAAATGGGAAAACAAGACTAAGATCTTTCAACCGTAACAAGCGGTCTTCGTCAGAGTCAAAAACCCAACTGAACACTAGACGCAGAAAACATCTGGTGAGGAGTTGAGAAGAGTGGGAGGGAAGATCTTGTTACGGTTGAAAGATCTTAGTCTTGTTTTCCCATTTCTTATTGTGGTTTGATCATTAAATAATATATACAAGTTTAATAACAATCAATGTTTGGCTTATTTAGAGTATTATACAAATGGTACAAAAAGGCATTAAAACGAAGTAAAATAATTACTATTTGTTATAAAATTAATGTCAATTACATAACTCAAATTGTAATTATTTCAAATGTTTGTTAATTATTGATTAGTAATTTATTTATCAGTCCATGTTTTTAATAACAAGGATGCCATCTTTGCTTGAACACGAACAGTTATACCCTACAATGATTTTTAATATTCTTTTGGATATAACTATTTAATGTAATGAATTCCATAATATAAATAATGAAAAACATAATTTATGCTATAATAAAATATAGAAATAAATGATAAATAAAATAACTAATTATAAATATCTCAGTGCTTTTTTAGGCTACCACTTTTCATTATCATTCAATTTTAAAACTCTACGGAAAGTAAGAGAATATGCACACAAAGATCGACCTGCTGGTATTGTTTTTGTTGTTGCTATAACCACCTGACATAATAAATCATAATAATTGACTCTTATTTTATAACCAGTAAAATGTTTTCTATCCAGTAAAGTGTCAATTAAATTGAATATATATTTATAAAGTACCATATATGAAGAATTTACTTCACAGATGAAAGTAAAATACACCGTGTTAAGGAAGAAAAACAAATGGTGCTGGACATAGGGGTGTTATCTCCCTCATTAAGCCCCGGACATTTATAAAAATAAGCATTAGCTACAGTGACATGAGAGTACCTCATTAAAAATAAACACGTGTGTCGAAAAGGGAAATGAATTTTTAACTTAATTAATACAACTGAAGACAACGCGTATGCCTGCAATTTTACTAAAACGCTAACTATTAATCATGAAATTCAAACTATTTTATATTAAAATTTTTTTGAAAGATTATAACTGAGAAATCATTATTAGAAAATATCTGTCACACAATTAAAATTATTTTGTTATACATAGAAAAAATGAAAAACTTAATCATGAGTATGTTGACAATGACAACTCTTAAAAAAAGCAAAATTTACGAAAATGGTATGGGAAAAAAGTAAGTCGGATAGTAATTCATGATTTCAAAGGAAATAATCTCACAACTTGACTTAATATGTATTTAAATGAAAATAATTAATTAAGATCTACAAATAATCCAACAGTAAAATCAAAATATAAAAGGTACATAACAAATCGCAATTCATTTATTTAAAGTAGCACATGTTTTAAAAGTCGTTTCGTTATTCAAACAACTTAAACTTTGCTAAAAAAAAAAATTCATGAATTGCAAATTATAATAAATGTAATTTAATTTATGGGCATACTAATATTGTAACTGCATGAACGAGAGAGCTTCTTGTAACGGAGACTTGTAACATGTCCAATATTATTCGTGTGTGGTATTATTAACTAGCGCTTATTCAAATATATATTTTTAATACAACGCTTTATAACAAAGTATTTGAGTTAGTGTTAAAGCTAAAGAAAGAATTAAGACAGAATTAAGCAGATACAAAAAGTTGTTGCCGTTTCCTACTTAGCTACCGTTGTGCTTTTATCTTATCTAAGGCACGGTAGCCTCAAGCAGCCACTATGGTAAATAGCATATGGAGTTGCCTTAAGTTTTTTCAGCATCCACCAATAAGAAATAGAAGGATGGTAATTTGAATATCTATTCAAATAAGACCTGAGGCTAAACAGGCAGTGGCGGAGGAAGGAGGAGAGTTAAGCAAGAGGATGCCGTGGGCAGTGGCAGAAGTGAATCGCAGTCGGCGGACACAGCATTAATAAGGTAAGCGCACATCAAGCTCTGCAGCAGTTCTCAGCAGCCGCCCAGTGCTCCTTCAATAAACACAGCCCCCATTTAATTTAAACCACTCACAATCCCGCCTTTATAATGTCATACATTATCCTCCTCCAAATTAAACATCTCCCTTAAAACTCTCCGCCCTATTAAATAATCCATAAAATTCTGCAACCCTGAATTTCACATATATTTATGAACCATTATCATCGTTTCAAATGAGTTTCACCATATTTAAGAAACTCATAACATCGGATATTTAATTAACTAAAATCTCAATTTAAAATCACGCTTTAATGAGAATTAGTGATAGACGAAGACAAAAAATGGGGTTGTATCAGGTAAGCTGCTAAGTTCCTGATCTCTTTTTAGATTGTACAGCCATTCATGATCTAATCATACGTCCATAAAAACTTACAGAATGGACTTTATATAATCTACTAGCTACAAATGGCTTTAAGTTTCAATATTATTATCGAAAAGAAAATTAAACAACTCATTTTATGAAATAATCTAATTAAATATATTAAATAGAGTTGTAAACAACTTTCATAGAAACCAACTTTGATGTAAGCAGTACAATTATTTATATGGAAAAATAAGTTCAGTACTGGATTTCACTACATTAAGAAGTGAAGTAATAACAAAATTTGAATGGTTAGTAAACTAGTTAATTTAAAATATATAAATGAAGTACGATAATACTTCATTTTATAAATTAATAAAATAATACAAAATTAATTATAAAAATTAATTCAGTTTTTAGTAAAATTTAAAATTTTATTTTAACTCGGCCTAGCTAATAAAATTTTTTAACTAAAATTAGGTTAAAACAGAGCCAGAATTACGAAGAAACAAATTATTCATTTAATTTTCTAAATGATTTAAATTTATGAACAGACCTCTATATGAAGCAACGTCTATATTTTTAAATAATCACAATTTATTTTCTAAAAATTCATTTTTATACAAAATCTTTGGTTTTTAACTGCTGCTGTACTTGATTTAGGAGTGTTAGAGAATTTTAAATTTATGAAAGTATATTATTTATGATAAAGTATAATTTAAACAATGTCATGCCAACTTGACAAATGCTTACTGATAATACATTTTATAGTTACAGTTATCCTTTTAAATTATTTCCTTGATTAATTTTTTTTTTCTGCCTGCTTAAAGAGGAACTAAATGGTCCTTCAGGTGGACATGATATATCGGAACTTATTGACGTAAAAAAAGGTTGCCTTGACAAATGATTTGAAGACTGCGATAAAGTTTCTCTTATTGGCTCAGGGAAAAGCATTAATTGGCCTATGTATTTGAATACTGGAAGTGACCTCAACGCGAAGCCAGTTGCATTAATGAGACACCGCTTGGAACTTGTTCTGTCAAGTAGACAAAATGACCGGTTGTCACCGGGTGGGAGAACACTCGAGTTTAGCTGTCCATTACACAACTCTAATGGAACAAGTAATTCTTAACCGAATTGTTTTGTTAAATTGTCTGAGAACAACAGAAACAAGTGACTAATTCCCTTTTATTGTAAAGAGCCGTTGCTTCGTTACCTGAATTGTAGACGTGATAACCATTATTCTAAAAGCATGGAGTAATTTCATTATTTTTCCTTCCATTCAAATTATTATTTTGTTTTACCAAACTAACGAATGTATAACTTGTGACGCCATAGTAAAATAGTCACTAACAGTATAGAAGTAAAAAATAAAATTAAAAATTTTCCGAAGCAGCATAATGATAATACTGAACAACAACCACCTTTCAAATAAATCCATTTGATAAAATTATGAAGCGTTACTTGTTTTTTAAAACACAACCAAATGTGTAAATGACATGGTGTTTTCATTATTCTAATTATTACTGAAGTGCTCAATTAAAGTGAACTTCTATATTTGAACACTATTTTTTATTAATCAGTTGTTTTATTGTTTCACTAGATTTAGTTAAGATATATCATGGTTCATGGAACTGTTGCATGATTTACATGCAAAAATTTGCATAGATTGATAACATTGCATTACCAAAGCACATTTTGACTGATTTACATGTTTTGATGTTCTTAAATTTCAGTTTTCACCTTTTTTTTTTAGATAGTTTGTATCTGCTTTGTGGGTGGGTGTGTATACAAAACATTTGTAGGCAGGCTCAGCCTACATAGATTGATGAATCATATTTATATTTTACAAAAAAAAAAAAATAGATCCTACAATATAAGTATGCCCTATTGTTTTTGGAAGTATTATATCGTGAATAAGTCACTCTTTTGGGCTAAACATGTTGTTTGAAAAAATTTTTCCTCCTAAACTATAAACGTTAAAGTGTTGAAAATTTGGGATTCTTATTTATGTTTTTAAAATAACCAGAAAGGCATTTTTTTGGAATAAATGTAAAATGTCGATTTACAAATGATTACAAAAACTTTTGGACACTATACAGTTTATGCCATTCGACCAATCATATTCAAATTATACCCAAAATTAGCACCTCATGAGAGGACAAGCTGAATGATTTTTTATTGAAATTGCATTGAATTAATTGGTGTAAAATTTAACTAGAATTAGTATGGTGTAGAAAAAAATTCAAGAAATTCTAATTACTGCAAACGATAGTGTAGCTATTAAACTAAACGCTCACTTGGAGTAATGAATGTACTACTGTACTTTCCATATTTGATTTCATTGACTTAGAAATTTTCCACAAAATTGAGTGAAAATATATCTCTTAATTTATGATTTAACACCAAAAAATTGAAGATAAGATATTTTAAGTTATTTTTTTGTGGTATATAAAATTAATGGAATGCTTAAAACTATACAAATTATGCCAAATAACCTATAAATGTTGTGATCCTTTTCAGAGTGAAGGAAAGTTGTATAACAAAGGGTTATTTTTATTCGACATGTTGCTGTCTTGAGCACATCATAATTTCAGATAATAATGCTTGATGGATTAAGAACCTCCTTGATTTTGAGTAATATTGAAGGATAGGAAAGGATGACAAAACGGAAGCTCTTTTTAAGAGCAACTTCCGGTTAAATATTAAACTTGAATTGTTTTATTAGGTACTGTCTTACTACAAATAAGTAATAAACTTCAAATATTAAAAGTGTAATATTTTTTTTAATTACTTTATTATATTACAACTACCCTTAAAGGGGTAATAAGTAATACTGATCCATGATGCATAAGAGAGAGGTTAAGGAGTGGAGAAACCACCCATTGGTAGTAGTACATATCCAGTGTAATATAACTCTAAAAATGATGGCTATTAGTTTTATTCTGTAGAAAAAGGACAACGTTTTGATAAATACATCGTCGTATGAGACGACATTGCTATCAAAAGAGCAAACTAACTGAAACGTATTAAAAAAAATTGACCAAAAAAACCTGAAAATTCTTTAAAAGTCTATGAAAATTACTCTATGCTGGTTCTTGGGTCTTGAAACAGTTTCCACAACATGGTTACAATAGATTGATACAGAACTAACAGACGGATGTTGTAACCTGAAAGTTACAGAATGGATCAGAACAATCTAATGCATCACTAAATCGTAATTAGAAGCCGTATTCAATAAAAAATAAACTAGAACTCTCAGAGGTGTGCAAAAGCGTTGGAATATTACTAGAAGAGAGACTAAATTGTAAGAGTCATGTAATTAATATGTACATTCGCCATGGCAACAAAAGTATTATTCGGTTGTAAAATATTTTTTTTGTAGAACATACCTTAATACTAATAACAATAAAATTAAGGAGGTTCTTATAATACTAATATAGGAATTAAAAATAATAATAATAATATTAATAATAGGAATCAAATAATAACATAGGAGTTATAACAATAATAACTCGAAATCAAGGAGGTTCATAATTCATCAAGAATTATTATCTGGCATTATGATGTGTTCAAGACAGTAACATATAGATTGATAATAACCCTTTGTTAGACAACTTTACTTCATATCAGTACTATGTCAGATTTTACCTAGACTAATGATTTTAAGTTTTTAAAACTGATAAAGTGAATATAGATACGTAAAACTAAATGAAATTATTTATGAGCTTGATGGTTCGTCTAAATGATAGAACATTAAAAGCTAAGCTCAATTGGTTGCAATAAGTTTGATATTATGTTTACACATCGAAAAGTTGACAGCAGGCTACTTTAGTTTTTTTCTGTTCTGGTATAAATTATGATATATACTGACTGTCCTTCAAATTATTTATTGAATACGCTAAAGAACGAATAAACAATTATATCGTTTTTTTTTCTCCCAAAGGTTGTATAAGTGGACTAGTATAACAACTTCATATTTTCAATATTTTCATTTTTGATATGTATTATTTTGTATATCATTTTTGGAGGGATATACAACAATTTCATAATTTTATTAAAATAAAGTAATTTAAATGTTATTTATTGTTTTTGTAGCAGTTTTTAACGAATATTCTTGGAAAGTACTTCTACTATTACACAAAAAGATAGTTTATTATTAATAAAACTGGTATAGTTGTAATAGATATTAAATGTTGAATTTACCTGTTAATTACTAAATTAATTATGGGTAATGGTAGGAAATATAAGATGAATAAAAAAAGGAGAAAATCATCAAAACGTTATCAAAATAGAAAAAATATCTGCCTTTTATAAGATGGAAACAAATTATTTTTAGGTTTCTTAAGTAAATCAACAGAAAAAAGAAAAACTTCTGGGGTGGTTTACACTCAACATTACCATAAATAAACGTATCATAAAGATCATTCAATTACTATGATGTTTTATTTTAATGTGACTAAATGAATTCTATCAATTTTTTACATAGTTTAAGTTTCACTGGTTCTAGAATTATTGCGGTCAGGAGAAACTGAATGGGAAGAGAGTTAAAGAGACAGTTCATTTGGAATTAAGTTCAGTAAATATGTATTAAACTTAGTGCTAAGTTAGTTCACTAAGTTTCACCGAACTCAATTCTATCAGTTATAACCAAATGTAATCATACATAGCACAATGTCAGAAGAAACCACGATAGAACTTAACAGTTAATCTCTTTTATATGCAAGTTATAAGCAGTGGCAACTTTATTTACATTATTGTTATTCACTCAGGAAAAGCAGGGGGTTCTAGATTATAAAAAAAAATCAAAAAAAAAAAAAGGATGTTAATTAATTAACTAACTAGTGAGAACTGGTATATGCGCCAAAAAGGTTCTCTTTCCTTTATTATTCATAACTGTTATTATACATTTAACAAAAGAATGGAAGAATAGCATTTAATCTTGTTCTGTTTAATATGCTTATTGTTCTTAAAAAAAAAAGAGATAGTTCGATATTTTTTTGTTCTTAAAAGGAAATATCATTGAGAGATAGGTTTTGTAATGTGTTGTCTGAATTAGGAAATAATGATTGATATGTTCAATGGGAACGTTACACGTGAATTTCTAAGAGGGCATTATGGAAATGGAGAATGCAGCTGGGTTTGCCACAGGCTGTCAACACGCTGTCACTGGGCCGATATTAGCATGCTCTATCGTCCAGGCTGTCTGCCAACCACAGCCTCTGCACCTACCTCCTCACTCAATCCCAATTCTCCCTCCCCCTTTTATTCCACTAATATTTTCCACTAAATAACCAATTGGTTAATAAACCATAATTTCTTATATTTTCTTCTCGCAGATCAAATTTTTCAATGAAATTAGGAAAACGATGTAATTCACTCTTTTAGGAAAATTTAGTTATTCCTGCAAACGATGTAATTCAGTAGCAATATTTCGGAAATTTAGTTATTCCTGCAACATTCTGTTCACACATAAGAAGCAATACTGTGTCGGATTTAGTAATTATTTGCAAATTTTCACAACATATACCTACTGTTTCGGATTTAGTAAAGAAAATTTACTTAATTTAATTATTATTATTACTTAATTAATCAGTTAAGTATGAAATTTACTTAAGTTTATTTGTTCGGAAGGAATCAGTAAAATCTGTAAAAATAAATTAATATTTAATTTTACTATTTTTTTATTTTAACTGAAAGACCAATGGCTTCCTTTACTTAAGCACATTTAAGTGCAGCAGGGAACTTGGATGTCTATTTACTATAAATCTAAATCAAAAGTATAAATATCAAATACGTTATAACTTAAATGTTTAAAAATAAACTAATTAATATCAGTTTCTATTTCTTCATAAATATATGTCTACTTTATTTCATTAATATTTAATTTAGATTTTCAATTGAAAGAAATTATGTAATAACTGAAGGAAAATTGAAACATTAGAGGTAACACAGGTTATGTTTTGTGTGTGCACAAAATTAATACCCAAATTCGAATTTTAGTAACAGCAACAGACGTTTTTATTATTATTATTATTATTATTATTATTATAATTTAATAATTATAATATTTTTCAGTTTTATTATTATAATTCAAGAACAATTATAATTATTATAATAACAAGAGTACAAATAATATTAATAATATTTGAAGTAGCAGTAGCAATAATTCAAGCATATTTTACAAGAAAATTGAAACATTACAGGTAACACAGGTTATGTTTTTTGTGTGCACAAAGCAAAACTCAATATAACATAAGCATATTTTTTCAATTAAATTTAAACTTATAAATTCAGATTAATTCAATGAAAAAATGATTGTTTCATTTATAAAACATAAAATCATAGACATAGGTGACACAGATGTATTAGTTAATATTTAATGAAGAACTGACAAGCAAGAGTTGAATACACGATTATAGTTAAATAGTATAGTATTCTCTAATTGTTCATCCTCAGAATTCCAAACACTGTATATACGTCCTGAATCGAGTTGTTCATGCCAGATATGAGTGGTATACCAAAGCAAGATTGGTGACCCAATGAACCATATAGATGACAGAGAAAACATATAGAACATCTCAAGGTGGATTCACTACAATCCTAAGCATGTAAATTTGTTAAAATCTCAAAATTGATTTTTTTGTATTATTACTATACTGTATTTATAGGAAAGCAAAAAGCAGTAAGTGTTGTTTTCCTTAATAAGTTATCAAATACCAATCTTTTATAATTATTTCCTGTATTGTGATAGATATATGCTGTTAATTTAAATATTTTTTAACACTAGTAAAAGCGTTGTAAAATAAAAATGCAATGCAATGAATAATAATAATAATATTTGCTAAATGTTTAAGAAACGTAAGTTATAAGTTATTATTCATCGAAATTAATGACATAAAATGAATGAAATAAAACAGAAAACTCTTTTTCAAATGATTGATGTTAAAAGAATTATTATGTCATTAAATGAAGTGTTGTTAGAACTTTGTGAATTATTGATTGAGTGATTATGAGCTATAGGGGGCCAGACAGCTGCTGAGAACACACCCGGGGTCTTGGCTAGCACTTCCACTGCCATGTCCACGTGACTGACTGACTACCTCTTACCCTCGTTCTCACTAAACCCCATAAAATGCAAGTGTCTTCTTTCTTTTCAATACCCTCCGTTATTTCATTCCATTAATACCTTATTTTTTTTGAATTTTTATTAAAAAAATTAAAAAATGAAAAAAATAAAAACCATTATTTGACGAAAATTGGCATCTTAATATAGCAGGTTTATAAAAATAAAGGACCTCATTTTATCAAGGTTGTGCAACTAACATAAAGAATTACAGACCCATAGTGATCTGTAACATTGTTGTAATGCTACTTATATGTCAACTGTTCAGCTAATACAGCATCAATTAGCCGGTTAATAGTAGCAGGTAGCAATTCATAATAATTATTAAAACTAACATAAAAAGAAAAACAATTATCTGGATTCATTAGTGAAATATGACTAATAATTAATAATTGGTGAAGGAAGGTGTTATTTAATGGCAATATTATCTGTCAGCTGAGTTGATGTGAAGTATTCAAAAACGACCATTCAATTAAGAAGTGTCTAACAAGTGTGTAATTATTGAACTCACCATCATGATTGATGGACCCACTGGCTCTAATAGTTCCAACATAATTTAACATCGATGAAACATTTACATACATATATACATTACACGGCACGTTTGTCATTATATACTACGCTAACTTCTGTAGGAGTTCATTTAAAAAAAAAACTATTAGGAATAATTTTTTTTATACATTTACTTCAATATTCTTTCCCAGACGAATGTAATTGTGTTTATGTACGTAATTTCTGAATGTCAATCAAGTTCATGCATTTCCAAATAGTTCTCTACTGATCATAGACCAAGATTTAACATTGACAGTTGTTCCCGCAACGATTTCTATACGATCTATTCAATTCATTAAATACCTTTGATCAAGAGCCATAAATGAAAAGTACATTATTTAAAACCTACAGGATGAGAAAATTCCATGATACACTTGGATAAAAAGTAAACGCAACCTGTTAGAACTTTTTTTTACTTTTTCTTTTTTATATTTTAATTTGATATTAAATAATTATTAAATTTTAATTGACCTTTTCCAATTACTTACTTGAAATAGTTTTAGACTAGTAGTAAACATTATAATTTTTTACGTTTTCTGGAAATTGTAAGATTTGATAGCAATAAACCCTTCAATGAGTATATTCTAGTTAATAATATTGGATAAAATTATTGAGAAGGAAAAATATTTCAGAAATTTAGTTTAATTTTTAAATTAATAGGATATCATTATTAATTTCTTTGAATCAAGATAACAAATCCCTTCTAAGCTAATTATTTGTTTAGCTATTTTGTTTCTAATTTAACTAATCCCTTAAATTGATGAATTAGGGTAAAATATGTAAGGTGATTTGAGTATTACAACATTTTAATTGGTTTTATAATGTTTTTAATATTTATAAACAGAAGTAACTATACGTGTCCTGGGTTCAGCCAGCGTCTAACTGGTCGAAGTTTACATTTTGATATCTACCAATGAATGATTGAAATATTGTTTACAATGTTTTAAATTATGTTTACTCCACATTGGAGAAGTGTTCCTTAAAATGTAGAAGTAAATATTTTTGAAAAAAAATTAATCATGAAAAAAAAATTCTTGGTATAAGTAAGTATTTTGAAGGGTTCAAAGAGTTTAATATAATTTCAGAAGGTTGAATTTTTAGATGGTTAAGAATGCTATAGTGATTAAATATCCGCGCCCAACTTTCTTTTGTCTGATTGCTTTTAATTTTTTTAGGTCAACATGAAAGAGATAATGTTTAATTCAATTGTTCTTTAGTTAGATGGTCAAATTAGAAGACAACTTTATTAATAGCAATAGTTAATAATGAAACTTTAAGTGCTGCCAGTCAATTTTAAACTAAAAATCGCACAAGTAATTTATATAAACATGTTTACCAACTTAAACCTTCAAGCTTAGTTTGATCAATATAAAAATGTTGCTCTAAGATTTATGTCAAATTTAATTGTGTTTTTTTAAGTTATAATTTTGTATTTTCATCAGTAACTTATTTTTCATAATTATTTATAATTTTTATTAGACACGTCCAACACGACAGCTAGTTTTAATTATTTATAAAAAAACAATTTATATTAATCTTTTTGTATTTTTCTCAACATCATTATAATAATCAATGATCAAACCACAACAAGAAAATGGGAAAACAAGACCAAGATCCCTCAACCGCTTGTTACGGTTGAGGGATCTTGGTCTTGTTTTCCCATTTTCTTATTGTGGTTTGATCATTGATTGTTATTTCACGTGTTTATGTGAAATCTTTTTACCATTATAAAAATGTATAAGTATCAGAAACATTACAACTTTTGTAACTGGTTTTATATTGTTTTTTATATTATTAAAAAATTAACAGAAAAAATTAAAGACAATACAGGTTTGTATATTGTTCTTAGTGAAATACAATACTTTAATATCTAAAACATACGTTACAAGTAAGAAGAAGTTAAAGGGTAGATTTTGGATGGGGTTGGTAGGGGTTGGATTCTTGCATTGTTTCCTACAGCTAGAACAAAAGAGGCCGTGAGAGACCAACTAGAGACCTACCCGAGATGCGCTCCAACCGTCCCCCTAATTACGGCCGCTTCGTCGGCCTATTTAATATGCACACTGTCTCCTGTGGTTTTTTCTCCCAGCCCCACCCTGAGGCATCTCACCCCTCTCCGTCACTTTCATTTTATTAATGAACGAAACTAGTTTTTATGCCCTAATGGGGTGTAAATAAAAACAGAGGTGGGGTTTGAACCCGTCCCACGGTGGCGTCTTTGTCTCCCCCCGTGTACGCATCTCGAGAGGGTTAACTATGCAAATGCTCTTTTTATCCCCTGAAATAAAGGCCGAGAGGTCTTTGATGTGCGTGTATGTTTTACTTAATGCGAGGGTTCCCGCACTTTGCATCTCCACTATTGTCTTTGGATTATCTAGACGTGAGAACCGTACTCTTCCGCCAGCTCGCTGCTCATCCTCAGTGTACGGACGTTAAAATGTAAACCGAGCATTGACTTGTTCGTTTAAATATTCACCTTCTAAACAATAAGTGACCCCTTCCGGATTCTTTCCCTACCAAACTAGAACCAGTTTTTGCTGGACTTTTTTTATCTATTGCAAAAAAAAGTTTAACCTTGATGTATGTTGGGGTTTTTTCATTAACATAACACCTTTTGACATTTATAATCAGCAGAAGTGTAAAAAAAAAATAAATTCACAAATACTGTAATCAGTTTCTATGTGGTATTTAATCATGTTGAATAAAATAATAAAAGTCTGCATATATAAGGAACATCATTTCTTTCATCCATCACAACAGTTCGCACCTGAAGAAAAACATCGTTCTTTAAATATTTCTTTCAAGAAACTTTTGCTAACAAGTGTACTTGGATTTATACTTATTTCTGCGATTGTTGAAAAACATCATAGCCTGGAAATTAGAATAAAAATGTCACATATTTATCATAGTCTTTGTTGAATTCTTACTTTTTGCCTTTGTATGAATTATAAAATAAAGGAAATTACTTTTGCATTATTAATTTTACAATTGTAATACCAGGGAAAAACGGAAATACACTATTTGTAGTCCCCTACAGATAGGTTTCGCAAATTGGTTGCTAGTGTGTGTGTGTGTGTGTGTGTGTGTGTGTGTGTGTGTGTGTGTGTGTGTGTGTGTGTGTGTGTGTGTGTGTGTGTGTGTGTGTGTGTGTTTGTGTGTTTGTATGTGTATGGATATCTTAAAAATCACCAAATTACATATTTAAATTCCTGTTAGCCTTGAAATCAAATTGCACATTCTTCATGCACATTTTGTGTATAAAATTTATTAGAAATTCAATTATTATTACCTGACTCGTATTCAATTTGTTAGAAATCCTGCTGCAAAATAGAAATTATTCTTTGGGTGATGGGTTCAAAAACTGATTATGATGAGGGCTAAACGAACTTTTAAAGGATTCTGAGCACGTTGATACGGATAATAAATGAGGCAGTTAAAACATCAAGATTGATATAGGTTAGGTTAGGTTAGGTTGCAGTGGCAGTTCCACAAGGGAAGACACTTAGGCCGAGCATTGGCCCTTTGTGATAACAGACAATGAAGATTGATTCTACAGTGGGAGTCCTAAATTTTGCCTAACTCAAGTGTATTTAGAGTAGGGATCTTTAACGAGTACCTGACATCGTACAGGCTCGGGACAGACAGTTTAACGTCCTTCTCCGAGGGACGACGTGCTAAGATTTATTCACCTCCCGCATGAATAAATCGAGGGCCAGGTGGGGATCGAACCCCGGTCCTATCAGTTCAGAGGCGAGCACGTAACCATTGAGCTAGCCTGACCCCCAAGATTGACATAACTGTCCCAAAAGAAATCAAAGAAAATACATTGCTTTCTCCAATGATATGCCAGGAACTTACATCATGATTGAGCACTTCATAAGAGAATATATGAAGGATTTATTAAAATATGTCTAAAGCCTGATATAGGACAAAGGTTTTTTCTTTTTGAATAATTTTTTTTTAATTTATTTTAGTGGAATTTGTAACAAATAAAATGATAACTACTAGGTTTGATAGTTTCTATTAGAATTAAAATTTTAGGTTAAGATAACAAGGAAAGAGATATCAATTTGTTAAGGTATATTGAGTTTACAAATTGGAGTACACTCGTGATTTGCTGTACGTAGTATCAACTGTCCTCTAATATGCTCAGCCTCTGTATGAAAGGTCATAGAGCATACGTCAACAACCATTCAAATTTACCTAATGCCATCCACTCCAACTCCCATGATCTACTTTTTTAATGATTGCTACAGTGTGCAGATTCTGCGACTGATTCCCCCTGATGACAATACCGTGACCCTTAGAGCCTCTGAAGAGGCACACATCTGGTTCCAATAGATCCTTACGGGGAAAGGAAATAGATCCATATACATCTGTATGAACTGTATATTTTTGGCATAAAATCATCAGAGTAAAGATGCAATAGAGTACCTTTAGTGAATTCAGAGCACATTTTTTTGTCACTAAACAACAAACTGTAGAAACAATGATATTTTACCTATAGCAACTACTTAAAAGTAGTAAGGCATAAAAAAATAACTTTAGACAATTAAAAATTGTCCCACTTATTAGATTTTACATTAATTTATGAAATATTCCATCAGAAGGTAGCAAATACTTAATTATGATACGTTAAAATATGTTGAATGTAAAATGTTGATATTTTTTTAAAAGTTAATGTGATTTAAAAGAGTGGAAAATGTTGAAACTATTAGTGGAAGTATGATGGTACGTAAATGCTTCAATAATTTAACGTAATTATCTGAGTTCGTTTGAAAGAAATAGTAAATCCATCATAATTTTATTGTATTTATAAAATAATAATAATTTTATTATTATAAAATACGATTAATATTATTATTATATTAATATACATTAATATTAATTGATATTAGTATAATTATAATTACTACTCGTATATAATACATATATAATAATTTTGCATCATATGTAATATATATATAAAGATTTCACATAAACACGTGAAATAACAATCAAACAACAATATGAAAAGGGAAAACAAGACTAAGATCTTTCAACCGTAACAAGCAGTCTTCGTCAGACTTGGGTTTTTGACTCTGACGAAGACCGCTTGTTACAGTTGAAAGATCTTAGTCTTGTTTTCCCTTTTCATATGGTGGTTTGATCATTGATATATATATATGTATATATATACATAATACATACACTTCTATCAAGACCAACTCTTTGTGGTTTAAATTTACGAAGTCAATGAAATGACTTCACATTTATAATTTAACATTTATAATTTAAATACAGTTAATCAACACGTACGTGTAGTTCCACTTCTTGGGATCACCATTATCAGATGAACCACTTTCAATGAATGTCTCTTCTAGATAATAAATTAATATCATTATTGCAATTTATAAATTACAATAATCATTAATCCATAATCATTAAGGATGATTGTCTGAAGAAGTAAATTACTTTCAGTCATTTCTAAGTATATGATTTAAAATTATGAATTAATAATTCTATTGTATCTAGAATTATGAATGACATTTATTTTAATAGTTTATAATGTTAGTATGCTTTATTAATTCTGATATGTTACACATTATCTACCGAAACATTTAAGTGGTACTTTTTTTTTAGTACTTTATTTTTTGCTTTTTTACTTTTTAACATTTATTTTGTTTGTTACTATAAGGTAAAGTAATAAAAAAAAACATTTTTTTTACGATTTTCATTGATTTACGCTCCCTCAAAACATAAGAAAAGTATTACTGTTCTTTATGGCAAAACGTCTGCCAATTAAACCTGCCCTTCTTGTGCATCAACACTTTAAGTTTTGCATTAAATCTTTCATTAATATAAATATTTATGACCGACATTTAACATTTATAGTACTGGGTAAGAAAATATTGCACTTAAAGATACAACTATTAAGTTCAATCTACAATAAATTGTCAATTTTTTTCTTTTAGTTACAACTGACAAAATAGATATAACACGTTAAAATGAATTGATCCATTAAACTGATTTAATATGCGTTTTATAAATTTTTTATCGCAGAGTTTGATAATACAGCTCCAGGAGAGACACATTGAAATATCTAAAAATAAATTGTCAACGAGTTTGATATTACGTTCATTTATAGTATGCTGAGTGGAGTACACTCCAAATTTTTTTAACGTCTACAATTTTAAGCATACAAATCCACTGTAAATAAGATAAAAAAAAATAGTCATATGCTTTGTGATTTTTTTTTCGACCAAATAAGAATAGTAATATTCAAAACAAAACTGCAGTGACATTTTGAATAGAACTGAGATTAACTTGACAAGTTAGGCATTAATAGTTGAAAGTTGGGATTTTTCGTCTTGAAGCAGGTAGACAGTGATGCAGACAACTAAAAGTAAGGTTATCTTTCAGGCGCCCCTTGAGGTACACAATGTTCTATCTTCCTAGGATTCCACTGAGGACAAGTAGTCGCTTATCATCAGATCCCCATGGCGCCAACAACTTAAAGCAACATTTTCTTCAAACTGGTGCACAATTTAATATACTAGGGTGTTTAATATGGTAATATCTCTAAAGTATTTAATAACTGTAGAAGCGATGATAATATTATACAGTTGGCCATTATAAACTCATGGACAAAATTAATATTACTTCGAAAAAACTAAAAAAAAAATTTTTTTTGGTAGCTTAACTTATAAGGTTATAAGTTAACTAAGGTTTTTGATTTAACTTTTAACATCAAAAAACCTATGCGCTATGTCAGGAAAATAACTATGATGAAACAGTTGTTAGTAAATAAGTACAAATCTAGCTAAATAATCAGTATAAAGTTAAATTAATATATACTGATATCTTCCTCATAGAACTAATTAAAAGTTAATATACAATGGTCTGCAATCGAATAAGTCTTGAGTAATATTAACAATTATAATAATAAGGAAAAAGGTATAGAAAAGAGAAATCATTATTGCCTTAATTAGAAAATTTGAGCAAATGATAAAGACAAATTTTTTGTTTTCTTCAACTACATTAAAGGTTAGAGCAGAAAAAAAACTAAGTTAAGCTGAAAAGAAAGCTTACGAGGATTGATTAATGTTACTTAAATAAAAACAGAGATGAGACTCAACCTTTTGTGAAAATAATAGTCTATCCCTATATTTGGTAGCTAGGGAACTTATGCCATATCGTACGGTATTATCCTAAGAATCATTTATGTAGGCTTACATACAAAATTTTTAAGAAATCGCCCAAAGAATCAAATAAAAATTCAAATCAAATAACATGAACTAATATGTCTATAATAATAACTTATTCACATTATAAATACAATTTAAAGCATTTTACTGAACCTAAAATCAAAATCCTTCAACATCATGGTAGGTCACAGGCTTTGAGTAATCAGCCATATGAACTATTAAATGAGAGGTTTAAGATACGTCTGTTAAGGGATGGAAATTATAAACATAGTTTATATTATAAACATGTTCAGCAAACATATTACATAACACTTTGTACACAATGTTGTAGAGACTTTGAGCATAGAGTAGTATAGTATTCAGAAGGTGAACATGTTTACTTCAAACACCAGTAATGATCGTATAAGTTAAGAAAACCAGAAAACAACTTCTTATACAATCTTGAATGCAAAGTTTAGGAAGTTTTTAATCTTTTGATTTTTACTTTTGCACAATTTCACGATACAAGACATCAATCGTAAACATCTGCAATAAAAATTCTTTTTTTTTTTTTTGTTTTGACTGGTTTGAAACTGTAGCCTCACAGATTTGAAAACATAGTTTTTACTCATACCTATCTATATATAAGAGATTTGATAACAGCTGAGGCCAGTTAAACATGGTTAAAATAAGATTACCAATACTAATCCTAAACATTATTGATTAATTATTAAAGCATAGTTCTGATTAAAGAGAAAACCAAATGACAACTTTTTAATTGTAGGACTTGATTACATACCTAAAAAAATACTATCTAATGAATGATGAATATCTATCTATCTATCGATGAATATCTTTAAGGTTTACCCAACTCAGGAATAGTCTACTGATTAATGATGAGATGGCATTAACTCAGAGAATAACAAATGTTGTTTAATATATGAAACTTTCTTTGTAAACAATTGTTTTATGAAAGCTTTCAATACTAATAATTGTCTATATATATATTTTAACTTGTGGACATAAAGTAATAATTACATATTCTAATACCTTCATGGGCGTTACTAGGTCGTTACCTTTGTTCATCAATTGTGTAAGTGCTAGGAAAAATCGCAAAATGAAGTTATTGGATCATTAGTTTACAAATATCAAGATAAGCAGAAAACAACAAATATGCTTGAGAGGTTTTCCGTAGAAACATGTTTAACTTTATGATAGCTCCAGTTGGCATTTTAACATCAAACAACCTATGCGCTATGTCAGGAAAGTAACTATGATTAAACAGTTATAAGTAAATAAGTACAAACCTAACTAAATAAGTTGGAATAAATATTAAAATGATAAAATTTCACCACCAACTCGGGCCGTTGCACTAAGGTTGATTCGCAATTCTACTGCAGACCGTAAACGTAAACATTTAAGTTCGGATGCTTTTTTTAATAATACTAATAATTAAAATATACTGCAAACCAATATTTACCTCTGTTATATCATGATGTAATATAAAAGCACTCTTAAAATCATTACTACTTTAAGAAAATGAAATAACTGATTTCCAAAAATCATTTATGAACAAATGCAAGAAATGTTTAAAGTTAACTGTAAAGTTAATGTTTAAAAGAACTCATTGAATGTTTAACTCACTAAGATAAGAGTTAGTAATTGAAAAATATAGCTTCACTCAAGTGTCGTTCACACTGTTTCTAAAATGGTAGACGACTAAAAGGGAAATTAAAACTATCTCTACTGTATAATTATGAGACCCCAAAAAAAATAAGGATGGCAGCGCCCCTTGTGGATATTTCATATAGTGTTTTTTGCGAAGTTAGAAAGGGTGACCCCAAAAGTCTATATCACTATACATACAGAGCCCCTTAGTCACTTTATTTCAGCTAACATGAAGTAATTATCAAATCTCATATCTGATTGTCTATATACAATTATACTACGTTATGCTCAAAATTTGAATGGAACTAAATGATTTATTCAGTTGTTTAAATATCAATTAGAAAAAAAATCCCCCTCTGATATGGAAAAACTTAATAAGAATGTATTATTTTTTTTTAATTTAAAGAAACAAAAGAATAATTTAAAATCACAATGATCATTATATAGTAAACTAACGCAGGCAAGAAGTATGTTCTACAAGACTTTAAACCAGTGTTTCCCAAACTTTTTCGAGTGACCGCCCCCTTGGGTCCATAAACCTATAACTCAACACCCTTGAATAATAACCAGATTCCTAGACTAAATAACCAAATGATTAACATTTTAATAATTAAATTAAAGTAATTACTAATCGAATATTTATTTAGAATCCAATAGATGTATTGTTTCATAGCATATTTATGCAAAATAATTAATAAACAATAAAAGAAACTTAGGAGAGAATATACTTTTAACATAAAAATGAATTATCAAAACAAAATAATTTTAAGAAACTGTTTCCTACAAGTTTATATGTCGTGTTTTCACTTAAATTTAAAAATTATATTGCATGAACATTTTCAATTTATGGAAATAGAATCCCCGCTCCTTTTTGCATTACCGCCCCTCGATATCAAAGCACCGCCCCCAGGGGGGGGGGGGGGGACGGCCCACTTTGGGAAACACTGCTTTAAACCATACCTGGATCAAAAAAATGAACTGGAGGCTCTAATAAATGCCTAAACAAAAATTGAAAAAAAAAGAGAAAGGCATGCGAATGCTAGACAATATATCACAATTAAAAATGAATAAGATCTAAAAAAGTTGATAAAATTAAAAAACCTGTCCAAAAAACTAAGCAAAGAAATAAAATTATTGCATTAAATCAAATGAGACTTTTATAAGTAGAATTGAAAGAAAATAAGAAGTTAAATAAATATTCTAAAAAGAATAGGCATCAGCGTACTGGAATATCCATAAGAGTGTTTCTAACGTGTTAATAAATTCTAGTTTAATGATATGGAAGATAGGTAATAACAGTTCTTAGCAGAAACAAATTAACAATGCTACAATGTTGTTAAGAATAACCCAATGCAAATTATATAGGTAGATCTATTAACATTAGAATGCATTCTGGAATAATCTGGGAGTTCCAGAAAGAATTCTGGAGTCACCTACACTCAACTTTACTATGTGTAAATATAACATCAAACTCGTTGAAAATCAATTTTGTTATGGTTTTATTTTAATGTGGCTATTATATTGCTGAATTATTATCAAAATACGGTAAAGTGTTATACATATTGGGACAATATCTATTTTCAGTTATTGAAGAACTGGAATGATTATTCTAAAACAATCTGATATATTACTGTTGATAGAAATTAATAGTTTTCATTTTTAGATACAATACTATTCTAATATTATAATTAATTACATGAAATAGTCACAGTAAGCTAATGTCTTGAATCACTTTAAGGTAAGTTTCTTGAAACATCGGATTTGAGGTTTAAGATTGGTAATTCATTTCCCATAAAGTACAAAAAACTACTTTTTCCATAGTTCAATATTTCCCAAAAACAATGAAGTTTATATACACACCAACAACTATATGTTTACCATTAACATTTATTATCGAGCTTGATATGTTGAGAGATCAGAACTTTTTTTAGACAATCATCCACCACATGGCGGAAAATATCATAAAATATATGGTACCTTTTCGTTTGCTAGTTGTAGTTTTAGGAGTTTTATTCTTCTTCTAATAATCATATTTCTTCTAATCATATTAACTCTATAAAATATCTTCAGATTTATTTTACTAGGATTCTAAATAATAATTCTGTTTGACTCGATTTTGATCAAATGTGTCAAAGTCTATGTAAACAAATCCAACTAGTAAAACAGGTTGACATTTCTCAAAAAAAAAATTAATTTATAAAGGTAATATAGTTTTTAGAATTATATCATCATCTATAGACATCACCGAAAAAACATAAAAAATAATAGACTTTGAGGACCTCAAAACCTGTAAATTTTTCAGAATTTTAGTAATCGTAAAATAAAGAAATACTTGAGAAAGATTTGCATATAAGACAGATATTATTAATTAAAAGGAAAACATTTCCTTTTTTCAGACTCCGTAAGACTTTTGTTTATCTTATACATATGGACAAATTATAATTATGTAATGATAAATTTATCATAATATTTCGTCCTGTGTGGACATTTATGAATAAAATATAAAAATACTTCTTGTTTATTCTTCATGCATTAACATTCACCTGTTATCTCTATATATATAAAAAAGTGAATGTATGTCTGTTTGTTTGTACTCGAGAGATTCAAAAACCATACATCCAATCGCCGTGAAAATTTAGGAAATTATTAGGTAAATCCCCGGGAAGGTTTATGTAAAGTTTTTTAAAAATCAGAGTTGTGGTTCAGGTAATATCCCAAAAATATTCTAACCTGTTCCTTTACATTTTGACTTTAATTGGCTAAATTTAGATAAAATTAAGATAAAAAGTTCTTTATTACAAATAAAATAGTAGAGGGTGATTATAAAATTGGAAACTATTATGTCATAATAGAGATGAAGTAATATAAGGAGTAATAAGTACTGAGGATTTAAGAAGCTGTGAAAATTTAGTAATCAGTGCATGATCAAAGCACCACACGAAGAAAGAAATTTGATGGATTACCAAAAGTTTTACAATTAGTACATACATGCAATAGAATCAGTTATTAGAAGGAATTAAGTTCATGGTGGTCTACCTGTTTCTCTAGTAGTTGTTGGTTTGTTTTTCGAAAAGTTAATATACATTTGATCAAATGATAGCAATAAATTGATTTAAATAGTGTTATGACTGAGGATAGAATAGTTTTATATGATTTTTACGTGCAATATAAACTGAGCAGCTTAAAGATGGCCACAACATATAGTTCTTTAACCCTTATTTCACTAAATCTGTATTCAATTTTTAACTAAAAAACTTTTATATAGTACAAAAAAAAGGTTTTCTGAAAATATAAAATGCATGTAATTTTACTTAATTTGACAAAATGAATAACTTATTTCTAATTCAAGTGGATGAAGATTAAAAAATATTTGAAAAAAAGATATTAAATTATCAGGTGTCCTAAATAAAATAATGGCAATGATAATCAATAATATTTCATGCATGATACATTTATATATACAAGAAACAACTAGGTGTAAGACTTAGTTGCTTATTGTGTTTAGAATTAGAGGGCCCTGCTCTGGGTTCATGGGCCCTGGGCTAAGACGGTTATGTTGAGAGCTTGCGTGACAGATCACATCTAGTCCAATTGTAGGTGCTCCTATAAATCATAATTTAACACTAATTTATGGAAATAAAATTCAAATTATGGTAAAACATAAAAAACACAGTAGTTTGAAACGTGATTAGTAGTTAGTACTCGTGCATTAAGACGACCTTTACTAACTGCAACTTGAATAGGCAAGTGACGTCAAACAAACAAATGTAATCGCCATAAGCATACGAGTTTGAAAAGCAATCTTTTGTAAATGTAAAAACATATACATATACAGTAATCTAGTTTTTCAGCATTTAAATTCCTTTTACATATCATAGAAAAAGTATTAAAAACATTATACAATGTATATATGTGCCTTTTGAGATATGTTTGCAATAACGTAGTTTAATTTAACTGTTATCCCTATATTGCGTTACCAAATGAGTTATTCCGTGCACAGTTCGTTCATAGTTGTATGATGTATTACGAGCTCATTTTGAACTTTTCTTTGAACTGAATTTTACTATATGCAAATTGATAATTGCATGAAAAATAAATGCTCAAAATGTTGAAGTAGAGTTTTCAACTAAAATTTATGTTTTCATCAAATTGGTTTCACTTAGTAGTATATCTATGCATGTGGTTGAAGGGTGGGGGGTGGGGGAGGGGCAGAATTTTCAAAATCACTAAGAGTGATCTATATATGGTATTCTATATCATATATAGAACTAATTTACAAAAAAAAAATAAATTTTCTGTTTGCAAACATTACGAACAATACGAAACAATGGTATCGATTGTGTGAAAGCTGATTCTCAGTTATTTAGTCGGTATTCGAGAGTATATAAAGTTGTTTCTATGATGGTCAGAGATTCTACAGACTGTTTAGTTCCTCACTGAACTTCAAACTTAGCAAGGAGTTCTACTGGTTTGTAAGCAAGTCAGCTGTTGTAACTAGAAGAAGCAACGATTTGCCTCGATTTCACTCAGTTCAGATCAGATCTACTATCCCTCAAAAATCTACTGGTTGACTCACAAGTATGAGTCACTGGCCGTAGCTGACGTGATTAATCGGAGCAGGTTCATTGGTGAAGTCAGCATGGTGGCTTGTAAAGGTTTCAAAATAATTATTCAGTGAACGCCAAGTCACTGTGGAGTGGCTGGGAATAAAGAACTAAGTAACTTAACAGAGCTAGTCCAAACACTCTCCTGTCACAATCACTAATTTCATTCCACATTGTCAGAAACCATATCACAACAGTCTTACGCAATTGTATGCAGAAAGAAACCAAAGAGACTTTCAGGAAAAGCAGTACGCTTACTATTATTAAAGCCAGAATACCTGCAAATCCACGACACAGCAGGGAGTTACATCATTCAAATATCACCAGTTTACGACTTCCTTATGAATAAATTCAGGTCATGGAAACTCATCATACTCTCATTTTTAAGTTGAAATTACTATTAAGAGCAAGTACGTTCTGGAATTCTCCTCCCATTGTAATGTCCGCTACTTCTTTCGCCTTGAAGGGAACCGACCAAACAGAATAAAATATCTTTTATATACTAGTACAAAAGCCCAATATCATGATATTCAAGATAATAAACTGAATTTTATATGGAAATTGATAATTGGATGAAAAATAAATGCTCAAAATGTTGAAGTAGAGTTTTCAACTAAAATTTATGTTTTCATCAAATTGGTTTCACTTAGTGGTACATCTATGCATGTGGTTGAAGGATGTGGGGGGGGGGGGGCAGAATTTTCAAAATCACTAAGAGTTATAATCACTAAATTACATATTTAAGTTCCTATCAGCTCTAGGATGGAAATCAAGCTCTCCATCAATACTCCACTTTCAAATAGTACTTTACAAAACACAAATTCCTTTCTTTGCTATTTGATAAAAATTTTCCAGAATATTTTTTCTAAAGTACCTTTAAGGTCCAATCGACTTTAGGATTGTCTATCAGAGTCAAAAGTTGATAAAACTATTCCAAAATAGAGTTATTGTAACTATTACAGTTCTGACTAAGTTGATTAAAATATTAAACAAAATACAGTGAAGTGTATATAATAAATAATAAATTTCCATTGATTAAGGTGAAGAACAGAAACAATGATTCCTTCCTGCTTTAAATGGTGAATAATAACTTCAAAAAGAATTGGAAATGTATGCTTTTTTTATCTTCTTTAGTTTAACTCAACCACGACTTTTATTTAATTTATATTAATTATTTTTCAACTATTTTTTGACATCTTTATTTTTAATGATTTTGATTCAAAAATGATATGAAATATTAGCCTTAACTTGTATCCTGTTATTTATCAAATAAACATCAATAAATGAAATTTAATTACAAAACATAAAATAAAAGTTAAATTTGTAAAAAAAAAACATTGAAATATATTATTAATCACATTTTTAAACAAAATGAAAGTGATAACCAACCAATATTCTCAATCAAACGTGTTGGAGTAAGCATAGTTAATTTGTTTTAGTTATCACATTGAAAGCTTATATAAGTAAATTTGAAGCTAAGACTGTACATATTTTTTCACCCGAATTGATTTGTGATTTGTCTGGTTGAACGTAATGAAGTGGATACTAAACAATCATGCTATAAACGGTATGCTTATAGAATATTCACTGTTGATTCAATATATTTGACTCGATAACATTATTAAAAAAAGTAACTAAGGAAGTTGCCATATCAATAAAACTACTAGTGAAATTAGATTGGACGTTTGTTAAATAAATGAGCAGGTCCTCCCACACAGTGAGCCCCGTTCCTAGTCAAAGCAGCTTGTAGCTGGAGCAGGTTTTTTCAGTGGGTGGACAGGATTTTACTCTACTTCAAACCAAACTGCCCAAGACGTCACTCTGTGGGTGTTAGCAAAAATCACAAATACAATTTACAACTTCTTTTTTTCTACTGTAGTATTATGGTAACAGAAAGAGTTCATGGCCTATAGATATAAAGTGCCTTTATAATTTGCATTTCGCTTTCTTAGCTTGACAGATTTATTTTATTAGAATAATTCAAATTACGGTGAAGTGAGACATCTGCACGACTCTTGTTACGTAGGTGTACTAATCGATAGAGTAAAGTCCTATTTCCATTCAAAGTAGTATTAGAATTCAGAGTCACTGTTTATTATGCTTTTACTATTCAATATCCTACAACATTATGAATTATATTTGCGTAATTTCTCAATCATCTTAACACCTTACTCAAACAACAAGCTTTACTGTTACATGTAAGATTGTAATAGTTAAAACTGGTTCTGTTTAATAATAGGAAAAAATTGGAATGGCCTACACTCAATTTTACTATACTCGTACGTATATTTTTTAATATACGTATCAAACCAGTTTACAACATAATGATACTTGTCTTCTGAAAAGCTTGCACATTCACATGCGTCAATTTTTTTATATTTTATTAAAAAAATATCTTTTTTATTTGAACAATTTTAAAATTTCTTTCATTTATTCATTCTCTGACTTCATTGATGAGTGTTTACTTTAAAACACTCATTAAGGTCTTAACTCCTTTCTGTTTATTCAATATATTGGTGTCCAAAATCATTGAACTTATTCTCTAAATCTCACTACAATTCATTATTAACACTATTTAAAAATTATAATGAGGTTGAATTTCATTAATTTTGTAAAGAAATTAATTGGAAAAAATTAATGGTTTATTTTATTTCTATTTATAATCTGCATGCTAAATGCTAAAAAAATCTGTAAAAAGATTAATTTACGTAAAATGAATTAAACTTTACTAATATAATATGATTACAAATTAATGGAAATAAAATAACACATTTAAAACCATATATATATAACTGAAAAAACAACTCATAAAGAACGAAAACACTGACTGGGATCAATATTTTGAAACGAAGTTTGTCGTCAGGTCGTTCGTAGACGGTAAACGGTCTTCAACCGTCTCTGTACCAGTGCGCTTGGTTTCCCTCTCTTATCTCTCCTAAGACGGTTCAACCAAAAATTAGGGACTGTAAGTGTGTTTTTTAATTTCTGGATGTTTCTTTATGTATATTGAACTTTATATATATATATATATATATATATATATATATATATATATATATATTCATTTCAGTTTTATTGGCACTGGTTCTAGTCTAAGGTTGGTGTTTGGACTCCGAGTAGTCGTAGTGTCCTCGTAGTTCCAGTTTGCTGCCTGTTTATTACTGTGTTGTTCTTGATTATTTCCATTGCCTCATGGATCTGTAGTCTATTGTAGTCATTTATCTGTTTGATAATTCTCGTGTTATGTATATCTATAATATGTTGTAGCTTCGGAACACTTTATAATATTATTGCACAAATAATTACAGTTGTCAACTATGAAGTGCTCAACTGAATCATGATAATATTGCTTTAATATGAACTAAAAATTTTTGTTAATTTTTTTATATTTGAGTGGTTTACAATGCTTTCAACAATTTACTCTCTCTGGTTCATATGCAAGATAATTATATTTATATTTTTTCAAATAATGTTTTCAATTTCGAATTATGTTTTTCATTTTTATTACAATTACAATCTGCATGTTGCACCCTTGAACAAAACTTAATACCAAAGGAGATTTCCTTGTGTTTATATATCGTATAACCTTTGGGGAATACTGAAATATGAGGAATGCACTCTTTCATTCTATATTACGAAAAAGTTCCTAATTTTAAGCTCATTGTTCGGTGATTCAATAACAATAACATTTTTCTTACATGTTTCTGATATTTTTGAGAAGAAATAGGTATATTTTGAAGTCGTAAAGGGAAAGTTAAAGTTTAAATCTTCAATTTAGAAAGAGGTCAGATAAACTGCATCACATTTAGCGGAGCCGCTGGCCATTTAAGAGATCCACTGGCTATAGGAACAAAAGCCACATTTTCCTGTAAGATCATTTTGTAACACGTAATCTTCACTTTCACTTTACAAAAGTAATGATTTCTGCTGTGGTATAAAATATCATTGGTATTTTATGCATCAGTGTGTAATATACAAAGCCATGCCTGTACACGGATAACTGGATCAATCACAATGTATATTTTATGAGGATGGATTTATGGATTTTATGACGTGGAGTTCAACTCCACGTTGAACTACTAATTAACATCTCCACTTACACATTTTTAAATTTATTGATTAATTTTCTGTACATTTTACAAAATGGGAAGATCTTGAGAAAGATGAAATATTAAAAATATAATAGCAGGAAACACCATAAATAATTCGCCGTTAGATGCAGTACATTTAGAGTTGAATAAATCAAAAAGAAAGAGTTAAAGGATGTCAGGAACAGCCTGGTTCAATTTATTCTAAAAAAGCTATAACGCTATTTCTTCTCCTGATGACGACTTTAGTCAAAATTTTGAAGAGATTTTTGTCGTTATTTCTTCGTGTTCTTTTCTTTTGTCGTTTGATAATTGCCTTAACGAACTGTTTCATGTTTCCAATTATATATATATATCAAAAGGAAGATGCCACTATAGAGCGTAAACTTTAAAAAGATATTGAAGATGATTGGGGGCATCCCTCATTATTAATAATGACTTGAAGGCCATTATCGATAACCAACTGGACATCATCATTCGGCAATATGAAGATTCTACTATATATATATATATTACAACAAAAAGTTCTAAAAATCAAATAATTAAGCACGCACGATATACTGGCTGCTGTTTTTTCTTTCTTTTCATCCTACCGATGACAGTTAAATTAAAATCTGAGTATGTAAGTGGCATATGCCATGAAATATGGAATATGCATTTATATATATTTAATTAAAATTCAGTTCACGCTAATTTCTACTTTAGCTATTTTCTCGCTGAATGTTTCCAATGTCCTTACAATGTTTCATTTTGTTAGCGGTAAGTTTCGGTCACATTTTAAGTTCTCTAGAGACATTCACTATCAGTATTCACTCTAACTAGATAATATAATCCAAAAGTAAATGAGTTAACAAAAATAAATAAAATGATTTACCTTTTTTTCTAACACTGCAGATTAATTAATTAATTAAAAAATTTAATCTTTTTTTGGTCATCAGTGGTAATCATTTAATCTTGAAATTATAAATGTATAGTGGTGGTGAATGTCTCTATCCATCCTAATAAAAGAATTACCACCAACCCACCTTAATAGTAAGGGAATTGGAATAACTTAGCAAAAAAAAATAGTCAATATAGAAGCTGCTGCAAATTTTAATGAAATATGTCAAAGACGAAATTTGTTACTTACTTGTACCAAAATATATAGATTAATATGATATTTGAGAAATATATATACTCGTACTTCAGCATGGAAAAATGACCTGATATCGGATAAATGAAAATTAAAAAAGAAATTTGACAAAGAAGCAATTGAAAGGCACAAACTTGCTGTCTCTAATTTTCAGTTGAACCCACATCAGGGTATGTTTTCTTAGTAAAAAATTAGAGACCGTACATGTATGCCTATCGATTGTTTGTTTCTGAAGTGTATTTCTGAACTTATATATATATATATATATATATATATTATATATATATATATATAATCTCAAAATTCGAAAAAAACAATCCAAACGGGACGCAAATCAGTTCAAAAACGAAGAAAAGCAACACACAGAGAAATAGGCACACTTACAAACTCAAATTTTTGGGCAATCCGTCTTCAGGAGAAAAGAGAAAGGGAGACCAAGTACGTTGTACAACAACACCTACTACAACGTGCTTGGTCTCCCTTTCTCTTTTCTCCTGAAGACGGATTGCCCAAAAATTTGAGTTTGTAAGTGTGTTCTTTAATTTGTGTGCTACCTATCTTCAATTTTTGAACTGTTATATATATATATATATATATATATATTAATACTAAAATTTATCGGAACTCGGTCAGTTCTTCAGGTTCAAATTAAACTCTCATTGCGAACGTTTCCGTTTTTATTTAAAACCTTTTTTATAAGCAGAAGTATAAATTTTGAAACAGAAAAACTAAGTATTACATTACAAATTATTTTACAAAGAAAAATAGACTGTGGATTTCAACGACTGTAGTTTGTTATTTGTTGTTGTTGTTGAACACTACAAGTTAAACAACACAGAACATTTGAATAATTTTTTTTTGTCCTTAGTTTAAAGTAATTGTTTATATTGGTTTTGTAAACAATTTTTAGAGAAGTGAAGTTTATAATACTCATATTATCAGTTCACTAATTATTGCTCATGACATTAAGAAAGCGAGGGATGGAAATAGATATAGAGAAAGAGAAAGAGAGGGTGAGATAGTACGTGTGTTTATGTGTGAGAGACAAGAGATTTCGGCTAGACCTATGCAAATGTCTTAGGGAGGTAAGTTAGAAGGGGGACTCCAAATGTGACAGGAAGGAAAAACAAACAGCCTTCTCAGATTTACAGGAGAATCGGAAATTAAAATTGCAAATGTCAGTGAAGTGTGGTGGAAGCAGGCAGATGGTCTAATCGAAGCCTGAATTAACAGAGCCTATTGGCACATCAGTGTCACCACTCCGCAGGCCGTCCTAGCACACCCTCTCTTCTCTTCATCTTCCCCGTCTATTTACTTTGCCTTACCACCCCTTTATTGTATCCATCTCTAACTCAAGTGTTTCTCACGCATTTTCCATCCGTTACCATAACCTTGTCGGTTAAGCACATAAATCAATTCATATTGATTAAATTTACTTTGGCGTGTTTAGTAACGTACACATAATAACATTATGTTATGTGTTTTGTTTTAGTTTAAGAGTCATCTATTATGGTGCTTTCATGTAGTAGAGTTTTTTCTGGTAACCAAAAATTTGATTTGGAATGTTGACATGAAGTTTTTTGTAGAAAATCGTAGCGTCCCTTGAGAGAGTCTAAAGCCACCAATTATAATGTTAACCATTACTTGTTAAAAATTCTTACTTGAATAAACTTGACTAAGGAAAAGTTGACCACTTCCGGGATTATGATTCCCTAATAAATTAAAGAATTGCCAATAATCAAATGGGTCAAAGTTTTCTCTCCAAGAACATCTCTGAAGTTGAAAGCCTAGAAGGGTGGTTGTGACAAAAAAAAAAACATTTAAGAGAATAAGCATGCACTGGTTTATGGTTGAAATAATTTTTAAAAAGATGACAGAGCATACGTACAGTAGGTTCTGGAACTGAGCCATTCCACATATAGTGGACGGCAGCAGAGGCCGAGGCTACTGCAGCGGCGGCGGGGTCCTGGTTGGCCTGGTTCATGTGTTCGGCCATGACAGACATCCAGTGCACCAGGCCCCCGCTCTTGGCGCCCTCCGCGCCTTCCGCCCAGCCACCCAGCCCTGCGCCTTTCTGAAACAGAAGTCACTAGTAACAGTCCATTCTGCTGTCTATCGCTTCATTTAACAAAAAAAAATATTTAGGCAGTAGTAACATAAAAACAAGTGATACCCTTATAATAGGATAAAAAGATTTCACATAAACACGTGAAATAACAATCAATGATCAAACCACAATAAGAAATGACTCAGTTGGGCTTTTGACTCTGACGAAGACCGCGTGTTACGGTTGAAAGATCTTAGTCTTGTTTTCCCATTTCTTATTGTGGTTTGATCATTTATAATAGGATATATTAGTGCAAAAGTTACAAATAAAATATATTGGTCTTGTTGTGCAGTTCATCTGAAATATCCTACAAACATGTGTGAAACCATAATAAATACCATTTCACAATATTTAAAAATTTGTTACATTCTCAACTGGACTCATGAAAATTAAAGTCATCTAGTTAGATAGGAACAATATGAACCATTGGTCTATTGAGTTAAAAATAGTGATAAAATGTTGGTGAAAAACGCACATAACATGTGATGGGAATTATCTGAGAATGCATCACATTATATTTGAAGTAGTTTATAGTTTTATTTTTAAATAAATAACAAACATTAAACGACAGGACTGGATAAAAAAATTATTTAAGATTTTTGCAACGAATCCCAAAGAAAAAGAGGTCAAACATATAATAATTAATGGACGTGAAAAAAATGTTAACACGGAAGAATTGAGCCTCCTTCAGCTGAAACCTACTTTCTCTGCTTGGTAATAAACAGTCAAGATAACCGCGAAGTGGCAGCATAGAGCTAATATATTCTCAATTCTTTTAACAATTGTGTCTTGTTTTTTTTTAATTAACATTAACCTGTTTTGAAATGTTCTTATCATTAGTTACTGGCATCTGAAGCACAATGTATAGCTGTTTAAACAGTTAATATCTCAAATTTTTTCATTATTAGAAATTATTGAACACGTTTTCCCATAAAGTTCTTTTTATCATCAAAACCTAAATAATTCATTTTAAGCATGTACAGTTCTTCTGAAGGTATCTAAATTAATAATTCAACATATACACAATTAATAAATTACACAATGATTTATATTTCATAATTATCATAATAAATTACATAATTATTTATAATAATTAATAAATACATAGAAAAGTTAAGGGGATAATATATACTTATACAGAGGAGGAGGAGTTGAGTTAGGAAGTGTCTGTTACAAAGAGGGGAGAAGATATCACATTTACAATTCAAAGAATTAGGTCATCAACGGTTTTGAAGTATAGTAGAATCGTGGTGCCCGCCTCCGCGAGGTCCATCTCGGACACCTCAAGTTTTGGGTGGCAAAACATGGAAGTGACAAAAGGGCAACACGTTAAATCGTCGACCTGATTTGATCTTTTGGTGTAATGGCTGGAAAGCTAAGGTGCACAGCGATCAAAACAGGTTTTGAAGTATAATTAAAAATTTGAAGAAAAAGGGATAGGGACCACTTAACTAATCGTTTGGATTTACATCAATAGTAGACAAATTTTAAGACATTTAGCGATATGCTCATTAAGGTAAAAGTGGGAATTTGGTCTTATAGATTTATAACTATAAATCAGTTACAAATTTTTAAACCCTTGTCACTTAGTGAGGTATGCAGGCTCGTATGTGACCTGTCCTAGTTCTTATACTGGTGGCAGTCGATTTTTTCAGTATAAGGATCAGGACGTACATAAAGATATATCAAAAATAGTAAATCTAATTTATCACAATAGTATACCTAACCATATCCCTTTTCATATTAATTTCTTCAGTTTGAAGGAACTGAAATTCACATAGAGCTAATCGATTAGTTTTAAAGTTGCATCTCTTCCTTAGTAAATTTTCAAGTATAATCCAATCAATTTTCGCGATCTTGTTCGACGAACTGCAATAAGGAATGCAATGTAACTTTTATCCATCCCCTCCTCAGTTCTTGTAGACAACCACCGCTTCCTAAGACACATTCCTGTGTTCACCTTCTCGCTCTAACTATACAAGCATGTCTTCTTCTGCTTTCTTATTTAATTTTTAATTTTATTATTTAATAAACTCTTAACATGTTTTATTTTTTATTGTAGATAAACCTGGGTTAAAGTACCACATATTCAAAACGCATTGTTTTAAACGAACATTTGCAAACGGTTTTTCTTACAATTTTTAATAAATTATGGTATTAATTAATTATACTTTTATAAGTTATTTTGTTTAAAACAATTTAATTTGCAGCAGGAATTCTAAGACAACTCTTAAAACGTTGTTTTAGCGTAAATATTTAAGTAGTAAACTGAAAATGTTTCACAACTTCTATTTATTAAAATAAATAAAAAACAATAAAAAAATTCAAGGTCTGTTAACACTCTTATATCAGTTTTATAACTCAATGAGATCAGTTCTGATTATGAATGTTATTTATTAATATTAACCATACTCAAAAATAAAGTTAGGTGTTTGGTGAAAAAATATAAAATAAATCGAATTATTTATTACATAAGTAAGAGAATGACACAACTGGTTCTATGGAACGGCTTCTAACAGTATTTCAGACAAATCTAATTTATGAATTCTCTTGCCCAAACTGGATCTGCAAATTCATAAATCCCTCAAATATTGAACAGACAATAACTATAAAAATCGCTTACTGTGAACATAGAAACTTCAAGAGAACAGAGTAAATAATCAATTAACTTAAATCAGACGCCAGGATTGAGTATTGTATTGTGCTACAGGCGCCTGCGAGATTTCTTATATTTTGTACTCACAACACGTCTTAAACAAAAAGAAAATACTTTTTTATTTATATTTTATTGAAAATTTTTTTATATTTCTCCAAGCAGAAAAGATAACTTCTTTGTACATAAAGTGCAGTTTGATTGTTTCTTCGAAATTCATTACAAAATCTTTAGTAACATAATCAAAGGTTTACACTCGTTTTCCAAAAATAGTAACTCAGGATTATAAAAATTTAAAAAAGGAGAATTCTAGAAGTTTTATGTTAACCACTGCAAAGTCTTTTCTCATGCGGATTCTTTTCCATCTTTGACTTAAACCCTGCCTCTAATCTCCCGGCTTCCTTTCCTCACCAACAATGCCATTGTGCTGTCAATTTTATCTGTTCCTCTGATTTTAGTAAATTTTATAGAATCCAGGACCAGAGTCTACCACAGAAACAATTTCTTTTTAGCTGTTGAGTCAATTCTGTTTACGACTAAGTTCAATAAATCAGGATGTAAAACCCGGCCTTCCGGCAACCCAAAACTTTGACTAGCAGCGATTGATTTAATTAATAGTAACGTGAAAATAAACCACTAATAATGAGAAATAGTTAATCCTGGGTACTATTATATATATATATATATTATCATTTATTTATTTTTTCAAATTTTTTATTTTTTTTTATTTTTGTATATATTTCCTTTATTTTTTTGTTTTCTTCACTTTTATTCTCCTTTTTAAATAACTTTTTTTTTCTCTTTGCTCTCGACTCCTTAGTTCTTTTTTTATTTTTCTCCTTTGCGGCAGCACTGCTTAAGCCCTGACCCAGTAAGTTCTTTAGTTGACTGTCGTCCCACTGTCAATTAACTTCTTCTCCTGAGGACGACCACCATTACGGTCGAAATATTGAAAAGTGAGTCTTTGTTATGTTTCAGTCTATGTGTCACAGTTTATTTTAAGTATATATATATAATCTAGGAGGCCTCAGAGCTTATTTTTCTTCATTCTGATTCTTCCTACGACATTTTGTCTCATATACATATCTTAGGTGTGCTGGTCTGAATACTGGGCGGTGACTGAGTGTCGGCTTGGCGAGTAGCTGGTGGTTGGTCACCTAGTAGCTGCAGTGTACGTGAAACCCCCGTGACGATTAATTAATGGATTGTGCTTCATGATTTTCATGACTTCATATATTTGCAGTCTGGCTGGATCATTAATTTTCTTTAAAATGTTCAAAATTGTTCAAAACACCATCATTTTAAAGAAAATTAATGATCCAGCCAGACTGCAAATATATAAAGCCACGAAAATCATGAAGCACAACCCATTAATTAATCGTCAACACACGGGGGTTTCACGCACCCTGCAGCTACTAGGTGACCAACCACCAGCTACTCGCCAAGCCGACACTCAATCACCGCCCAATATTCAGACCAGCAACACCTAAGATATGTATATGAGACAAAATGTCGTAGGAAGAATCAGAATGATGAAAAATAAGCTCTGAGGCCTCCTAGATTATATAAAGAAGAGTAAATAAATAATATATATATATATATATATATATATATAATAACTAAAAGATCAATTAAAACTTTAAAGAAAAAATCACAAGATCGGGTTAAACACCCACAATTACAAATAGTAATGATTTCGGCAATTTGCCATCTTCAGAGCAAATTATTAGCACCGAATATGAATAAGTAAAGACCTTTACGGGCCGTTAGACAGTGAGACAAATTTCACAATTGTGAAGTACAGAAACGAAATTAGTAACCTAATGATGTTGACTAAACAAATAATAGAGCAAAATAAATAAGAAAAAAATAAATATGAATAAATTAATAAGTGTACAAAACTGATATAGTATTTAAAATACTGAGTTAACAATAATCTGTTAAATATAAGTCAACAAAGACAAAACTATAATGAAGTAATAATAATAATATTAAAAATAATAAAATAAACTACTGCCAATATCGTGATTAGTAAATATAATATGTAAATGAGGTATATAATACATGTTATATGGATACAAAATTAATCATGAAAAATCAAATGAAAGAAGAATAATAACAAAATAAAAAGAGAAAAAATATCTGATCACGTTAAGACCTGATGGAGATCTACCACTAATCAATGTAATAGCCACTTCGAAGAAGCTGTTAAAGTTATATGGGCGATATAACTGAAAGCCAGTATGAGCATGTGAAGCTTGTAGCACTCATTAAAAGAAATTGTGGAGGTGGTAATATTTATAAACGTAAAAATGGTTCACAAGGACAACAAGTCAAAATTAATAAAACGGAGACATAAAAATTATTAGAACTGCTCACGTCTATATTTCTAAACCCGTCATCTCAGGAGTAGAATTGGTTTAGACAGAGAAAAAATGGACGTCAAGAGAGATGTCAAGGTTCAGAAGAGTAATAGTGCAAACAGACTATGACAAAAAAAAACAAAAAAATAATAAACGTTATAAAAAAATAATAATTGAATAACAAATTAGAGCAGTAGTACATAAATAACAAAAAAAAAACAATCTTTACTGAATCCAGGACAATATCTAGCTCCAAGACTTGATAATGTGCCACCTCCCTCGTTATTGGCTTCAAACCGTTGACCTTCCTCAGGAGATAGGGTACAGTTTTCGAAAAAGAGAAGAAATATAACTCTATTCTGAATTTTTATTAATTTTTATACATAGAAAATACAGTTTTAAAGATTATTGCAAATTTTTTGGATGCAAATAAACAGGCATCTATATTTAACTTGAAATGAGGTGGATGACCACTATAGTGATATGGATACCATTAAGCATTAATTGGTTTTAAGTGAACAAAATTGGTTATGTGGTCATTTCCAAAGCAATATCAATGTCAGGTAAAGAAGTAAGCCTGTCTGATATCATGTGGTTAAATATAGTGAAGAAGAATAACGTTTAGAAGAATTGTAAGAAACAATCCAATTACCATGGTGTCAAATGAAGGAGGTATTGTCAATTTAGCAGGTGTACATAATAGAAAGGGAAGAATTAAAGATTGGCACGAAAACCCAAATCTAAATTGATCAATGAATAAATTAACAAACAAAGGGGAAGTACGTCTGGGTGAAAGTAATCACACCCATCAAATCAAAAATCACTGTACTTAATTAAAATTCTTCAGTGAAACAAGAAAAGAGATACAAGGAGCTTAAAGAGAAGTTATGCAGTCAAAAAATAAATAAATATATCAGAATTTGAACACCCTTAGACTGGTCGATAGAGGTAATGATAAAACTTGTATGATCAGAGGTTGCAGATAGAGACAGATTTTGAAAAATTTATAGGAAATGGAATGTACCCTTACAGAAAGAATATGGCTTACGAACAATACGTTGTATACGTTGTATGCAGTCGTGAGGGAACAGTAGCCAGGGATAACAGTCTTCCAGCAGTAAGGCAGTCAGGAATGTTATATATATACATATATATATGTATAAAGATTTCACATAAACACGTGAAATAACAATCAATGATCAAACCACAATACGAAATGGGAAAACAAGACTGAGATCTTTCATATTGTGGTTTGATCATTGATTGTTATTTCACATGTTTATGTGAAATAACAATCAATGATCAAACCACAATACGAATTGGCAAAACAAGACTGAGATCTTTCATATTGTGGTTTGATCATTGATTGTTATTTCACATGTTTATGTGAAATCTTTATATATTATATACACTTCTTTCAAGAATTGTTTGCGTTTCTGTTTTGGTCAGAATAAAAAATAGAAATAAAAAACAACAACTCCTAATAGATTGAGTATTATAATTCATCCAATGGACGACATCCGATATTATGAAGACTGGAAGACTTAGCGAAGACTTTGGCTTGTTGCCGTCTGGCAAGAAACACGGGTCACAGATCAGAGGCAGTGCATGCCAGCCAGCCCTAAGGTCACCCTCCAGTCAAACACAATCGATAACTTCTTTTAATTTACTGTTTTATATGTATACCAAATATATTATACAAGTTTTTCTTTGAAATTTAATTTATTGAGTGACATCTTCAGTGAAAGAACTGACACTTTGTTCTAGTTTATTATTTAATAAAATACTCAGTAAAGTTAGCTATGACTTGTTATGAAGGTAGCAACTATAGAAGCCCTGAAAGAGCACAAATCTCGAAGAAGAAAGTTTATTAACACTTTTTGACTGTCTAATATTTTTATCAAGGACCCTTGAAAAAAAAAACATCTCCTTTCTTGAATATTTCCAACAATTAGGCTATACTTCACTGGTATTTATTTTCTTTTATTTATTCTCGAAATTAACTCTATATAGTAATGAAGTATTTTTAATGATCTTAAGATTACCCAACGTGAATCACAGTAACGACAGAGCAGCATAATGTATGCAATTAATGATTAATGATAATTACTTGGATCACGAGTCTTTTCAAATAAGAAGAAAGAAGGCATAGTGCTGTTAATATGTTTAGACAGGAAAATGTTGATGCCGCATGAAAGAGGTTGTCCGGAGGGCCTGGAGTGGCCAAGTCAGCCTAATGCGATGGTTGATGCTCGTTATACCTACCTAGCGTCCGGCCCATTCACTCGCTCCCATTGAGCGGCACCCCTTCTGTCGCCCTCTGATGAACTTTTAATGGCAGACACCGCAACCTCCGGCATTATCTTGAAACACCGTCCTGAGAGGCTCAATGCTCTGGGTCTCTGATCAAACTTCTTCTCTGCTCTCCATCAACAAATCTTCTTTTGAAAAAATACATCTCTATTCTTTGAAAACTCTCAACATTTTGACTATATTTCACAGATAATTTCTTTTCTAATATCTTTATTTGTTTATAGACTATTAATTTTCTAAGCCTTTAATAAATTTTGCCTAAAAAAAAAAGTAAATAACAGAAGCTTAAGTATTCTATTGTTTATCCTGCCGACAGGAGACGGAGGACCGCTTGGCTGGAAGTCTGTTGAACAGTCCTTTGGGGGTGCCCATTTATCCTGCTTGCACCCTTCTCGCTAAGCTAGACTATTTAAATTACAAGTCTTTTTTTTTTATTTCTTTCTGGAAAAAAGGGAGGCTCTTCTCCCATGGGATTTCGGCTGCCTAATGGCGTCCACAACTCACTACTGAAAAAACTGCTCAAGTGAGTTAATTAGTTAAGTAACTGAAGCATAGTAAGCACTGAGTAATAACCGAGTATTGTGACTCCGAGTCCCTTATGAATCTTCCCTTAGGACTTGAAGTAATTCTTCTTCTCTGGAGAAGCCAGTTTTTTTTCTTCCATCTTCCTTGTATCTGTATATTTTAAAATTTCACTATTAACACTCATTTCTTAATCAAGGATTTCCAATATTAATATTTCTTTTAAATTTCATCAAATGGTTTATACTATAAAAACATTATTACATGCACTAAAATCTTCTTGAAAGGTTGTTGCAATACTTTAATTAATATAAAGGTATGCTTTTATTTGAAAAATAGATTAAGTTATTTCAGTTGAAACATATCTTAACTTAAAAAAAATGTGTAGACAAAGAAAAAAATTGTAAAACTTACCTTCTTATAAATTACATTATACGGAAAAACAAAATATATTCCAGCATTTCAAATACAGGATGAACTCAAACTCGAATCGAAAATAAATTGAATCGATTTTAAAATGTCAAAAAGCTAAAAAATTATAATTAAATAGAAATTAAAGAATTTGAATTTATATATCTTTTTTTTATTATAAATATTGATATATTTTTAGAAATATCAAACTTGAATCGATGTTCAAATCGTTGCTTTATTCATTTGCGAGCCTTCATTTGTGAGTATTATTGCCTGATCCTTATATTATACATTATGTGTATTTCGATATCTTTTTTTCCTACTTAACTTTAAAGTTTGAAGATATGCAATTTTGCTGCTATTATTAAAGTTATTAGTACAATTTCTAATAACTGGCAAACATTTAGATTTTCAATATAAGGGGAAGCTGGTTTTACATACAAATGTAAACATTCTGACCATCAGGGAATCTGAAAGCTAGTGAATACGAGAGTGGTGTGTGTGTGTGTGTGTGTGTGTGTGTGTGTGTGTGTGTGTGTGTGTATGTATGTGTATGTGTACGTGTGTGTGTGTGTGTGTGTGTGTGTGTGTGTGTGTGTGTGTGCATGCATGTGTTTGGGTAATTGGTTTCATAATGTTGAACCTAATTCCAAAAGGTTTTAAACAAACTACATATCGCACCATTTTAGGAATCATTTTAATTTTATAAATAGTAATAAACCAGTAATTTTTCTATTACTTCTTTAAGTCACAATTCTTTTCTTGTGGATCGTAACCTTGATTATATGTTGTATTCAACATTCACAGTTAATCACCACTATAGGGGCGTTAGCACACCTCCGTGAATACAGCATTTAGTAATGATTTTTCTGTAACTAATTATTGTAGTGGTATATTGTTCATATTTACTCTATAGTTCTTGAATTAAAATTAAAACTTGATTATAATTCTAGAATTGAATTAAAACTAATTGAAAGCCATGTTATCAAAACTGCTTCAATACCTCAAAAAAAGCACAGAGTGTTCAGTTTTGGTAAAACTGCTAATTTAGGTGAATTTTCCTCGCAATTTTTATGTTCTACAGTTAGTCGTTTAGGGTCAAAAAATATATATTTTTAATCATAAAGTGAACCATAATGGTCCTTTTTGTCTATGTAATTTTGGCGAAAAAGTATTCAGCTATTCATAGAGTCCTATTTTCAATTTGATCCGTTAAGCGGTGTGACCTGTACATTGTCAACAATCTTCCACATCAATTATAATTCATTTTGTTATATTTTATCTCTAAATTGTACTTTCCAGTTGTTGACAAAATCTGAATACTTTACAAAGTAATTCTAAGAGAAATAAAAATATTGTATTTGGGGCCAAATTTGCAAGTTGAGTTCTCAAAAGAAATAAACGTTTTCAAATGCTCTGAGCGCAGCAATATAGGTTTTGCAAATTGGTCTGTGTGTGTGTGTGTGTTTGTGTGTGTGTGTGTGTGTGTGTGTGTGTGTGTGTGTGTGTGTGTGTGTGTGCGTTGGTGTGTGTGTGTGTATAAGAGATAGATAGATAGATAGAGAGAGAGAGGGAGAGAGAGAGAGAGAGAGAGAGAGAGAGAGAGTGATAGGTAAGGAGAGTGGGAGAGAGAGTGAGCAGAACATTTCAAAACAAAAAAGTCTATAATCACAAAATTTTATAATTATGTGTCTACTGTCATTAACAAAGAACAGAAAACTATGCAAAAAAAATTTCATTTTTTAGGGTAATTTGGACAAAAGTAAATTTTTATTTTCAATTTAATACAATATTATCTACACGATATGGTTAAAATCTGTGATTTTAACTTTTTAGTATAAAGTAAATATATATAGTATTCCGTGTACACATTATTAATATCGTTTATTTGGAAGTAATGAGTATTAAAATCACCAACATCACAACCGTGATACAACTAGTGCTACCCTAAAATTCATAATACAAAACCATATTGTTTGGAAAAACTATTACAATTTCCTTATCTCTGAAATAGTAACACGAAGACAGATGTTTTATTTATCGATTATTTATGAATTAAATAATACTTTACCAGAGAGTTTGATTATACTGCTACACGATAAACACATTAGAATAAAGCCAAAACTAAACTCATTGTAAATGAATTTAAAACTGAGTTTACTTATACGAAAGTTGAGTAAAGGTCACTTCAAATTTTATAATAAGTGTTCCTAATCTTGCTTATAGAGTAGGTCATTGTTGATCACCGCAGGATTAATTTAAAAATAAGTAATAAAATAATGCTACTCTGAGTCTAAAATTTATCAAGTGCAATGCCCATAAAGGTTGAACAACAAATATCTTGTGGAAGAAGTCAGCTCTTTGAAAAAGAAGTATACAATGTATCAGGTTATGTGGTTTTCAATTAGGAAAGAAAAATCGGCCATGTCAGCAGGGGCTCTTTCACAAACAGCTAGATTAGCTGGGCCAGCGAAATTTAATGTGGGCTCTTTAATATTGCCTACAAAAATAAATAAGTCCTCCCAACCCCTCTCAAGTCAAGTTTACTGTTTACATTTTTTTTTTTATAATATGCTTGCAGGTAGACTATTCTTTCCCTTAAACATTAGGAGCTCTTGCTGTTAAGTTAAATTTGATAGGTTCAATGTACTAAAATACCTCTTCTGTTTCTTTTCAGTTGCATTTAATTCAAGTCATTGTAGCAATAACATATAATTTCAACATATGTTACCAATAGATGAAGTATTTTTGAGTCAATCAAAACAAAAATTTCATTCTGTTTCCATTCAGTCCGTTTAGTTTATTGATAATATTTTTGATGAAAAATATGGTATTTATTTACAGAGATAATGGAAAGTTAATATAAGAACTTTTAAGTTCATAATCTTAGCGACATTATCTCATTTCATACCACTGGTTCATTGGTATGACAAAGGTCAGTATATTGAAAAAATGTAGATAAAAGAGCTCTTATCAGAATTGCCAAATATGAGAGATATAAGGTCGATGGCACGACGTCCTTCAGACATACTCTTGACCATCTCTAGAATTAAAAAAACTCTGCTACTGGACATTCTTTTAATTAACCTCAAACATAAAGAAAATATCATTATTTCTTGAATAATTTTTCTCTTGAAGTATTTATAATTAGACTCATAGCATAATTAACTCTTGTAAATACGAAAGTTTAAATGTATTTTAATTTTAAATACAATCCAAAATTAAATAATTTAATCATAAAAAAGATATATCCTTACATTTTCACTACTATTCAATATAATTGAGACAAGGAATAATAAGAAATGATCCATTCATTTCTATGTATAATAATACTTTGTAGGGTAAAAATGTCTATATGTGGAGACTATTTCATTAGATTTCTACCCTACAATGAGTAAATACCACATAACTGGTTGCACTACCTTAGAATTAATAATACTTTAACAAATATTATATATTCTGATACTGTAAGGATTATTCGTAATAAAAAAGTATTTATAAAAAATGAATCCATAAAAATAATTGGTTGCTAAGTAATTAATCACTTCGGTTGATTATTAGAAAGTTTAATAAGTTTACTTTTAGAAATATTCAGAGCAGAACGCTCCAGATATTCACATGTGGATATCTTAGCTTTGATTGATATCTTACTACCCAATGAACAATGAAATTGATCAATGTTTTTGTTTATTATAACATAATATTACTCCTTCTACCATACGGGTTATTTATTAGCAATGCAATAGACAGATTTACATTCCATATGTATTTAATTCAATACAATGTTGATTTACACAATATGTGGGGTACAACTTAAGTTTGTGGAGTTGGAAGAATTGTGAATACTCTGATTCTGACTCTAATAATAATTATGCAAGTCCAACTATATCTATTTCAAACTATACGACTCTAACTCCAATCATTATATATTTGCATGCGGAACTTTATTTGAAACTAGACGACTGGAACTCTAAAATAAATGAAAAAATTATTTCAACTTTATTTGTCGACAAATATAACTTTTGCAGAACAGTTTTCCATGATACTGGTTGCATACTAATAATAAAGAAGTATTGTTTTATTTTTTATGTTCTTATTTACGAACAACACCTAAATTACTAAAAGAAACATAAAAAAACTAAACGTTTGATATTCTATAAACAATGCTAATTGTTTAATTATCAGTAAATTATTGTAATATTTTCTACTTCACTGTTGCGTCATAAACAGTAATTTGTTTCAATTCAGAGACGAACACTCCAAATATTGTAACTCTTCACTCAAACTATGATAATTACTATTATTAATATGTATTAATCACTATATTAATTAGATATTAGTTATCTAATATTAATTAGATATGAATATCTACTAATTACTCTTAATTACTACCTATTAAAACGGCAGACGACTACTCTTACGACAAATCCAACGTCAGACAAACGAGTATCTTCATACAAACACAAAGAGAAACCAACTATTAATTTTTAGTGATTACTACTAAAAATTATACACTTTTTAATGAGATACAATATTTTCTACACGATATGGTTAAAATCTGTGATTTTAACTTTTTAGTAGAAAGTAAATATATATAGTATTCTTGCTAAATACAAGTATGTATTTAACTTGTGTAAACAAGTACACATACATACAATATATACTTGTTTACAAAGGTAAAAATACAGAAGTTACTCCAGGCTAGCCTTTGAGTGACTTATATAGTAAGTATAGAAAATATTTAATATTTCTTTTCTTCTCTAACTCATAAAATTACACAAAATATATAAATAAAAAATATGTAAAAATGTAATGCAAAAACTACACTAGAATGAGAAAGAAGCACAAAAACAAAAGATATTCATAATTTGATTTGAAGTTTACTAGGTAAATAACTAGTGGTTATGACAATATTTGTTCTCAAGATTTAACGAATTTACATGTTTTAAGGTTCCTAAAGTGCATTTTTTACGTTTCTCAATGATATATTTGTGTGTATGGGTTGGTGTCTGAGAAAAGGATCATGAGCACACCAAATTCATTTTTACACAGACATGGTTCCTATGGTGTAGTTGTGACCAATCATTTCTGAGTTATATTGAATCGCCAATGGTATCATATGATTTGGTAGAGCAGTATCCTAAGATAAATAAAAAAGATACCTAAATTATTCTAATTAAACTACTCGTACAAAGGTAAAGGTATCTAGCAATAACAGCAGATATGGACAACTGCAGTACCAACAACATGGAAAAGTTATTAAGCGCCTACGTCTTAGGTAGTCTTATCAGGATAGTAGTAATTAGTACTATATTGAAACTGCTACAAAATAGAAATGTCTCTGTGAAAAGTAAGATATTCATAAAGTTATTAATAAGAAGCATAATAGTTTATCTTATATGTTGCCAGATAGAATATTGTACATAAAATATTTTCAGAGGTATTGGAGTGATTATACGCCTCTAATAGCCTCTAGCAGTTAACTCCGAGGCTTTTATGAGGTTACCTTGTTAACCTGCTATATGCAGGGACAAACGTAAAAAGGAGGAGAAGGTGACTAGGGGCTGGGCCTGCTACCTTTGTTTCACATCCTTTCAAATTTCCCAATCTTCTCCTCTTATCCCAGCCTCAATCCAAGGCGTTATGCATCCGGATGGATGATACAAGACTTACTGAATTACGAACGGAGCCTCAAGAGTACCAGGCGACCCCGTTGAGCAAATAGCCTTACTCCCATTGCGGTCCTCTGTCGGACCGAACAAAATACCACCGATAGAGCTTCAGGTATTTTCCTCTGTATGACACTAAGGAGAAAGAAGTCCAGATACCATCCTCCGGAAGCACAGATGGTCCAAAAGTGCTAAATAGTGGGAGCCAACCTCCCACAAGTGCACCTAATTAATTACTCGAAGAAGATTGTCCCGAAGAAGAAGAAAGGAAGTCACTTTCTTCCAAAACGTAGGGAGCCTGAATGAGCATTATCAATGATAGTTTGTGCAGATTCAGCAGAGGAAGAAACACCGTTGCACCTGCTGGATAACTGTCAGGCCACGTTGCTTCAAAGAGGCAGGTGCTTCGGGACACTCAACAAAACTATGGAACAACTTTTACCGCTGAGATTCTTAGAAGTGTAGAAGCTAACTCTGCTGGGGTACTTTAGTACAGAAGGGAGGGAAGTACAATAGTTTTTATGACGCAATGCAATAGTCAGCCTCAGATAATAATAATAAAACATTTAATAATAAAAGGAAGTAAAATAAGTTAATTCTCATGTGAATTCTTGAACAGAAGGGAATACAGAGCAATAAAATTGTGGACTGTGGTTTGAAAAATTTGGAGCCAAAGAACCTTTGATGGCCTGGAGTCTTCGCGTACAATAGACTTTAGCTTTCTTAATAATGAATTTGATGAATGAAGATAGAAGGAAGCAGATGGTTCATCCCTATAAAGCTCATTCAAATTTAAATTAATTTTTTATAAATTACTAAGTCATCAGTGGAAATTTTTAAATATACATAAAATATTTCACCAGACGATTTTTTCTTAACTATCACATACGAAAACTGCAATTAACATCATGCGAAGAATGCAGACTTTTTGGAAGAGGATATATTCTATGTCAATACAATGCAAATGCATTGAAGATTTCAAATATTTTTGACAAATCTAGTAAAAACAAACAAAAGTGAGAGTTACTTCTCTAAGGACAATTATGAAGTTTCCATTAAAGGTCTTAAAGGCTAAAGTTCATTATAGAAACGCCAAAGTGAGCTCAGATATGGACAGATATGGCCACGATGAAGCGAGTTCGATGAAACTCAGAACCTCAGTTTAACAATATTTTAACATGTCAGATGGATCTATGTCAATGATTTTAAGTTTGTTATAACTTATAAAACATATTTAATAACAATAAAAGAAATTAACTTATAAAATTAATTTCATATGAGTTTGATAATGATTACGAAAGATTTTGATTTTACGTCCAAACAATAGCCCATTCAAATCAATTTAAATTCATTTAATTGTCATCCAATTGTTGATTAAATTTCACATTTTCATTCTATTTTCTGTTGTTGAATCAGCTAAAATATATACATTCATATATAAAATAAATAATTTAATATTTCTTTTAAACAAATTGCTACTTTAAGCTCACATAGGTTGAATATCAACAGAGTTTCATTCCCTTACTTTTTTAAACCTTGTAAAATTGTATAAGCATATAAAAATAAAATGAGTTTTTAGTATAAAAAAGAATGAAATATTGATTTGTTGGAAGAAATAGAGTTTTAAAATAGTTAGGTTTAGAAGAGTAGGAGAGGACTGAAGGAGGGGTGTGATAACTTATATATCTCTGATGGTGCGGAAAAAAGTAGTCGAGTGTTATTCAACAACGAAGCAGGAATATTGAATATTGTCAGTCTGTGTGGAGGAATATACATGAAAAGTAAATCCTACATCCGCCTTCCACCTACCTACCAATATTCATATGCCATGAAAGCAAATAAGACTCGTCTGTCTTCCTACCCCGCTAAACTTTATATTTAAATCCCTTAGAATACAATATTAAACTTACACTCCTACTTTCCCACACTTTTTATTTAGACGCTAGCTTTCACAGACATGTGTTATTCCCTAGTTGATTTTCAGAGCAATGTTATAACCATTAAAGTCTAAAATATGACTTCTCTTTAAAGTTTTCAACGTTATTTTGTTAAATTTGAAGAATAAAACCCTAGATTACATAATGGTTAGACGAAATTATTCTTCTTGTATAAAATTCATATACTACTAGAATATATTTATTGAAGTCAATGATAGTAGACGTATGGCAATGATACGTCTTAATATATATATATATATATATATATATATATATATATATATTTTATTTACTAAAACAACCAATGCAAGTTTTTTGTATTGTATTTATTTTTATTTATTTATTTATTTTTTTCTTCTTTTCTCTATCATTATTTTTGTTTTTTATAGTTTGTTTTTATCTTATATTGTTTATAATGTTTTACCTATTTATAGTTTTACCTAACCAGTACTGCTTATCTGAGTTTCTGTTTATATCTTCTCCTAATTCTATACTTTAAGACCGGGTACGGTTGACAGCGCTGGCGGTTGCCGGGTTGGTTACTTGCCGTTGCGCCTACAAAGTGCTTGGTCTCCCATTCTCTTTTCTCCTGAAGACGGATTACCCGAAAATTTGAGTCTGTAAGTGTGTTTCCCTACTTTGTGTGTTGCTCTTTGTTAATCTCGAACTCGTATATATATATATATATATATATTTCAACAGAAAAATACTATTCACTAGTTTTACATAGTGAAATCAAAAAATTATATTTGAATAAGGAGACAATATTCCTTCAAGTTTAGGTGTAAAATAGTTATGTTTATTTAAATTGCCCTGAAATCTTTCAGTTAAAGGTATTTAAGACTCGTTCCAGGCCCCTTAAATTTAAAGCATCTGAGGTTCGGCACATTCAACCAATGCATAACTTTAGCATATGATGATAAAAATTTGCCGTCTTAACTTGTACATTTTCTCAATTTCGACCGGTTTTTTTTTTTCAATTTCGACCCACATTCATTGTCAGTTTTTTCCCTTGACAATGGATAAGTTCTAAAACTGGTAGAAGTGATAGGAAAACATACAAGTAAGACTTTAAATATTTGTTAATATGATTAATAACATCAGCAGTTTTCAAATGGCATAAATGTAAATTAAAGAATAAAAAATGTTATGACATAATATTAAATAGCATTTTTTATCAGAGTTTTCTACTAATAAGCAATCATTATCATTCTCATTCTTAATTCATACAGCTGTTTCCAGTGTCACAGTTAGTGTGGAATTATCTTTAACTATGGGGAAACAGCCTCCGTAGTGTATTTCTAACAAATTTAATCCATTAGTGCCATCAAGTTAGTTCGCAATGAAAAATAAATAAATTGTAAATTGCCTTTATAGATATCCTTATAGACTCTTAAACAGATTGTCTAAAGAGTTATGGTTCAGTCTATATACGAATCTCACCGTACTTGGTGAATTTTTATTCTTTTCGTCTCAGAAATGTTAAAATACCTGTTTAAACATGTTTTTTTTTTAGGGCTTTAAGAGTTTGCTCGACTGATTCTACAATCATGAAAAATAACATTACCTCTATTACCCACTCATTAAAATACACCTCTTCTTTTATTTACAAAACTATAAAAGGATCCAAAAAAGGTTTTTAATGCAGTAACAGAAACCTGTTTAATATCAAATGTTACAGTTTTACTATAGTCACTCGACTCACTTTCTAGATTTGCTCATATTCATAACATTAATATAGTTTTAATAATAACATATTAATAAATTAACATTTATAAACTCTACTATGAAACTAGAGTATAGTGGTATTAATAAAATCCCATATAAAGTTTGTCATAAAATATACATCAGTCAGAAAGGTAAATAATTAAAATTGCACATATAGAATAACACTAATTCTCCGTAATTGGAAGTGAAAAAAGCAACGCCTTGTTTTTTTATACAAATAATGAGATCGTTATGTAAATTGGAGAGAAACGAAAATGATAACATATGAAAAGTCACGTAACATATCAAGTTGTTGATAATTATTCAAGGAGACATCTTTAATTAAATAGAACAGATCAAATACTCTGAACATAAATAACGGTTTATTCAAATCAGACAATGTTAACAAGAGGTAATTACTTTGTCTATAAGGGTTGATCCATAGCAGATAGTTCTAACTTGTTTCTTCTTGAACTCCTTTCATTCTCTGACTTGCCCAGTCTTTTGTTCACTTTTCTGTAAGTTCTTTAAAATACCTTCCATGCTTCTTTCTCTTTTTTTAAATCCCACACCAGAGGTTCTATTCTACTTGCTTAATTTTGATTGAGACTCTGCTGAAGAACAGCTGTTTCCGTTGGAAGATCTTATTCCCATTTTCAAATTGCTTCTTACAGTTTAGAAATTGATTTTTATTTTATTATATTGTATATAATTTTTTAAATAGACACTTTTTAATGATCGTATATTCCGTATAACCTACCTTTATTCAACAGTACCTTTATTATAACAGCTATCATCCTTCTCATGTAAAAAATTCTGTACCTTGATCCCTGTCCAACCATACGACAACTCGTATACACAATATTTATAATAATATCTAAAACAATAGACACTACCTCAACCTTATAAAAGTGAAATTTTCAGAATGAGTCTATCCTTCTTCATTCATTGAAATTCTTGTTTTACCTGACAACATCTCTCGCCGACCCAGATCTCTAAAATAGGTAGAAATAACTCCTTTTCTCTTAACCACCTATTTCCCTGGCACTCATAAACTTGGTACTGTTATTAAGGGGTTTTTTCCTATTTTTTCTACTTATGTTTCTACTCTTTTATCTCCAATTAGCTACCTTCAATTTAAATATAGTTATTGGGTTAGTTCCACTGAGGTTAGTAATATTAGAATTATTAGTAATAATGCCCACCATACTTCGTAAAGTCATTGTAGAGCTCGACCGGTTTCTGGTCCATCTGATTCCCTTCCATTTGTTACCAAAAACCTCCAAATCTGAAGATATATTTCTCTCAGTCTTCTAATACTGTTAGTAGAATGAAACAGTGTGGATATCGTGGCTGTCAACGTTAGCCTTCTTTCGCTTTCCATCTCAATTATCGTTCCTACCCTACAAATATTAGTATCTCCCGTACTTCCTACAACAGTAAATACCGACTGGACTCAGTGTGACTCTTTTTACGTTAGACAAACCTTCGTATAAATTGTGATATGTCTTCAGTTGGTCAACGTAAAAACCTTCATGTAGCTGTTCACGCTAACATTCATAGTCTCAGTTTTAATTGACTGTTCCCTTGTTCCAATTTTTAAACAGATCCCTTATAATAGCACTGAAGTTGCATTAAGAGTTTCTTATGAGGAACATTCATACTTGTACGCCATTATATTGGCTGCTGGGATCAACTCCTAGCATTAGTTTTAGGTTTTTGTAATTCCTAAAACTAATTTTATTTGCATTTCTGTAAAAAATTATTATTAATCGTTGTTCATTGAGTGCTTAATCAGTTAATTAATTGATTGATGTTAAAGCCGTAATAATTTTTTGTTTCGTTTTTTATTACTATTAGTTTTTATTGTTATTATCAGAATTAATTTTGATTTTTCATATTTTTCTTTGTTTTTCTTGTATCATTTCCTACATGTTTTCTACCCCCTCACTTATCGCTTTGTGGTGGTATCACTGACTGTGTAACGGTTGTGAGGTTGAACTCCAGTCACTCTTCTGCTTCCTCAGTGCCTGGATTTGTCACCTCAGGGGAGAGGACAATTGTAGAAACTTAACTGATGTCTGGATTAGAACAAGATTATTCACCAGTCATCAATTTATTACTTTCTGCACATTCGTGACATTAATCACATACTCTTCATTTGACCCTTTAGTAATCATGAGTTAGAAATTTTCCTACAATCTTTCCAAAATTACTGCACCTCTATCACTTTCTCCCACCATTTTCTCAACGTCTTGTTTCTTTCTAAGTCAATATTATTAGCCTATATTTACGTTGTGTTACTCGTTCACTTCTTTATTATTACTTTTATATTACCGTTTCCATCCCCCTCCCCACGCTCCTTCTTTGTTTGGTAGCAATACGCTGATTGGTCTATTGACCATTTCATATCAGTGAATGCATGTTTTAAGACTGTCATTTGAATTTGTTTACTTGGTAGCAAAAAACAAGAAAATCTCACACAATTACTGATTAAATTGTATTACCAGAAGAAAAAAACATACTGTTGTGAGTTAGTATAAAAATATGAAGGGGATAGTTGTTACAAGTTTCTATGCATCCTCTATTGTATCACGCAATAATAAAAGCGAAGACTTTACAAACAATTCAAAACTTATACGCCACTTGTGGAATAAGCATGTCAAGTGCTTCCTAGAACTTAAGTTTATATTCTCAATTAAAAACACTACGGCATGAAAAGATAGTATAGCCAGCCAGTTTAAAGGAATATAATGTACCTACTGATTATTTATACTGGACCAGTATATTATCCATATTTTCTTAATATTGACAGCTTGAAATGTTTCAGTACCATTGCAGGTGAAGGACAAGCGATATTGGGAATGTATATTCAACTTTCAGCACGAATAAAACAAATCGCACCTACCACATTGGACATACTCGTAGTTCTGTTAAGATTACTCTAGAGTGCTATAGTAGCTACCAAACTAAATTAAAGCTTCAACAGATCTTAAGTGACTTAGTCAAAATTACCAATTTTATTAAAAGCAAGCACAAAATTGATGAATAGTTAAGCAGTTTTTTACTTTACTATAAGTATATATGTGATAGTAATTAAATGAAACGGTCCAGAGGACTTTTAAATAAAAACTGATTACAAAGAAGATAGCACACAGACAAACACAGGAATAACTCACTTCTGAGTTTCGACTATCGTCGTCATCGGGAGGCGAAGAGTCCCGCAGGAAGGCAGAGCGGCGACTCATATATATATATATATATATATATATATATATATATATATTATTAAAGATTCAATAATATATCGACCGTTAGATAGAATAGGTGTGTTCTCTAATCGGGGTTTGGTCAATTTTCCAGGATAAAAAATCAAACTCTCGTTGCAACGAGAGTTTGATTTTTTATCCTGGAAAATTGACCGAACCCCGATTAGAGAACACACCTATATTATTAAATAAATATATATTGAACATTAAAAAATTCAATCCCGAGATTTTGACGGACTTACATGTGTTTTTTGAGAACAAACGTCCTCAATGTCTGTGTGGTGAAGGGGTGTGTATCCAAAGATTTGTGGGCACGCCACAGTCGACAATCTTTGATGGATCGTATTCACAGTTTACACTAAAACAGTCTTTATAATCTAGATAACTTTTATTATTCGGGGGCAATGTTGCAAGATAAGAAAGTCACATTTTTTAACCAAAATATGTTTTTAGACATTGTTTAAAACTTTTACAATATGATGGAAGTAAAAGTTACAATACGTCAAAAAATCTTTGGATTTTTAAAGAAGTAGAAAAATTTCTTTTTTACAATAAAATGTAAAATTTTGGAAGTATGAGTAAATAAATATGAAAGTTGGTGAGGACGATAGAAGCGATACGGTTTAACGAATTAAAATAAATTATGCCTAGAAATAACACCTAATGCGAGGACGAGCTCAATGTCTTTTTGTCAAAATTTCATGAACAGAATGAGTAATTTCAGAAGTTGTTTTTTGATTGATAATTATAGAAAAATGAGATTTCACTAAAAACATAAATATAAATGTAGTAATTTATACAAAAATAACATTAAATTTTGGTTACTGCAAATGTAAATATAACTGTGAAAATTAAAAACTCATTTTGGACGAATAGATCAATTGCTGTACTTATCCGATTTGTTTATATAGACTTACATAAGTAAATCAAATGAAATAATTTCCGTTAGCAAAGATTTAATAAAACAAATGGGAAATAAGATAGAATGAGTGATATGATAGGCAGGATGAATAACATTTTTAAATGTAAAAATCAACACCAATCAGATATATGTTCTTTGATGCTTTCCAGGATGGTTGATTAAGAAGGTGTTGTAACCAAACTACATGTTTACCGTTAAAAAAAACGTCATGTGAAATATATGGTTCTTGTTGTGTTTTAGAACTCAATTTTCTTTTAGTAATATTTGGGAAACGCAAACTTTCATTCTTTAATACAAAATGAATACTACCTTTTAACTACTTTTTCAGTGATTCGATGAACTTGAAATTTAATAATAAGCTCTTGAATTCGTGACATTAGCACTAATACATAGAGGTATTACCCCATGAAATGTGTAAAAGATTACAAAAATTGAATGCAAAAATAATTAATGTAATCGTTGGATTTACCACAGCTGAAACAATGATTACTAAATGCTTTCTTCAAGGAGGCACCCCGCAGCCACGATTTTGGAGTTTATTTGCAGATGACTTACTAGATTCATTAAACAACAAACTTTATTATATACAAGGATGAATAGATGGAATTGTTATTATAAGAAGTGTCTTGCTAGAGATCAGTAAAGGTTGAACATTGTTGAAAGAACAGTTAAGGATGACGATTCAAATGTAACTCCTGCTAAAACAGCCCTTACGAATTTCTTTTAAAAAAATAGAGACTGTCTAAAACACTTTTATTGAAAATATTATTGTAGAAATAATATCCAAGGATATGGAAATCATTTTGAAGTCATTTCAGTTGAAGGGCTTAACTTGAAAAGCCAACAACAGTTATCATGAGTTGTCGGACTGTCCACCTGTAAGGAATTCTTTGGTAGAACGTAGGGGCTTAACCATATTCTCCCGTAAATCTATACTTTAATTATAAACTTACTGATACTGCTTCATAAAATCAATGGTATAATGTACATTAGTTGTATGCTATTCTAAAATAAAATAATAAGGGATCCATAAGCTTTAATAAACACCACAGATAAGCATGTTAAAAGATAACAGGAAAATGATTTCTCACACTATATTTAGCATGGATAAGGTTTTTAAAAATGTGGCTATTAAATATTTTTTATTCAGACAAAAATCCAAAATTATTCAGATGAGTGTAAAATATAAATTCCTCTTTTTGAGATAAAAATTACAAAAATGTAAATAGAACAAAACATTTATTTAGCCAACATACTAAAAAATAGTATATTTTTTATAAAAAATAGTATATAATTCCAAAATATACTTGTCCTCATAAAATATTCTTCAAGGTACGTCAAAGTGTTCAGAAAAAAGAACATCTTGATTGTAAGTTTCCTGCTCTGAGGTGAGGTGCTCTTGTCTGGTATATTGATGACTCCAAAACTGATGTTATAACAAATAAAATAAGTTCACTCTCAGGTGGAAACCTAGGCACAAGGGAGATTACTAGGTAATGAGGCGGTGAACGGGTAAGAAAGGTTAGTGCCAAACAAAGCTTCTACCACCTGAAGCATTTTTGAATCACTCGCCTCAACATTCCTAAGAATGCAGTTGAGAATGGATGAAATGGCAATAGAAAAAATGTGGCAAAAAAATATGATCTCTTTCAATTTATAAATCTCATTTCAACTGAACATGAAAAATATGATATTAAATATTTCAGAATTTAACCCGACATCATTTTATTCTATATGACTTAAGCAAGACGCAAATAATGTTATACAAATAGGTTATAAGACTAGGTTAGTCAGTCTAGTGGTAACGAACTCGCCTCTGGACTGGTAGATCCAGGGTTCAACACCCACTCTAGCCCTCGATTTATTTACCTCCCGCGTAAATAAGTTTGAGCATGTCGTCCCTCGGAGAAGACGTTCAGTTATCGGTCTCGAGCATGTACGATGTCCGGTAGTTGTTAAAGACTTCTACTCAAAATACTCTCGAGTTAGGGAATATGACTCCCAATGTAGAATCACTGTGTGGTATCACAAAGGGCAATATCCGGCCTATGTGTGTTCTCTTGTGAGACTTCCCCTGCAACCTAACCTAATCTACGTACAAATAGTATGTAATTTATCTCGTTTGATAGATCACTTAGACAAGAGAGCAATAAGTAAACACGCACCTACACTCTCGTTAATTTTTGCTATTTATACAGGAATTAAATAAATATTTTATACGACTCTAATTACAAATTCACATCATCCATACTTCAATAACTTGTCATACAGTAGTATAGCTTAATCAGTCATTAAGCAAAAAAAGACCATATTTTCCTGTTTTTCTGATTTATCATTTAGACTGTTAAATTCTTAATCCATACGTAAGGTGTTTTAGTTTCGTAAAATTTTACTGTAAGTTTATAGGAGTACATATTCATTTCACATAATTTTGTTACCGTTATATAAATTTTATACAATTTAGACTCAGTATCGATGAGGCTTTCAAACGTTTAATCACATTTTATGTAAATTCAAGGCAATTTACAGAGTCTTTAAAAGGTCTTTATGAGGTAAAGATTTTTACAAATTATATCCAAAACTAATAAAAGTAGGCGATAGTTCTCTGAGGGCAATTATAAAGTCCACTAAAGAAGTTAAAATCAAAAGATGATTTTGGAAAAAAGAGAATGAAGAACAATGGGAAAAATATAGCAGTATTGTGCCCCAGTCCGATGAGACTTGGTGCCACAGTTTAATAATGATAACCATTATAATATGTTGGATCCTCCTTAATCAATGATTTCAAGTTTGTTATGACTAGTGAAATAAGTATAGTCATATTATAATTAATGGAATAATTAAACTGAAAAACTATGATTTTCATAATATTTATAATAATGTTTGATTTAGTTCAACACTATAGGCACATTAAAATCAAAAACAGCTCAATTGGTTGTCAACGAATTTGTTACTACATTTACTTAAAGTTGAGTATAAGGTAGTCCAGATTTTTAAGTTGGCTTTGAAAAAAAGAAAATAAAATGACTAACTTTTACTTCATTCATTTACTATATATTTTTTTAAAGTATGATAGATACAATTTTATAACTTTGAAAATTGATATATTAAATAAGAATATGTTTCTTAGAAAATTATTTTTACCTCAGTGATAGTTCCAATGGTTTTTGTTATCAAGTCAATTAATATTATCGTGAAGAAATTTTTATGAATAGTAATAATACCAACTAAAAAAAAAATAACCAAGAAAGAGTAACTGATTTTTGTTTTATGGCAAGACCAGGAATGAAAAAATAATTAATTAAAAATATAATATAATGAAATAAATACCAAGAGTAAAATTAGATAATGTTTCTCAAATTTTGCAATTTGTTTGTTAAAAAAGAAAGATTTCTCTGATAAGAGCAAGTTCTCTTACAATATAGATCACTTTTTTACAAAACTGGTTTAGATATTTTCTCAGCCTGATTAAAGTTAATATGAATCCAGTGTCCCACATTAATTTAGCTTATGTGATGTAGAAGGGATTAAAAAGCCAAAATAAATCTGCTCTTGTAAATAACAGTAGTCAACTTTTGACCTAAACAAAGGATAAAATTGCGAATTATCCGTAATGGATTGAAAGTGTTGAAGAAATTAACAATCAAATTTTGCAAAAATTACCCTATGCTTTTATATTTCGTACGAAACTAATGCTGTAAACAAGTACGAAACTTATTTAAGATTGTATAATAAAAACATTAGTTTCAGGTTCGTTCATTTTTGTGTGTCATTTAATTTAATTTTTTTTTTAAAGAAAATCAATTTTTTTAATCTATTAACAAATAATTTAAATAAATTCTTTAAATATCAAACTATATAATTATATATATATATATTTTTTTTAAATTTATTTGAAAATAAAAATATGTTTGAATTGCTAAAAGTAACGATTATTTTACCAGCTCACTGATATGTGATTTGAAAGAATCAGTAAGAAACCAACTCCGCTTTCCTTCTCATAATAAACCGGACCGCGCGCACAATCAATACTCAGACTCACGTCTTATTCCCCACTCTCCATGCATTTACAATTTTTCCACACATGGGAGCATTTATAAAAATAAGTTGGCAAGAATATGGATCTATGGTGCTTGATTAAAACAATAATCAATGTATCATAGTATTCTACTTAACATATATTAGGACTATTAAATACAAATAGTATATTTGTCCATATATAAACTATTATTAATACAATTATATTAAACAAAGAATAATAGCAGTAATTAAAAGATTTTAAATGATAAAAAATAAGTTTTCATAAAAATAAACCTAAAAGAAAATTAAAGTAATTGCATTTTTTATATTGATGTATAAACTGTATAATTATACCCAGGTTAGCGATAATATATTTAATAAATAATAATGAATCCATTATGACGATACTTCTTTCTATCACTAAAAGATGAAAATATTAACAACAGTGCACTTAAGTAAATATTACAAGTAGGAAAAATCTAAATTCCTCTTTGATTTAACGCAGTTAATTTCATAAGGATGTTGTTGATAGCTTACATATTAATCAATTTAAATTGTTGATTCAATTTTGCATTAAAATGACAATACTTTTTTAATAATTCCGTTAAGTATTGATAAAATTAAGAAATAATTAAACACAGACAAAAAAAGTTCACTGTTATTTTACTATTCATATATAGTGGCTGCTTTGCTGAGTTACTTTAAGGCAGGGGGTGTCAAACTCATTTCGGTCTGGGGGCCGAATACAGCTTAATCTGATCTCAAGCGGGCCATGCCAGTAAACTAATTAAAAAATTACATAGGAAACTAATAGTAAGTCTACCTTTTTCTTTGAATCAGTCACTAATACTAATAATTAGTGCAAAGAAAAATAAGTCAATTATAAAAATCTTTATTAAAATCCGACACTCTATATCCACTATTATACATTTTGACAGAGATATTTCGCTGGTCAAGGTTCGAGGACAAAGGAAAAGTGGATAATACAGCGCGTATTAAAACACTGGTGAATATTATAAGGACTGCAGGTTTTTAAGGAAATTATAGTAAACTGATTTTATATATATATATATATATATATATATATATATATAATGCAGATTTATTCCCCGGGGCGGATAGAACACCCAGGTGGGCCGGATACGGTCCGCGGGTCGTATGTTTGACACCTGTGCTTTAAAGTCATTAGTCAGTGTGTCTTTTTCTTCTAGTCCACTACTGACTATGAAAAACCACTCGAAATTTCAACGATGAATAAACTTTCAGTATTAGAGTCCATGTAGGTCATTAATATCATTGAGATGCTATACAACTGAGATTATTTTTCATAGTTGACATACTGTTGTTTATTAACAGCAGATTTTCAACTAGACATTATTTTACAGTTCCTGAATTGTAGGATGAAGAGTACAAGTTTTTCCATCTCCCAGAATAAAAATGTGTAGCCAGAGTGGGTTACGAACTGGATGCAGTAGAGTATTCTGATCATTGACTATCCTATCCCTCTTGAGTATCATAATGTCTTGAAAGAAAGAAACAGTAAATTCACATCAACCATATTGAAGAAAATTGATGAACTATTTTAGGAGAAACAAGGAATTCATACTGTTTATTTGCTTTTTTCTTTTTTTTTTCAGTAATTATTAGTAAGCAATTCTACGAAATACAAAACATTGGTGTGAACATAACGATGAGTCATGCACCAAAATCTCAACTCTGCTGCAAACTATGTCTAGCAGATCTGTACTCCAACATTTCTCAACTGCCGACTCAGACTCAACTTATTTATAACTTATTTAACTCTATAATTATGTAATAATTTGTAAATTTAGTTACTAACGATAATAATTTTCATATTTCTATGTGTTATAGTAGCACTCCATCATCAAACTAACAGACTATTTCTTATGTTTTGTGTTGTTTTATATATCACTGCGTTCAGAGCATAATTTGTTATAGTTCATTCCTTCGCTCAAAGTATTAACATATCCACAATTAACAAAGTGTCTTACAACTACTTCGAGCTTGTCATGTAAGACATGTGATGACTCATTTGATATCTAAAATGCAGCAATACACAACTCTGTGCAGAGTGTAAAATACATACCAGTGCATCCCTACATGCATAGTTTCTGCATGCCAGAAAAGACTAAGCAGTGTTTACTTGTTGTTTCCCACATTTCCTATGAGATCATTATTGAAATAACTTCGTTTTAAAAATTATTACAGTTGGAGTTAGAAAATTTTACAGATTAAAAAAAATTCAAACTCTTGCTAACTTTATAGTTCATTGACCGATACTCCACCTCCAACTTGGACTCCACAGCTATTTTTATGACAAACAAAAAACTTACTCGTGATGAAAAACTTTTCCTTTCACTAAAGACATACACATACTCGTACATGAAATATCAGCAGTAAAAGCTACTTACCATATTATTATATTTTATTATTAGAAAATAAACAAATATTTTATAACTAGAGAACTATTAAATAAACTATATCATATAGAGTTTTCCCCTTTATGTTTGTTAAGATTTGTGAAAACAAGTTTTCAAGTCTCATCGCAAACGTTACTCATTTGATCATGGTTGACTGTGTTGTCTGGGTCCATGGAATCCAGAGTAGGAAACTTTTGTAGATATCTGAGCATATTCCAAAACAGTTATAATATTAAGTGAAAAAATCTGGAGTGGCCTACACTCTACTTTACTATAAGTAACTCAATGTCAAATTTCTTGAGTATATAAAACATAACGTATCATTTAAGCATAACATAAATATCTAAATGGGATATAATTATTAGCATTGCATTCGTGAGGTAGTACAGATAGTGATTGAAGGACATATGAATCTATAAGCTTATTTTTGTACATCACAAATAATTTATTATTTGCAAATAATTTCATTAGTATAACTACAGCAGTAATAACATTTTTGAAAAACCAATGTGAACATTTCTTGAAACGAAATATTATCCTACAAGAGAACATGGCTATTGTTCAAATAGCCAGTAGATTTCTTACATCGTTTACTTGACATCCTTCTACATTGAATATTAATGTAAAATTTTCAAATTTGAAACAGTAAAATACTCTTTTTTTCTCTGAAAAACATCTTAAACAGCGAAGAAAATGTTGTTTTAAGGTGATTTGTTAATTAAAGATGTACGATAATTACAGTTATTAATCTCTAAACAAAAGATTTATATTTTGAATTATCTTTTACATTAGTGGTTTTTAACCAAATTATTATACTGGGAATTTTATGGCTTCTTAGTATTTAATAAGATCATTTTCCTTCCCCTTTGTCAAATAACATATATACGAATTTTTTTTTAATGAGTGTTATCATTTACCTGCACAATATTATTCCTCTTACATCTCTTATAAGTCAATAATATATTTTCATTTTTCCATTAGATACATCAATTTTATCTCAGTGGATTTGCTCAAAAAATTTCTAAGTCAATGTAAACAATGTAAAAAAATACAAAAAATTCGACAAGTATAGCAGGTGATCTCTTAGTCTAGGATAAACAAAGAGTTTTTATATCGTTATTTCTCTTTCCTGTAATTGAAACTTCATGATTTTTTTTTTATGAACTGCTAATGTTTTGTTCCATTTTTGGTCAAATTTTCATTATTTTTTAACGAGCCGTTTAGCGTCAAAAAAACATTTTCTGAAAACACAAATCGTACTGTAACGGCCCTTTAGCGAATGTCATTTTAGAAAAAAATATCTCAACTCATTTTCCATATAAAGTTCTATTTATAGGCATAGTTTCATTCTTGTCCGTCAAACAGTATGGCTTGTATCGCTCTCACAAGGTTTGAGATTGAATTATAAGTCAAAATTTTTACATTTTATTGAAAAAAAAATATTTCCTGTTGTTTTAAAATTCTGAATATATTTTTCGTTTGTTGCATTTGAAACCTCAAAGATAATGTCAAAATTTCAAAACTCTATGGTTATCAGTTTAGGAGAAATAAATGTTTTAAAAAAAACGGTTTTTGGCAAAAAAAGTGACTTTCCCATCATGCATAAATCTTCCCAAACAATAGGGATCATCGTCTTTATGAGGCCCATTTTTGTGTAAAATATCAACTTGATCCATCAAAGATTCTGGACCGTAGCGTGGTAACAAGCAATGCTAACACACGCACCCACCCACGCACCCACCCACCCACCCACCCACCCACACACACACAGACATCATCGTAAAAACGTCATAAAACGACTTCTGGTACCTCAAAACATGTAATTCCGTCAAAATCTCGAGATCGAATTTTTTCACGATCACTATACTTTACTTATAGTAAAGTAAAAATAATAAGTTATTCATCAAAAAATAAAGTAAACAATTTTTTTTTGTCAAATTAATACATATCCCCTTATAGTGGTGTAAGCCAAAAAGTAATGATAATAATTTTTTACTTTAAAACTATTCTGAACTACAACTATTTCTCAACTTGATCACCATCGATATCCAAACATTCTGCATGCAGTGTCTTTACTCCGTTAACCCTCCGCTGAATAATGCAGTGGAGCGCTTCTCTATAAAGGGATGGTGGAGGATTATACATCAAAATTCCCACAAGTATCTTGGGCATAGGCCTGATCTGTGGGCAGGAGGTGTTGTCAAGATGAAAAAGAACACCATGGTGCAACCTGGTTTTTGTTTTGCAATTTCACCCCTGATTGCAGGAGTGTATCATTATAATAAGTAGCTGTGGTTGTGCGCTGGCCCTGTAGGAAGCTTACTAAGATAGCATCTTCAGCTATCATTTTCATGAAAGATTTCAGCTTTCATTTTGTAAGACTTGAAGTCTTGGTTTAAACACCCAAAACTTCAAGATAACCACTCCATAGATTAATCACGGCTTCGGATTATACTCATAGATCCAGGTTTCATCACCAGTCACACTGAAATGATAGAAGTTCTCATGATCAGCTCCCAGATGTTTGAGAAGATTGATGACACATTCAATGTGCTGAACCTTGGGCTCGGAGCACAACTTCTGTGGGATCCTTCGGGCACTGAGCTTTCATAGACCAACAGTTTGATAGAGAATAGTGTGGACGCTTCCATATGAGATACCAAGTATGCCAGCTGGCGATCCTCTTTAGATACATCCTGAACAGAAGCCACATGATCACAGGGCACGAGGAGCAGGGAAGGTGGCTTCAGTGGGGCTCATTTGCAATCGTCTCCCTATCATCTTTGAATTGTTGGATCCAGTGGTAGAAAGAATTGGTGGAGTAATGCCATCATATACTTTACATAGATCATCAAGGATAACTGTTAGTTACCATTTAAGTTTGGTAATAACCTTGACATTAGCGGGAATCACATTGAATATGACTTATCTCATTAATCAAAATTCAACCAAAGACTGAGCTCATTGTTGAACTATTCCTGGGTGTCAAATCATTCCACTTAGTGAGTTTCATCAAAACAATGTTAATCCGTTTAGATTTTACCGTTGCTTTGAAAAACAAAATGAAAAATCCTAACTAATTTTCAACGTAATCACTGCCTGTGACCAAAGAATTTGGCATTTAGTATTCCAACCTCTCTAATTCAATCGCATTATTTTTTAACTCACCCTCAAACACAATCGTTAAACTAAATTTTTAATTAAACCTTCAAGTTAATTAGTAGAAACGATCTAACTATAATATCATATGTATGACACTGCTTTAATTATTTTTTTAGATCCTGAGTTCAAATGAAATTCCTGAATAGCAACATCTGATTTGGTTATCGCAGGATGGTACAAGTATAAGATTAATCCCTACTATAATTATTACATAAGGTTTTTGCACTTTGAGTGTTGTAAAAAAAGATTATTAGAATTCATTTTGAGTTCGTATACTTCTACTACTCTTTTTGAAAAACACCATCAGAAAAGTTGCTACTCTCTAATAAATAGAAATTAGGGGCCTGGCTAGCTCAGTGGTTACGTGCTCGCCTATGAACTGATAGGACCGGGGTTCGATCTTCACCTGGCCCTCGATTTATTCACGCGGGAGGTGAATAAATCTGAGCGCGTCGTCCCTCCGAGAAGGACGTTAAACCGTCGGTCCCGAGCCTGTACAATGTCAGGTACTCGTTAAAGATCCCTACTCTAAATACATTTGAGTTAGGTAAAATTTAGGACTCCCACTGTAGAATCAATCTTCATTGTGTGGTATACGGCCAATGCTCGGCCTACGTGTGATCCCTTGTGGAACTGCCACTGCAACCTAACCTAACCTAACCTAATCAATAGAAATTGCCCAATGCTAATGCATAATCCTAAACACTTACTAATTTTATAGGTCAAAAAATAAACATGTTCAAAGTTTTTAGCGTAAAACTCAATTTTAGAAATAGTTGTTGTATAATATTTGAAAAAATTTCCTAAAAAAATCAAAAAATAATCTTTTATATACAACCTGCTCCTAATATAATTGAACCACTATAAAAATTATCTATTCTCTGTAGAGGAGGGCAAAAATGAATAATGCTTCGGCCAGGCTTACAGGTTCAAATCAAGTTCTTAAAGACGAGATATCAATTAAATTTAAAATATTTCTCATAAGTAAAATTAATAATATTTAAAAATTAAATTGTATTTGAAAATATGAAATATAAAACCTATTGATTTCTTGTTATAGGCCAAAATTATGAATATGAAATAACGGTGTTTATACAATTCAATCGTTCAAGGTGCTCATTTCTGCTCGCAAAAGAAATACTGCTCACAGCAGTAACCGTACAAGATTACTGTTAAAAAACTTATCAAACAACTAATCAAAACTAAGAGTTCTGTTTCTTGGTTCGTTATTTCATCATTAGTTCTCATTTGTGTAATATGAATGTAGTTAATAAATGTGTAAATATCAATGTTTATTGAGTTCTTTCATTAAAAATTATTAATAAAAGCTGTAGGACGTGTCTATTTAGGGCCGTTCCTTGGCTAGGGCGAATCGGGATAACCTCCCTGGATTCTGTACTTTTTGGGGACTCCGTGGGATGACGGCAGTGACCTCGGAGAATTGGCCTGTTCATTTCTCAATTTTATGCGAGATTAACAGCTGCCGCAACAGTTTATTTTTATTTCTAATAACTGCACAATATAACCAATATAACAATTGGGGAGGCTCCACAGTGGTGCCCCGGGCCCTGCACCTTCCTAAGGACTGCCCTGAGACATCAACCAATTTCAGACTGATAATTCTTATAATAAGACTAGCAAACGAGCCCCTCTTTGTCATAACAAATCTGTTTGACAGGAATTTGATAAAAAAAATGCTAAGTACATGTAAATAATTCCATCAAGCACAGCAGGTTGTCATTATTACAAGTTGTTTTTCATTGTTTACAACTTCATTGCAGTGTGCAGAAGGGGGTTAGGTTAGCTCAGTGGTTAACGTACTCGCTTCTGAACTAATAGAACCAGGTTTGATCCCCACCTGACCCTGGGAGGTGAATAAATCTGAGTACGTCGCCCCATCGAAGAAGGACGTTAAACCGTACCGACCCTGTACAATGTTAGATACTCGTTAAAGATCCCTACTCTGAACACACTTGAGTTAGACAAAATTTAGGACTCCAACTGTAGAACCAATTTTCATGTGTGGTACCACAAAGGGCCAATGGTCGGCCTACGTGTGTTCCCTTGTGGGGCTGCCACTGCAACCTAACCTAACCTAACATACCCTGTGCAGTATTCAGAATATTGTTGATATTTTGTCTACAGCAACAACATTAGGCAGTTCTTTCCCCTAAAATTAATTATTCTATAATTAATTAGTGGTTTAGCAAAAAAAAAATATAATTCATAAAATGTATTATAATGCCCTTTTTGATTAAATAACTTTGATAACAAAATATACAGACATCTTCCTAAAAGTTGCTATTTTGGGTATGATTTCATTATGGTCCACCAGATAGTGTGACCTGTATCGGGTCCATAATCTTCAGAATCAATCATCAGTATTTTTTTTTACTCATTAACAAAAAATTAAAACATACATTCATTGAAAAAATATAACGTTTTTCTAGTAAAGCTACAAATTTATAATAATTTTAAACTTACAACACTCTAAAGTTAGAACTTTAGAAAAAAAAATATGTTGTAATCTAAAATCACTTATTGACCAAAGAAGTGACTTAGCGATGATGAAATATAGCCCGTTAATAATACAGCACATATAATTCATAGAAGTCTGTTTTAGGCAGATTATGATTTGACCTATCAAACAGTGAGATGTGTAGCGTAGCTACAAACAGTTTGTCATACACACTCACCCGCACCCACATCATAAAAAAATCACCAAAAATGTACTTTAGGGTACTTTAAATCCAGTAAATCCATCAAGTAACGAAATCAAATTTTTCGTAATCACAATATTTCACTCACTGTAAAGTTATAAAAGACTAAATAACGTTATTAAGTGCTTGTTTATATTTGCATTAATTTTCACAGTCCAAAATTACAATTAACATCATTAATACAACATAGATAATACAAAAAAAAATTTTTTTGTTATGATTCCTTCAAATATTACAACACTTTTTTTAACTAAATATTTTGTTAATGATTTAATGATATAATTAAATGTTAAATTTAATGATATTTTTATTAATTCTCCTGATATAAATAGGTAAAATAAACATTGCTTTGGGAAACCATGTTTTTTCATATTAAAAGTAATACTCTATCAAAATTATTATACCTACTTTATTTTGAATGTTATTCTATAAAACAAATAGTTTATAAATATGTTATTATTTCATACGTCCTTCAACTTAGTGTAGAATGTTATAACATTGAAAAATGATTATACAAATAAATTTCTTATCTCAGAAACCCTTATAACAAGATAGATCTAGTAAACAAAATAATTCCTGAAGAGTATAATAACTTTGAATTGCAATAAAAGATTAACAAATGATCCATTAATATAAGTGCTGATTAGTAAAACTATGAAATACACCTTGTTGGTAGTTACGAAAAAAGTTAAAAAACCGTATGTTTGAGATAATAATGTTCCTTAGTTTTGAACACTTTAACTCTTATAATATTATATAATATTATTATATATAATATGGTTACTTTAAGTACCATAATAGTTATTTACATATACAATTAGTCTTAATGAAATTCTACCAACTTCAGCTGATTCTTATATTTCTTAAAAAACATATAATACACTCCGGAAAAATATTTATAGAAATTGGTGCTCAAATAACATTTATACTTTAGTTTCCTAACATCTAAGCACCAAGTAGTAATAGTCATATCCTGGTAATAATACTTCAATAATGTCCAGCAGAGGATTTATCTGAAATACATGAGTAGTATATATATATATATATATATGAAATAGGAAAACCACAATATGAAATAGGAAAAAATGACTAAGATCTTTCAACCGTAACAAGCAGTATTCGTCAGACTCAAAATATCAACTGACTCTGACGAAGACGCTTGTTACGGTTGAAAGATTCAATCTTTTTTCCCTATTTCATTGTGTGGTTTGATCATTAATTGTTGTTTCACGTGTTTATGTGAAATCTTGATATATATATATATATATATATATATATTCGCGTTCCGTTCTTCAACGTGGGGAGATCTCTCTCACTTCGTCCTCTCTTCTAGTCTACTCCTGATGACGAACAACAGTTCGAAATATTGAATTCTGTAAGTGTTCTTTTTATTCTTTTTTCTGTGTCGTGCTTTGTGTAATTTAAAGTTATATATATATATATATATATATATATATATATATATCCTCATTGTGTTGTTGCATAATTGATTGTTCCAATTTTAACCCATATTTCTTTAAGATGAATTAAAATATTTGCTAATATTTTTTTTGTAAATTCTTACTTCTGTAAGTTATATTATTTTATTTATCTCTTAAATAATTCTGCTTGTAATATTCATAAGCCCTAACAATTCATTTTCATATTGTTCAAATGTTTGATGTTGATATGTGATTTGTTATTATCCTTTGTGTGTAAGCCTATGGAAAAGGTTTTAAAATAAAACTGAAACGTCGACAGCGAGAGTTTGATTATTGAACCTAAAATTGACTGAATCCTGATTAAATAATAATCCTATTCTATGAAACGGGTGATGTATTATTGAATATACATGCAAAATTAAAATTTATCAAGACTCGGTCAGTTCTTCAAGTTTAGATTAAACTCTCATTACCAACGTTTCAGTTTTTATTTAAAACCTTTTCCATATGCAGAAGTTTAATTTGAACCTGAAGAACTAACAGCGTCCTGATAAGTTTAATTTGAACCTGAGGAACTGATCGTGTCCTGATAAACTCAAATTTTTTTTTTATTTCACGATCGATACTTTTATCAATATATATATATATATATATATATATATATATATATATATATATATATATATACATATATATATTATATATATATATATATCATATATATATATATATATATATATATATACTCGTATATATACTTTTATCAATATATTTTATGTATTTACATATTTATTATATTTTATATATATATATATATATATATATATATATATATATATATATATATATATATATATATATATATATATATACTCGTATATAGGAAGAGTACCAAACGTTGTTTTCCTTCCGGTGTGCTTGGTCGCCCATTCTAATTTCACCTGAAGACTGATCATCCAAAAATTTGAGTTTTGTAAGTATGTTATCGAAGTTCAAATCAAACTCCCAATGCCTTTATTATAATAATATATATGTACTTTAGAATGAATTAATACTATTAGACTGTAACTAAAATAAAAAATTCAACAAAGTATCAGTAAGTAATAATATATATTAATATGAGTATATATATATATATATATATATATATATATATATAATTAATTAATTAAACGTTAATTAAATGAACTAGTTATTAATTAAGATATGAAATAAAGTAATTTAATACTATTAATTTAGAGTTTTAAATAACAATTAATTGAATGAAATTGAGGAAGCTAATAATCAATCGTTCAAATTTAACATAATGTTAACAATAATAAAGATCAATTTTTTTTATACTTAAATGAATTGAAATATTTAAATATGGTTTTTTATCATTCTAGAATTTAGATTAAAAAAAATAATTACAGTTGTGTTACAAAGCAATGTATTTTATTTTTTTGTAAAATAAGTTAAAATAAATGAAATCAGAAGATATGGGGTGCAGTAGGAAAGAAAAATAGGAAGCAGTATGTTAGGAAGGTATTACATGAGTAAGAGGGGGAGGAGGCGGAATTAAAAGTGGTTTATTTGAGGGGGTGAGCGGGTGGAGGGAGGTGTTTATGAATGGAGGCCCTATTAGGGAGAGGGGAACAGGTTATCGCGGTGGAGCTGTTTGCCGTTAGGGCGCGTCCTTAATTGTTTTATACCAAAGCACAAAGTTATACCACCTTCATTTTGCTATTAGTCCAGATTAAATTAAAATCTTATATCAGACAGATATTTTTTGGAGCAAATTTTGTTTATACAAAGAAAGTGAAGTATTGATTTTGATAAGAGGGAAAGAGGGGAGAGATACCTCGGGGGAGGTCTTCTTAAGAAGGATGGCCTGGTCCTGAAGGCGAGAAATAGCCATGTTGGCGGCGAGAAGGCGTTTGTAATAGAGGTGCGAGAGCAGCCTCTGAGGTGGCGACGAAGACATGGGTGAGGCGGTGGCATCCGGACCAGGCTGCGGCGCGAGAGGAGATCGCCCACCAGACTAAGGAACCGGGGGCGGGAGCGTTTCCATGGAGACACACACACACACACACACACACACATACACACACACTCGCGACAGAAAGAAACGCCAAGACGGAGAGCGGGTGGGGCAACCAATATGGTGTATGAAAAAACCCACCCCGTCTCGGGGGGGGAAGGGGGGTAATGTTTCCGCGGAATAGGGGAGCGATCCCGAGGATATCTATTGAATTTATTGGCGGGGAAAATGGAACACTGGGGTAGCTCTAGACTGAATATCATTATGGTCGGCGAGCATTACCTCTTTACTGTCTGAGACCGGTGCATTCTTTATGCACTTTTTATGCGATCCGTATAAAACTTACGCCATTACGCGGCCCTCCTAAATGGACAAACATAAAACTTTACATTGTTTTATTATTAAAAAGTTACCTCTTCCCTTCATTTTCTATTACCCTGATTCAAAACTTAAATGAATCAATACGTTATTCCTCGACCTTTTCTTCAAACGCCAAACCTTATTCCATATTTATTTTCAATTTAGTGCACCCTTTCTACACTGAAAGTAATCAGTTCCAAGACCATGAGACACAATAAAATTCTTCTCTTTTACAATCCTATAAATAACTATTGTATATTTCATACAAAGTAAGAATCATAAAACTTTTCTCTTCAATGAATTTAACAGAAGATCCATCTTCAGACATATTTATGTTCAAATCGTAACTACTATCAACAGCAAATATATATTAACAATATTTCTTTTGCACATGATATTGATAAATAATTCTATAAAATCGTAAAATTATAATAACATACATGTTTAAAACAGTTTATAAAGAACAACTAAAACAAGTAACAATAATAGCCAAACCATAACTTTTAATAAAAGCAGTTTAAAATATATATTAATCCCAAATAATGAACTTATTTATTCTTCTAATCAATATTACACCTTTAGTTAATGAGAATATTTATATTTTGCTTAAATGTTTTTTACAAGAACTCATACACAAACACACACTGACACATACACACACACACATACACACATAAATACACACTCGAACATATATATATTTGAATATGAAAATTTGACCGAGGAGACATATTAAAAATTGGAAGCGAATTTAGAAGACATATATAGTCAATATTTCGAACAGTTCTTTGTCATCAGGGAATATTTCAAAGAGTGAGAGAGAGAGAGAGAAGAGAGAGAGAGAGAGAGAGATGAGAGTTATAAATATATATATATATGACTGGCTTTGGCATGTCATACTGATGACATCATTTTTGCTAATTTTTTTTAGTGGTTGTTGTGTTACTCATTGACTTTGTTATTATAATTATTATAATATTATATTATAAGACTACAATATTATAGTTATTATAATTATAATAATTACTTGCTATTACTATTATTATTATTATTATCTAATACCAATATTCAGAATTATATTCATATTTCTTTTAGAGTTCATTCTTTGTGTTCATATCTCGGCCCCTTCCCTTGGTTGTCTGTTTTCCTTTTTCCCTTTATTGAAAGAAAAGAGAAAACACTGATGTAAAACTGTTAGTGAATGCAAAGCCATCTATTTCAGCATGTTTCTTCTCATGACGACAAATGTCCAAATTCTGAAGTGAGTTATGTCCATTATTTTTCTCTCCAAGTGAGAGAGAAATTAAACTGTAATTTATTAAACGAGTATATAAATAAATTTTTGCAGTAAACCGGCAAATTAAAAACCGACTTTTAAACCACAGTTTGAAACACAAAAATGGGACTTTCAACCAGAGCAACTGTTCTTCGTCAGTTCGAGTGTTACTCTGAGAAACACAATTTCTTTTCTTCCTTGAATGATTTTCGATCCATTCGTTTTCTTCTTATCTAATTCAGCTAGTGTAATCTTTTTTGAATTACTCTTGTTATTACAATAGTAAACTGGACTAGAAAATTAAAAATTATTAATTATACATCCATAATTTGTTCTTAATTATTCAAAGTAATGAAACAAACACATGTTTTAAACATTTTTGATCCAAATCAAAATCATCTCAAATCAATTTACAGGAAAGAAAACCATACTCCAATTAGTTGCCTTACAATTTTTCAAAAAGGAGTAAAAATGGAAACATTTTAAGTGATTAATACACAAAGCCTACCAGTGTTAAAAGAATACTTTTCCATGCTATGAAGAAAATAATAAATTCTATTCAAAACATAATATACAAACATTTGTTGACAATCAATTGAGTTGTGGTTTTATTTTAAACCAGCAATCGTGGGGACGTAATATCTCTCTCAAAGGTAACGTATTACAAAGGCATAGCTAACCTGTTATTCTTGATCAATGTGACTGACTATTATTATTAATAAACTGAGAGCCAAAGTCTTATCAGGGTCGTGCACATTCCCACTACATCTGCTCTATTGTGGTTCCCTTTTTTCTAAAGTCATTTCTAATATTGACTTTAGATTACAAGTTCTTTAATCAACTTTACTATGGTTTTTGAAAAAGTATCTTTCACTATTGATTTATGTATGATTTGCCATCAATCTTTAACCTGTTAAAGTTGATTGATTTACATTCCACACAATGTGTTCAAAGGGTTCCACCTCATCCTGAGAGAGTCTTTATTTGTTGTCTGATTTTAATTTCAGCTTGCATATGGGGTAAAAAAGAGGTTGGGTATTTTACATATATTCCTAGATTCTTCCTCCAAGAATTTATGATTTTCTTCTAAGTTCAGTTGGACTTCTTAGTGTGAATTAGAAGCCTAGACTGAATTAGTATTGTATTACAAATCTTAGTCATAGTTGTTTTAACCAACTTTTAGTTGCTTCATTCTTATCTATTGACCCTTGAGGAAGTTAGGAGGCGTTGTACAAAACGTCATCAGACAATGGAAGGTTTGTCCCTCACCAACTTGTTCTAAGCGGCCTACTCCTTCATTCCACTGAATTCCCATGTGTCCAGGTTAATCTTTCTAGGCTAGATTTTGACGTGGTTCAGACATTCCCATACAAATTTTAAATTATCAACCCCGAATTTCAAAACCGTTAATTTTTGCGAGAATGAATGTTTTTTTTAATTTACTCCATACAAATAATTATATCAACCATTTCGCCCTGAAAGATGGTTGTTATTTCTTTCAAAGTTTTAAAAATATTTCTATATGTTCTATAATATACAATGTATGATTTAAAATTAATTTTTTAGTTAACCAAGGCAGACAACAGTACTTTTTTCAAAATCAGGATGATTCAAAACCAGGTAATCATGTATGTTCACCTAAAGCCTTTATCGAATTGTCTTTTGGTGTCTTTGTATCAGGTAATTTATAAAGTGAACTATGAATTGTGGTTACATTACATTATTTAAAATGCTACCTCCCATAGAGACATTTTCTTTTCCAAACAATCTCAGTAGTCTGCAAATTGATACTATTTTGATAAAAATATCTAAAACGGTAAAGAATAGTAACTTTATTGAGCTGACATAAAACAGGTTGGCATGCACTACTTTTAAGATTATTACTATGATATTCTATGTACTTTTTTCATTAACCTATCGATGTCACACTACGTATTCATATGACACCATCGGTCTTATCACAGTAGTCGAGAAAGAAAGGGGATATGTATATTTAAGACCGAAATTCTGCTAAAAAATCTGATTCAATAAGTCATGGTGTTCATTGCCTTACTCAATGTATCGGTCACATGTTTTTTTTTCTGTTTCATCTTTCATCCTAAAAACTTCAGGTGTTTCCATATCTTATAGAGTTCTAGCTAAAGGTTTTAAATAAAACCATTTATGATACTTACTTTCTTTCTTTTCCATGAGAATAGTGTAAAGGAAGTTGTAGCTGGTTTTATATCAATACCTTTTTACCTTTCTTTCAACCTGTAGGTCATCAACTATGAAATTCAGATTACCGCAAAATGCAATATTCCTCTAAAACTGAAAACTCAACTTGCAGTAATGAATAATCTGCTGTATTTGTTGGATTTGTATATATTAGTTTGCATTTTTTTTAATCTAATCAATTTATATACATATTCATAGTATAACATTTTTAGAATAATTGAGCAAATAAAAAAATTAAAATATAATTATAAACTATATGAATTGGTCAGAAACTGTAACCCATTTTAGTTCATAATTAGATTTATTACACTTAAAAACCACGTGACAAAAAACCACAATAACAACATTAGAAAAGTATCTAAGATCAAATTAAGTGGTCTTCGTAAGGCAGTATCAGTGAATCTAATGAAGATCAATTGTTTTGTTTGAAAGATCTTAGTCTTGTGGTTTTCTTACCATGGTTAAGATATAAAAATAAAAAAATAACAAAAATAAATAAGCAATTTAAAAAATAAATTAAACAATTAATAAAAAAACTACTTACATAAAAAAATAAATAATTTAACTTATTTGTTTAAATTAATAAAAAATCTGGTGTGGCCTACACTCAACATAACTATAAGTAAACATAATGTCAAAATTTTTGACAGCTAGTGTCATGGAATAACCAAAGATATAGCTTAAAATTAGAATAAGTTTTGTAATATAGAACGAAATAGCATTATGTCTTTCCTCCTAATACTGAAGTATTTCAGTATTACCCAAAGATAATATGATTCATAAACAAAAAAAAATTACATCTGATATTAATTTTGTTTGTTTAAAATAATTTACAATCTATTTAATTCTATTTGGTGTTTATTTTTTACTATTGTACTTTTATTTTTGTGCTATTATTACTAAAACTTTAATTTGCAGTTGGCCTAATTGTTTTTATACTGATATATCATATGTACTATGAACATGGAACATGTGAAAAATTACAATAAACTCCCTCCAAGTAGAATAATAAACATACATTGGAGGGAAAAATATGTGATTAGGTAAAATCATTTGCAAAAAATTATGAGAGTTGGAAATAAAAAAAAAGTGCTTTTTTACTAAAAACCTGTTTTCTGAATTAAGAATAATAATGAAATTTTTTTTACTGTAAAAAAATTAATAACTATATGACTTTAATAAATTAATATACTATAATTTTTTTCTAAAACATGCTAAATATTCAATAGTACATGTATATTATGCAATTTACTCGTACCTCCCAGTCTAATCAATGGCACATTAAATATGCACTAACATGAGATTTGGAATAAAATTGTTATAAATGTTGAAATCTACATAGAGGAATGAGCTATAAGATTGTTAAAAATTATTAAAAAATTAAATAAGTATATGAAAGTAGAGTTAACGAAAATTTAATAAACAAATATTAATGTTAAAAAATTAATATTAAACAAATATTAATAAACAAGTATTAATGTTTATTAAAAGTAACCATAACAAATGGTTACTTTTAATATATTTGCCCAATTATTTTTGTAATTTTCTAGCATTGTAACATTGAAATGAGATTGAAAGAGTTGTAATGAATATGTTCTACTTAATCTTTTTTTTTTTTCATTATACAAATGTTCTTATCTAGTGTACAATCATTCGTGTACAAATAGACTCTACAAGCATACCACAGTATAGTCTAACTTCAATCCACAGTAATGTGCTCTCTATACCACACTTTTGTTTTTTTTCTCACCCTGTAAGCATACGCCTTTTATGATTCGGAAACCTTTGATCTACCACCTTGCATAAATCTAGAATAGTCTACACTAAACTTTACTTTAAGGGCACAAAATATCAAAAATTATGAACTATCAATTTATTTAACTAATTTTTTTAATATTGAATATATTAGGCCAAATTTTATAAAAATTTTTAATACTAACATTGTTTTCATGAGCGTTTAAAACAACAGAAATATGTTTGGAAGATATATTTTTATTGAATAATTATAATTCATCATTATTTTAAATCTATATTCAGTAAATACATTCTTAGATTAAAACTGGACAAAAATTAGTTATCAAAAAGTTGGATTTGCAACGTTCATTCAAATTACGAGTACCAAATGTAAAGAAAGAAATTAGTGATATCTGAAGTACGAATCAACTGACGAAGTAGAGTTTAAGTAGTTCATATTTAACAGAGATAACACAAACATACAAAATTGAGGTAAGTATTGTAATAGTTCAACTGATTTTTAATTCTCATATTATTAATTATATTATCATTTTATTATAAATTATGTTATTAATTACTTTATTTTTTACAATTATAATGTTAAAATTAGAATTATTACAATTAATAATTATACTTTGTTAATTAGAAGTTTATTTCTAATAAATTCTAACATTTGATTATATTAAATAAATCAATCCGCCAAAGCTTCCAATGCAACTTAGTAGTACTTCATTTGGGTGTTTTATTGCCCTTTTCAACAATGTAAAATTGAAAAAATTGTTATCAAAGGACTACTCGAAAAATTAGTACTCAGTGCTCTAATACTGAGTACTTATTAAGTACTTAAAATAATCAGAAAGAAGTGGAAAATTCTTACATCTTTAGATATAACGTACATTTCCCATGATGCAATATTGGTAAAAATTCCCCTCACAAGAAACCAGATTCTGACAAATTTTATTAAGATTTTGGATTGTTTATCACTGTAGATCAATTTCAGAAATGTCAAAAACAAGTAGTTTTTACCTCTTTAAAATTTATTTTACTTATGAAGTAAAAAATAACAAATAAATTTATATAATTCAATGAAAATATATATCTGATGCCTTACAAATAGTAGCATTGTATAGTGTTTCAACAAGCCTGTGACTAGTTATGAGATGATTATAATTAATTGAAACTCTAAACTCAATGTAGAAATCAAATAATTAATTGAAGTAATTCTTACATGATTTTATATTTGTGATAAAAGAAAAAATATAAAATATAACAAATATATTTGTGATATACTGCAACCATGATTTAGTAATTTTTAAATACATACTTATAGCCTTTAAGATATAAACTATTGTTCAATAATTGAAAATCATAGTGACTTTTTATTCATCAATATTTAATGTAGTTTTTCTAGTATGTTCTACTGAAATCGCGTGTCTTAAGGTAGTAGGGTTCCTTTTACTAATAACAATCAAGTTTAAAAAACTAACAAAACAATTATTGTCTAATTGTACTATACTCTGCTCATTCAGCAAGAAGTGAAAAGAAATTTTCTACATTCACTTAACATTTCTGTCTCCTTCACTACATTCAATCCCAGTAAATTAAAATGACTTCTAAGCCTACAGTGACCTGTTTTAACGCCTATAAGGTTTGGTAGATTAATCCTATTGGTACTCAATAGACATGTTTTGTTCTCTAACCTGAGACATGAACAGACATTCTAGTTTGTCTGTTTTCTTGATTTTAGTTCTCTAACCTGGTACATGAACAGACATTCTAGTTTGTCTCTTTTCTTGATTTTAGTTCTCTAACCTGAGACATGGAGACATTCTAAGTTATGATCTAACTTTGTCTTAGATTTTAGTTCTCTAACCTGAGACATGAAAGACATTCTAGTTTGTTCTGCATTTTCTTGATTTTAGTTCTCTAACACTAGTACATGAACAGACATTCAATAGTTTGTCCTCTTTTCTTGATTTTAGTTCTCTAAACCTAAGACATGAACAGACATTCTAGTTTGTCTCTTTTCTTGATTTTAGTTCTCTAACCTTACAGACATAGAAGACATTCTAAGTGTTCACAGTCTGTGACTTTTCTATGATTTAATTAGTTGAAACTCTAACTCAATGAGACATGAAAGACATTCTAGTTTGTCTCTTTTCTTGATTTTAGTTCTCTAACCTAGACATGAAGACATTCTAGTTTGTCTCTTTTCTTGATTTTAGTTCTCTAACCTAAGACATGAACAGATTCAATTTGAAATCATAGTCTTGTCTTATTCTCATTTCTTGATTTTAGTTCTCTAACCTGAGACATGGAAGACATTCTAGTTTGTCTCTTTTCTTGATTTTAGTTCTCTAACCTGAGACATGAAGACATTCTAGTTTGTCTTTTTCTTGATTTTAGTTCTCTAACCTGAAGACATGAACAGACATTCTAGTTCTTACTTTTTTCTTGATTTTAGTTCTCTAACCTAAGACATGAACAGACATTCTAGTTTGTCTTTTTCTTGATTTTAGTTCTCTAACCTGAGACATGAAGACATTCTAGTTTGTCTCTTTTCTTGATTTTAGTTCTCTAACCTAAGACATGAACAGACATTCTAGTTTGTCTCTTTTCTTGATTTTAGTTCTCTAACCTGAGACATGAAGACATTCTAGTTTGTCTCTTTTCTGGATTTTAGTTCTCTAACCTAAGACATGAACAGACATTCTAGTTTGTCTCTTTTCTTGATTTTAGTTCTCTAACCTAAGACATGAACAGACATTCTAGTTTGTCTCTTTTCTTGATTTTAGTTCTCTAACCTGAGACATGGAAGACATTCTAGTTTGTCTCTTTTCTTGATTTTAGTTCTCTAATCTGGGACATGAACAGACATTCTAGTTTGTCTCTTTTCTTGATTTTAGTTCTCTAACCTAAGACATGAACAGACATTCTAATTTGTCTCTTTTCTTGATTTTAGTTCTCTAACCTGAGACATGATTATACATTCTAGTTTGTCTCTTTTCTTGATTTTATGGCCAATGCTTTTTTTTAACCCTTTCCTGAACTAGATATTAAGATGATATCAGACTGTTAGATCAGACAGTGGCCTAGAACTAGAACTGGGTCTAGTCCCATGAAGTGTGTGTAGCTCGAGGCTACCCCGTTTCATCCACTTCCTCATTGTCTTCGGCATTATCTTGACCAAGCATCCCATTAGTATTGTGACTTTATCTGCAAGTGTCTTACTCCTTTGAAACAAAAGAAGATTTAATTAAATCACTAAACTCATCTGCTTTAATGAAACTTGAATAAATCTTGTGAAAGATTATTATGTAAATCTTGTCCGTTTAAAAATGACACTTACATATAAAGTTTAAATAGCAATAGTAAATAATATAGAATCTTTAGAGATTCTAATATTTGTAAATAATATTATTTAAAATTGTATTAAAAATTGGAAGTTGATAGTTTATGAGCTTAAATAGGTTATTTAAAGATCAAAAGAAATACTTGATTTAATGTCGTTTTTAAGCTATTGAGTAGAGCCCTTAAAGCTGATTGCCAAGTAAATGAGACACTTCCTCTACTGCCTATGAACCTTTGTCCTCATGAGTCAAAAATACCTTATCAGCACTTCCCGCAATAAGATTTCATAGCAATATATTTACTCTCCGTCTTCTATTCTAGTTCTCTGAACAAACAGAAGATGGAATTTCCTCTTAATGCAGACCAGTTATTATTAATAGAATTCATAAAGAAACGTTAATCTTATGTAAAGTAAAGTTTGAACATAACAATAAATAACATAATATAACATTTTAACTCATTTACTTCAACTTTTTTTAAACCATACTAAGCAGGTAATCAATAACAACCTACACTATCGTCAGACGGTTTCCATGCAGTAAGGGTAACCCTGGTATCCTCAGTAACGTAACTGACCTATGGCTAATGGCTGCCATCAGAAATGAACCACGACTTAGGATACACACATAAGGTATAGACGTTGGATAAAAAAACCTACGGTGTCGTATTTTGTTAAATTTGTTAAAAACGTCTTCATTTCTAGAAGTTACAACAAAATATATATAGAAACAATGCTCTTAAGTAATTATGTGCTATAAATAATTATTAAATGAATCCTAGTTCAATTAAATATCTGTTTGACTATATTAAGAAATAATACAATTGCTATTCATTTTCTTAGAATACAGTAAACATACTTTTTTAGATAAGTGAGTATAATTGTAGTCATAAAAATGACCACAATTATGACCAATTACTTAAAAAAAAAATTAATTGCAACTATTGTTATTTCAATTGAATTTACTTAGCTGGGAATTGGCTAAAAACAAAAGATTGAGAAACTCTGTATACAGAGTTTACGTTAATAAACTGCAGGATTAGGGTTGGTTTAGTTATTCTTAGAAATAATAAGCCTTAGGTTCTAGCTATTGAATAATAGACCATCTTAAGGAGCCGTATCAACCAAACAGGGGACTATGAGGAAGTTAGGCCGTTGAAGCGGAGTCATGTTTCAACTATGCTAATTTCAGTTTTTCCATTGTACCCTCCAGCCCGCAAACACAAGATATTCACCACCCTAATTTTAGACCCACACTACATCACCATTCAAACACAAAGAAACTGGCAAAACATCCGTCAAACCCCATTCAAAGGATAAAGGCCTTTTTTTTTACTTCTTCAAAAAAATTTCCGTTTTATAAAGATAATTGTAAAAGAGTAAGTTTTATTTTAATGAGAGTTAAAACTATGTGTTATACATAAAATTTACTGTTTATTACACAAGATATGAAAAACATCTTCAAAATTATAATAATTAATAATTCTACTATATTGACTGGATATTTATTTTAATATATTTACAAAAATCGGTTAATATGTCTACAAAAAATATTATGATAGTTTTTTAAAAAAAATTTTGTTTTCCACTTCAAGCCCGCCATTCTGCACTTGAGTAATACCAATTAAGACATACACGCTTCAACTAACCAAAACATATTACATTAATTAGTTTAATGAGTATAACCAACTAACTGCATATTCAAGAAAAAGGGAATAAAAAATACCCTGTAAAGTGTCTTGAAAAAAGAACTCCATTGTGATAGGTAATGTTTTTCTGAAGCCATGGAGGCTACAGGTATAGCAATTCAATTAAAAAAATTCCACTTTACTTTATGTTTACAATCAAAACGCACTAACTGTTTCTATACCAATTAATAAAAAAAAAATAATTTATTCAACTCAGTAGTAAATAATTATAAAATAGATATTTGTAAAAAAAAATTTGTAGCAAGTGTTGTTAAAAAAAAGTCGGAGAAGTTAAAAATGTACTTTTTTTTTTGTTATAAAAATCTTTCAATAATAATCTGGTTCCCTTGCAAAACAGGTTTTTAGAAGGGAGCATGAGATTCATGCCTGTTCGTGCACTGGTCTCTACAAGGGGCGCTGTTAAGAAATATTTATTTGAGGTGAAGTGATACACGGTTTTAAAATAAGCGTGCGTGCTTCGGAAGTCGCTTGGATGACGGTGGCTTGATTAATAGGAGCTGGGCCGAGTGACAGAGGACTTCTCAGGCAGTCACCGCGCATTCCACATCACACCAGTACAATTATAACGTCCATTAATTTCAAACAAACAACCTTGCAAACGTCTTTCAATACTCCAATATTCAAAAATTACTTTTTAACACTATCGCCTTTTTTAATATCCATATTTAACCTTTTTTTATAACCTGTCATTAGACATGGAAACAGGAACTGCGATAACTTATCCTTGTCTACAATTGCTATTATCTTTTTCATATGACCAATGAATTCAATAATAATATTCAATTACCCATCTACTTCTTCTAGTCCGATTTCATTGTTTTAATTCAATACTGTATTCCCTTAATACAAACACGAGTCACTATATGCGAAAAATCAGTTCTTCTTATTTCATTATTCCAAGTATATTACTTTTAAAATAGTAATTATTTAAACTACTACAGATATTATCATCATAGCTTATTGTTATATACTTGGTAAAAAACTTTAGCAATAATATCAAAAAAAATATTCTGTACAATAAGGTAAATAAATGATATAACTTTACAAGAACTGCAGGTTGATCCATTACCATGAATTGTTTTTTACTTTCATTTCGATTTAGATGTGATTAGAAAATTGTAAACCGTAATGTTTCTCCTTAAACAATTTAAAAAAAATACTAAAACAGCTTTCTATTTTTCATAAAATGATCGAAAAAAGGAAACAAAGAGGTCTATTATTACTTGGAGTTGAAAAAGCAATGCATGAAAAATGATGGATGAATTATTCCTAATTCAAGTTCCACTTTAAACTAAAAATGACACCAGGTGTAATAATTTTTTAGACAGATATTTCCATGTTACTTGACGAGTTAGGGATCTCAATAATTCACAGAACTCCATGGATGGCGTTCTTATAAAATATTTCTTTATTCTCACTAATAACTAGTCCACTCATAATCTAACTGCGTAAAAAACTCAATACATTTTTAAATTAAAAAAACGGTCGTTCTGAAAAGTGACTTAAATTCTTCTAGTATTAACGGAAATATTCTATGATCAAATACAGTCATTAATGGCAATACTGACAAAATTTGCACAAAATACTACCCCACGGTAAATTATCACATTGTAGCTTATGTTTCTTAAGCCTTCTTAAGAAAGAACAAAAAACGTTGAACATCCAATGATCATGGACACTAACAGCTAATTGGGCTATGCAATGAGATCACGATATATTATCAAGAGGCAACGTTTCATTCTATTAAAAACGTTTTCTAACCTCTCTCCATTATTATAAAGTTTTTAAAGCCCATTTTTGTGTAAAATATCAACTTGATCCATCAAAGATTCTGGACCGTAGCGTGGTAACAAGCAATGCTAACACACTCACCCACCCACCCACACACACACACACACACACACACACACACACACACACACACACACACACACACACACACAGACATCATCGTAAAAACTTCATAAAACGACTTCTGGAACCTAAAAACATGTAATTCCGTCAAAATCTGGAGATCAAATTTTTTCACGATCATTATACTTTACTTATGGTAAAGTAAAAATTAGTCTGTTCTTACTTGGAGTTGAAAAAGAAATGCATGTTATATAATTAACATATATAATAAAAGTTAATATCACCTGATAATCTGAATAAAGTAAATAAATTTGGTACAATATTTGGTTATTCTGTCGAATCACTGATCTTCCTCTCTTTTCATAAAAAATGCTAATGAAATTAATGTGATTCGTGAAATTGTGTAACCGTATCGAGTCCATAAGGTTTCAGAAGAAATCATTGATAGAAAATGTTTACATTTTAAAAACTGATATTTCAGTTGATAAATAAGCTGAAGTTTATCGGTTAGAGTATTATTACTTTAATTCTAATCCTTAAAATCATAACACACTTCAGTAAGAAGTTCAGGAGAAAAAAAATGTCTAAAATAACATACTAGCCAAAAAAAGTGACGTTTTCGTGATGCAATATTTTTGAGAAACCATACAGCTATAGGGTCATTTTTGCATAAAATATGATTTTAATCCATTATACAGTGTTATCTGCAGCATGCCAAAAACTTTTAAACACTCGCTCACCCACCCACATATACACATCAGTGCAAAAAAAAATTAACTAATATGGACTCAGGTTGCATCAAAACATTAATATTAAATTTATTTAAGATTACTATACTTATGGTGAATTAATGAGTTATAAAAATTAAAAGAAATATACAACATCAGTTGAGCTGGATAGTTATAATTTCTCTTCAGTCGTTTATTTTCCATTTATTTCAATCAATTTTATTAGTTCAATTTATTTTCCTTTAATTTCATTGTTTTCTAAATCCACTATAGGTTTATATTAATAGCACATTAAAAAAAAAGTTTATTTTCTTTGCTGCTTCACCTAGAAAAATATTTTTAATTCATTTTTTTAGACATCATACTGAATCGTGAACCATTAAATTTTAGTTAGTTTCATAAACTTCAACATTATTAATTAAAAACAATAATTTAGTTGATGACTATGAGAAATTGTTGTTCTATACTATATATTCTAAAGGGAGTTTGCAAACTTGAATTCAATTTAATTTAATACATCACATATTCGCGCAACTAAATTAAAGAAAAAATTTATAGAAAATGTAATAAAAGAGAAATAATGATAGAAAAACAATGACATGAGTGTAATTTTCTTTTTGTAGTAAAACAATGAAAGCTGCGCGACAAATGATAATTTCTCCATACTTCCCTCTCTTCAACTCACAAGGGGAGGCAAACTGAAACAAAAATACATTTTCCAATCTAAACAGTTACTCCTCTTCTTTGTTTTTCTTATTCGTCTCGAGGGAAAATGAAATAAAAACATTCCAAGCGTGGATTCTGTTAAAAAAAAAAAAAAACCCCATTGTTAAAGTAAAAGAAGCAAGTGATCTCTGGTAGAAAGCAGCCTAAAAAAACAGTCTGAAAACACATAAGTGCAGTCGTTATAAATAAATGAAGTTCAATAAAGGAAAAACATTGAATTTAAAGATTCAAAGTTGAAATTTAAAGCAAAGTTTTTTAAGAAATGTTAATTAAATTAATCTTCTTAAAACACTAAAGTCATCATGGGCTAGTAATTAGATGAGTTCATGGGAATAAGAATTTCAAGTTCTTCAAATAGTTTTGAACATCTACCTTTGTGTGTATGATAGAGGTTAATCCAGAAATATGGGTAGCACAGTTGCTTAGTTACTTTGGTTGTTGTTAACCAGAATAAAAAGCACTTTAAAAAGGTCAACATAAATAAACAGTATAAACAAGAAGTGTGTAAATGTTATACAAATGAGTATTATATCAACAGAAATTATAAATGTATTAATTATTATATTTATATTATCAGTAGAAATATAATAAATATCAAAATAATTGGGGAAACACTACTCAATTTTTCTAGTAATTAATCCCATTTTATATAACGCGTCAAACTAACAACTTAAAAAAAATGCAGGATAATCCTCTTGTTCAAATAGATGCCAAGAATCATTTCGATCTCAACGTATCAAACACACTGAGAAGTCACAGACAGTTCCTTTTGCTAGTGATTCTAAGTCTGGTTTTTTTAAAACTTTTTTAAAGTTTCAAATACATTTGTCTTAATATATACTGAACTTGTTCTACAACTAAGTTCATACTGGAATATACTACAGTCTTCTACAGCATATGAGTAAATGAACGATCATTAATTATAATAACTTAATTAGCGAAAATATTAAATCTTTTTTTACTAACTTAAACAGGATACCTATGTATAACTCGCAAACTTGCAACACAACGTAATAATTGATAAGAAGCATAACGATTTCAGTGCCTGTAGTTTTATATTTATGTCATAAAATAATTATATTCCACTCAGTTAAAGGAGATAATAAACAAGTTTACCTTATCTTCTTGTACTTTTGAATTTAGAAGATGGTGTCACTATTGTATTAAATTATGGTCTCTTCATATTTTAAAAGAGAGGTATTCAATAAATTATTAAATAATTAGCCTTTTATTTTAGCTATTTAGCCTACATTCAAGCAAATTACTTGTCAGAATTTAGTTTATTTCATGTATAATTTAATTTTATAAGCTAATTTACTTCGTAACTCGAAATCTAAATGCAAACTTCGTATTTTATTCTACGGAATTTTATAATACAGATAATTGGTTAATGCCCCAAGAACATATAATTTGACCATAGTGTTGATAAAATTCCCTGATACAAATGAATTTATTTATAATTCACAACAAGAAAACAGAGTTCAGGTCTGTATTTAAATATGTTCTAAATTCTTAGCTGGCTCAGTTAGAGGCTGTCTAATATGAATCGTTCTTCCGTACAAACAATCGTCTCTTTCCTTACCACTAAAAAGAAAACACTATAGAAGTTCTTGTCATTTTTTGGAGCACTCACGTTTCATAACATGAAATTTGTTACTGCGATTTATTACCCAATCGCAGCATGATTGGTGCTCCTACTTTAAGTTTTTGCTCATGAGCAGGCAGTCCAGTTGCAGTTACGGAGTCAAGAAATTCAGCTCGATAATGAACTGCTTCCTGATCACTAATATTCTGTTTACTGACTCGTAAGTTCATTTCTCGGTTTGATATAGTGTATGAACTTATTTGTTGGTTTTTCCTTCCTGCTGATTATTAAGGATTGATAATTACTTGTTCACAAAGCTATTTATTCTGAATAGATAGTTCATCTTCAACTCTGGGAAACACCTTTTCAATGAGTTCAAATATGCAATATATTCATGTACGCAAATAAAATTAAAATCAACTAACAATATCTACTTGCTTCACCTGTGTATTTTCAAAAAAAAACCTCTCTGTGAAATTAGCAAAATACAGCTTAAAAGTTCATAACTTCGCTTCGACGCTGAATTTCCAATCAATTCAGAGCCAATATTCTAAGTTAGACATATAGAAATCTAATGTCAAAGTTTCAGCTTGATATATCTTATGGTGGCTGAGTTTACATGTGACAAAATTTTTGCCGACAAACCAAAAAATTCATTTTCTCAACCCAAGAACACAATATAAATGGATTCATTAGTTTAATTAATAATTAATCATTAAAAGATGTTATGAAACGAGGACTGGAAAGAGAGAGTATTTTTTCTTATCCTAGTTTTAAGTAGGGAAAAACGTAAACATTAACAGGATAAGCAAAAAAACAGAAATTATGTAAGAACTTTTATGTCAGACGTAGTAAGTCTACAACAGCAATTACTGCATTAACTTGGGGTAAAAAAGTTGTAATTTTTATTTTCTCTTACTAACATAAATTAATAATTAAAAAACTTGTTATCTTTAAATAATAATCATAGGATTAACATATTTAAACAAGATACTTAGTTTATTATTCAAAAGTAATTATTTAAAATAAAAGTATTATCAATTTTTTTTTCAAATCCATTAGTGGAAAACAGAAAAAACTTTGTGTTCTGCACCTAGATTTGAATGATGCAACAGAGTTATCTAAAAATTAATAAAATAATGAAACGTTTTGTTATTTTGTTAGTTTTAATCGAATTTTATGGTTTAATCTATTTAAATATCTATTTTGTTTAAAACTTTGTTCGTAGATAGAAATACCACATACTTGAAAAGTGTAGTAATGGAGTTATTTCATTGAGGAATACAAAGTATTTGCAACTGTTGTTTATTTTTTTTTTAATATTTGTTGTAATACGCGTATCAATATCTATAGAGATTAAGGCCATTTCAACTAATCAGCCATACAAAGTCGTGACAACACAAACAATCAAAGGTTAAGGGTACAAACCTGTGTCCGTTGTCAAGGCAGTGAGTGTACCATACTATCTATGCCACCGAATCTTCCATTCCGTGTATTCTTAAAATTTGAGAAATGCAGTAATTCCATGGTTTAATTTTTAAAAAATTCTTGCATTAAAAGAAAGATTGAAATTAAAAAACTGATTTTCTATTGATTTTGTACTACAGTTATAAAATAGTATGGATATACAAATATATCTTCTTCCGATTGTACAACTTTTATCTTCAGATTGGCGCCTTCTATCTCGCACCACAAACCTTCTTAACTCAGATCTCTCTTTTCACATATCTTTTCTTTGAAGGCTCTCAAAACTGCTTCTAGTATGGTTCAATGTAGACGTCGTGGTTGTCTTACTTGCTCTATCATCACTTACTTACCTTATTACTAACTACACCAACTCTATTCCTTATAATACCTTCTCCTCTTCTTGTACCTGTAAGTATCGATTGGACTGCACCTAATATAATGCTTTTTATCTGGGTTTGGTTCCTGCTAAACTCTTAGCGATAATACTGTAATAAGAATAAAACAGGAATACAATGCATGAACAATCCATTGTAAGCGAAGTGGCCTTCTGTTGTCATTCATGTCAGCTCTCACGGTTTCAGTTTCAATGACACTTTCTATGTAAAGGTTTTGAGGTAAGTTTCTGATCCCAACTCAATTATCACTTCCAGGGCATCATCAGAAAATGCACTTATTTTCCTACTGTTTATCTGCATCTCCGCTTAATCTCAGTCATTAATTATTCTTTACTATTGTTATAAAACTAATATTGAACGAATTCTTTTGCTTATTAATTTTTAATATTTTCTTCATATTTATTTTTTTCTTTCATTATTTTGTTTTCATTTTATATTTGCTTGTCTACTTTTCTTCCGTAAATTAACATCACTGAAGTTTATCTTTTAAGTGGCTCACATCTCCCTACCTGATGTCGACGCTGTCCAAATATAGTAGTGATTTTTTGTTACTTCTTGTATGTGTTTTCTTTCAATAAATTTATTTTATTTAGTTCATTGAATCGCTCTATACAATTGCAATATACATCTAGTGTTTCAGTTGGGTTTTTGACTCTGACGAAGACCGCTTGTTACGGTTGAAGATCTTAGTCTTGTTTTCCCATTTCTTATTGTGGTTTGATCATTGATTATTATTTCACGTGTTCATGTGAAATATTTATATATGTATATATAACCTTCCACCCACAGTTTTGAATGCACGTATCTCTTCTACTTCACTTCTAGTCTCTTCCTGAATACGAACTTCGTTTCGAAATATAGATCTAGTAAGTGTTTTTGTTCTTTGTGTTTGTTTTTTTTTAGTTATTTATCTGTCCGGTTTTGACTGTTTAGTAAATTCATTATATATATATATATATATAATACATCAATGATCAAATCACATATGAAATGAGGAAACAAGACTAAGATCTTTCAACCATAAAAGCGGTCTTCGTCAGAGGCAAAAACCCAACATAACCTTGTTTTCCCACTTTATATTGTGGTTTGACCATTGATTTTTATTTTATGTGTTTGTGTGAAATCTTTTTACATATACATATGCAAGAATATTTCAACATTAAAATATGAAATAAAATTTAAGCCTGATGAAAGAATTTGAATGTAATCAACGTCTAAGCCACACTAAGAAATGAAACTATGATCTTTGAATCAGTTATCAGTCTTTGCCAATAACAAGATATAAAGGACAAGATATATTCGTGAGTTGAAGAAGGATTGCCTTCCGGGTCGAAAGACACTTCCGTTCTATTTTTAACTATGGTTTAGAAGTTTATATAAATAGATTTTAAGATGTTTCTGATTATCTAATTAAAACTAATTAAATTACCAAATAGTATTTAAGATTGATTATTGTAATCTATTAAACAAAAAAGGCAATATGTTACTTTGTGTCATATAAAAAAATTAGAATTTAAATGACTACTTACATTCCAAGTGCAGAGCATCAGTCGACATACCACTCACCTGAAAGCAAGAAACAGTGTTATCAGCAAAAACCTTCTTTATAATATATGATAAAAAATGGTACCAATAAGTAATATAAGTTGGTTAATCAAAATATATACAATTCATATCGTTCAAAAGAGAAATAAGTGGTACTTAATTGTAGTATTCATCACTCTATCTATTTTTCCAGTTTTTAATAAAAAATTCTTTGAACAGTGTTCATGCTACTTAAATGAGAGAAAACATTGATAGATATAAGTCTATTTACCATCAAGGAGAAGCAAAAAAGAACTCTACTCTGCTCCATTGGATTCTCTTGACATTTGCTAAATAAAACACAAGAGAGGAGGAGGACTTGATCTTTTTTACAGGGCCGTGTAAATTATTCATCCTGCTAAATGCTGGATGAGGTTCAGGGGCGAGAAATTGAGCCTCATTGTATGTATTTTCTTGTTTTTTTTTTCACCCTGGATGTAAAGAAGCGTGATGCCATGTAGAATAAATGAAAGAGTTGAATGGAGCTAAGTCAATGGGCTGACAAGAATGGGCAGCCGAGCCAGGAATAATGGGGCGTCCAGCAGTCTGGTCGATTCCATTATCCTGAAAGGCACAATGCCTCTGGACGTCGCACCAATTTCTTCGTGCCCAACTCAGTAGTTGCGACCACATGTTCTCTTATGCGCCTTTATAACTACCATCAAACCATGAAAAGAATCTCCATAAAGGAAATGTCCTTGTCTGTGTGTGTTTTTAACTGTTTAAGTTCATATTTGTAATTGGTAAATCAAAAACATGGCTGTAATTAGAGTAATATCCAAAAATTCTGGAGTGGCCTACACTCAACTTTACTATAATAAACTTCATATCAAACTTCTTGGGTATATAATGTCACATTGAAGCATAATATAATCATCTAAATGAAAGATGTTTATTAGTCTTTCATTCCTGAGGTAGTACAGATAGTAATTGATCCACTTATCAATAGGTAAGCCTTTTTTGTATGTCACACAATTAATGGGTATACAATTATTAGTATAACTACAGCAGTAATAACATTATGAAAAGCCAAAGTGAAAATTTGCTTATAAGAAATAATTTCCTACAAGGGAGCATGGCTTTTGCTCCAATAGCCCGTGGATCTCTTACATACTCGTAGTTTATCTGACCTCCTACTACATTTAATACTTAAGACAAATTTTCCCATTTACAACTTGAAAATATTTTAAGTATTTTAAAAACATTAAAAGTTTTTTCGAAATGTCATAAACATGTAAGCAAAAATGTCGTGTTTAGATAATGTTTAATTTAAGACGTAAGATAATTTCATTTATTATTTTTAAAAAAATTTTTCTTTATTTCTGAATAATGTTCCACATATTTGGTCTTTTATCAAATTATTATACTGGAAATTTTATGGCATGCTAGAGTTTTCAAAAACTCACTTTTCTTTCCCTTAGTCAAAAATATAAAAAAACCAATTTACTCTGAGCGAATATTATTTTTCCCACGTGCTGTACACTGTTATAAGTTTGCTATAAATGTATATTGAGAAAAAATATATTGGTAATTAGCCACTGTTGCATTCTTAAATCAAGTTCAAAGCCGACTTCTGTGTATAATTTTAAATTTAATAGCTGGAAGCTTGAAATTTTTAAAAATAATGGTTTGAACTATTACACTAGAATAGTGAAAAAACTGGAAATTAGGCAAAAACATAGAAACCCTACCATAGGACGAAAAAGTTCATTCCAAAAACTTCAATATTGCCTAATAATAATGTTATTCATAAACGTAAAAAAAATCAGCATCTGATATTAAGCTTTGTAGAATTGTGCAACATATAGATTGATTAGAACAATTTGTTAGGCAAACACATCATACCATAAAAAGAATTAGAAATTTTATGTACCATATGCTCTATTGTTGTTGATTTTTTACATATAAGAATTTTATTCTTCTTACATCACATAAAAGTCCTTAAATCGTTTAAACATTTTCATTTTACTTCTAAACATTATATTAGTTCGATGAATTCACTCAAAAAAGTTTGTCAATTTAAACAATGTAAAAAAATATAAAAAATCTGGCAAGTATAGCAGGTGATCTCTTAGTCCAGGATAAACAAACAGTTTTTATAGCATTATTGCTCTTTGCCGTAATTGAAATTTTATGATTTTTTTTTATGAATTGCTAATTTTTTGTTCCATTTTTGGTCAAGTTTTTATGATTTTTTAATGATCCATTTAGAGTGAAAAAAACATTTTCTGAAAACAGAAAGCGTACTGTAACGCCCTTTCGGCAAAAGTAATTTTGAAAAAAATTATCTCATCCCTTCCTCTACATAATTTTCTATTTTTAGTCATAGTTTCATTTAGATCCTTCAAACGGTATGGCTTGTATCGCTGTCACAAGCTTAGAGATTGAATTATAAGTCAAAATTTTTAAATTTTATTAAAAAGAAATATTTTCCGTTGTTTTAAAAGTCTGAATATATTTTTCGTTTATTTTACTTGTAAGGTCAAAGATAATGCAAAAATTTTAAAACTCTAACATTAACAGTTTAGGAGAAAAAAAATGTTCTCTAAAAACTGGTTTGTGGCAAAAAAAGTGACTTTTCCGTCATGTATAATTCTTCCCAAACAATAAGGATCATCTAAACTATGAGGCCTATTTTTGTGTAAAATATCAACTTGATCCATCAAAGATTCTGGACCGTAGCGTGGTAACAAGCAATGCTAACACACTCACACACCCACCCACACAGACATCATCGAGAAAACATCATAAAACCACTTCTGGGACCTCAAAACATATAATTCCGTCAAAATCTCGAGATCGAATTTTTTTACGATCACTATACATTACTTATAGTAAAGTAAAAATGCTGAGTATATTGATCATAACGAACTAACAGCCAGATGTATTCAAAAAGTTTGTCCATTGCGCAGAAGAATGGTTTAGCTATCTGAAGTATAGTACAAAAAAAAAAAAGATGATTCAAGAAGTAATCGTCTTTTTCGTTAAGAAAAAGTAAAGCAGTATTACAGTCCTAAAGTATTCTACTTCTACAAAAATATGTGTTTGCATGTTATCTGAAATCGTTTTACTTAAATTGAAAGAGAATGCTCATAAAATTTATTTGCTATCATGAATCGAACCTATGTACTGAAAAAAATTACAACCTAGAGCATCGTGGTAGGCTTCAATACAATTTTGAGTTACATTAAAAAAAATTACATACAATTACTGAACTAAATTATATCAATTCACAAATATAAAAATTCAAGTATATCCTAAAACACATTATCCATTATCTGGATGAGACATTTTCGTGGTTTCTACGAGTCTATAACAAAGAAACTCATTGAAACTTGTGTGCTCTAGAAATAAACACGAATAATTTTACATGTTGAAATAAAAATTATTTTCTCTACATAGTTTTTCCTGAGTTTAAGCATTCATACAGCTAAAAAGCATTCATTGTCTAAAAACATTAATGTGAAGCTAAGAATACTTGGTAAGCAATTTCATTCTAGTGACACTAAAACAATAATCATTAAATAAGTCCTATTTATTTACTTACTATTTTGATTTCAAAGTTAATTATATAAAAAAAAGCTAAAATTAATTTGTTTTTGTTTTCTTTTGAATGAAGTACAAAACCATGTTGTTTCATTTGTATGCTTTTCTTGCTATGATTGGATATTTAATTATTTATAACCTAAATATTTGGTTTTTTTTTTTAAGTCACTGTCAACAATTAAAAGTGTTCTTACAGGGATTAGTGAATGATTTGGGTAGACAATGTGCAATGACTGAAGAAGAAGACCTCAATTGGTATCATATTAATGATGAAGACTGGACTGATTGTAATTTACAGTAGGCCAGAGAGGCGGCGATAATTTGCAATCAGGGAGCAGCAGGCCGAATAGTTTCTCACGTCCCCGCATCGCTTTCGAATTACCTCTGCATCATGACTTACTAATAAAATCCCAAGAAAAAGTTCAAATATATATAACATTTTAAGTAGGCAAAATAAGTGCTGTTTAAACCACCTATTTGTAGTTTCCTCCTTACTCATAGGGAATTTTATTGCATTATATATGTGATTTATAAAATAATTAATTTTGACCTTTAAAAAAAAATTATCGTTACCATGAAGTAAATACTGAGATACATAGATACCAGACAGATCATATGTAAATAATATTCGTTTACCATACAATCATAATGGGTTTTTTAAAGCCGCAAATCATATTTGGGGACTACTACATACCCAATGAATTGTATATTTCACAAAACTGTTTAGTAAAACAACGATGCAAACAACTTTGAAGAAACTGTTCACAACTATATTATAGAGTAACAGCTTGAAGAATGCAGGAAGTCATTGTAGCTTCATTTCTGCAATTATCATCAGAATCACTCACCAGATAACTCAAAAAACACAGTAAACAATAAATAAAAAAGACAGTAATCATGATCAGTGCCAGCAAGATGAGAGTGGCCCTGTTCTGAACACTGCAACGTTGAGAGCTCCAACAAAAGATATAAAAAACTTAAGTTACAGAAATATTTTAACCTTGCAGTGATTTTTCACAAATTAGTAAATAGCTTTAAATTTTAAAAATTTTATGCATTACTCGAAAATTCTTAAGTAAATACATCTGATTTTCCTTTACAGAGGAATCCAAAATATTGATAAATCTGAAGATTTTGAAAAATCAACACGTTTTGAGGTCTTCTGAGTCTATATTTGAAATATTTTTCATCACGTTATGTGTGTTTGTGTGCTTAAAATATGAATTTATCGTGTAGATGGATTTCTATTTTACTCAAAAATAGCTATTGCAGTATAAATGTTCAATATTGTTTTTAGACAAATGTTAGTAATGGAAATTCGCTTTTTTTGACTATACATTTTTGACATACTCTAGTAGCCTACAATTCAACTTACTTTTTACGATAATGCTTTCATTCCCTAGCATAGTATCTTATGGTAGATTCGTTTACCACATAATCATAATGGGTTTCTAAAGCCGCAAAACTCTTTGGAGACTACTACACACCCAATGAATTGAATACTACATAGAACTGTTTTGTAAAACGACCATGCAAACAACTTGTGTTTGAGGTTTTTTTTTTTAATTATTGGGGTATGAACATTTAAAGTCATGGACGCCACATTACAGCAATGATGCAAAAAGGTAGAAAAATGAATTATTCAAGAGAGTTACTCTGAGGCCGAGTTAAACAACTTTGCCCCTTACGTCTCCAACAAACACAATATAACTGATTACAATTTTAAACAATATATAAAATATATATAAAATCAAAAAAGTGTTGGTTTTCAACTTAATTTTAGGGCTAAAAAAATGTTTATCGATAATTATTTAGCAGCATTGTTTGTCATTGACGAGTCACATTACCTGAAAGATTTGGATGCCAGTTAAATCTTGTAGTAGTCTTAAATGTCTTCCTCAAGTTATTAAATTAGCGATCCTTAACAAAAACTGATATTCTATTGGCTTAAAACAGACTGGTCGACGTTCTCTCGACGGTATTTAAAAAAATAGTCCATACAATTCTCTAAAAAATCTATGAGAAAATAATGCTTAGTTTATTTGTTATTAAAAATAGTTATTTGAGAAATGAGTACCTGTTCATTAGATATTCCTAGAGTTCAAGGTGGAATGCAAGATAATAAATATACGAAACTCTATTTAACGCTTTTTAGTTACAAGGAATATTTGAAACATGTAATAAATATTCCGATAAGGTATTTAAGGGACATTTCAATTGTTACTCACGTCTGACTGTTTATTCCTCAGTCACGAGGTATTTGCAAAGCTAAAGTCCTGAGGTGGCGTAGATGTACGCGAGAACCACACGTATCTCTATCAAGACCCTCTCACTCTCTCTTTCCCCCAACATTATTAACTACCTCTAAATTACTAACGCTTGCCGTCCCACCACCAATCAACTAAAGCCATCATTTTCTGTGAATATTAATTATTCACTTCGCTTCATAATTAAATTTAATAAATGCGATGTATGTTTAATTATATTATTTTTTTTTAGAAAAAAAGTATACATCAGTATTAATACAAAATATTAGTTTTATTTTATTTATTACAAGTACCGCACTAATTATCTGACGACTAAACATTTAAAAAAATCAGGAAACTCAATTTTTTCTAAAGATGCTTTTATACTTTGTAGCACGATTGGTGGTCAGATGTAGGCTAATAGTTAATGTGCTTCTTTAGTACTAAAAGTTGGAGATTCAGCGTCTTTCATGAAAGAACGAACAGTCTTGTGCACGCCATCTCACAGACAGGATGTGAATCTGTTAGTTTGGATCTGAACTGTGTATGTTGCTTCTTAAAGACACTACTCAAATGAACTTGAGTGTAGTAAAATTAAGGACACCATATGTAGATTCATCTTGTAATGTGGCTTAAACATAAATGAAATAATAAATACCTAGCCATGGCATGGGTAATAATCAAGTGTCTAATAGCCACATTTTTTACCGTTAAAACAGCAAACACTAATAAAAAAATGTGATAAGTGTAAGCGATGCAAACATCCAACAACTTAGTACACTGTTTGAGATGAAACATTCAATCCTACCACTCCAACAAATTTTCTTTTCACAAAAAAAAAGTTTATACTTATGAAATCTGTCAACTGTGTTAACATTTAACAAATTATGAATTCTGTTAAATGAGTTTTGTTAATTATATATTTTTTTAAACAGAATACTATTCAGTCTAGGCTATTTTAAAATGCCTAGTATAAAATTATTGTATTAGTCATTAATCAACACACGTCTCCATCTCTACTGACTGCACGCGTCAAGAATAAAAAATCCTTACCACTCAGAGTCAGAGGCTTGTTTAACACATGTGGGTGGATAGAGATGAAAAATAAAAAATATCATATGCATATTTCATCGTTACACATATTAAATGTATAATATAATAATTCATATTTATTAAATGTGTCATATTAAATATAATATTTAAGAGTCGGAGTTGGACTTATTTATTCCAACTCCGACCTCGATTCCAACTCCTGAACAAAAAAAATGTCCCAGCCTTGCAACTCTTACTTTTCAGGGTTTGCAAGAAGAGTCCATTGCACGCTTGCTTCAATAATGACCTCCAGCCAAAAACTGTTACTTCTACTATCACTGCTTCCTCTTTTCAATCATAATAGAGAGGGAGAGATTGGACGACTTGTTATCAAATTTTATTCAACATATTTCGAGTTGATGGGTCCTAATCTTAAGATAGAAAATATTTCTTCATCAATTAGCATAAACAAATGTTTAAACAAGTTTCAAGGAAACAGGTCATGTGGTATGCTGCTTAAATCAACAGAATGATTATTTTATAACAGGTTCAAATTTACTTCCATTACAGAATTAAATCATGAAAACAATTCTGGAAACCAATCAAGCAATAATGAGGAACGATTAAAATGAACTGTATATAGGGGGGATTTGATTTTGAGGTGTCTAGTTAAGGAATGAATGAAGAGGAGGAGTAGATTTGAGGAGTGTCATTAAGGTGGCGGTGGACGAGCCCAATCAAGCCAAGCTACTGATGGAGGCTGCAGAGCACGTAACTACCACCTAAGCACTACCTACTCATGTCCCCTGCCTGCTCCATTTATTACCTCCTCTCTCTTTCATGCTTTTAAAACTATCTATTTAAAAAAAAAAAACATTCATTCAATCTAAACGTTTAATGAAAAATTTAATAGCGCTATAATTTTAGACTTTGTATTCCTTTAAAACAAATAACATCTAAATTTTGTGTTTTATTCCCCTAGAACTAGATATGTAGCTAACCAAGTTGATATTCCACTGGGTTTACGATATTAATAATAAAATAACAGTGCTTTGAAAATTAGATTACAGTTTAAAAAAATCGTCTTTAATTCTCAAATATTGACTAACAATTTGCTCCATCTTTACAACATTATCCTCAATCTTCTTTTCAAGAAATCTGACACTCACACTGATCAAGTAAATTGTAAAGTATTATAATAAAACTCTCTTCGTTATTAAGTACGTTTTGCTTTATACCAATTTTACTTCGTTAATCTGTTTTGTGCTGTCATTTGTTGCTTCTTTCCATTTAAAAATCCAGATACTTAAAAAAAAAATGCATTTGTACATATTATACTAGAATATTTTAATGATTGAAAATAAATTTAGCTGAAGATGAATAAAATTAATGCTCAGAGTGGGTTTTAACCAGAGCAACTGTAGGTGCGTAGCATAGATTTTAAACACTCAGAGCAGTTTTAATTAATAAACCTCTTTAATTTGAAATCGGTGACAAAATGTTTTAAATCCAACGTTATAATCAAAGTAGAAGAACACATTAATTGTCAGACGTTGTAAGGTTTTTTTCATTTTGTGGATTTTATCAATGTAAACACATCTGATTAAGTAAGTTTTTTGAAAATACACTGAGAAAAAATTGTGTTCTCACTGTAATTTAATTATTTAATTAATTGTTGAGCCCCAAAAATAGTGGGGCCATTTCCCCTCTCTCACCTCCAAATCAATCCTTTCTCTTTTGTAATTTCCTAAGCAGCGATGTATCTGATAAGTAGAATGAATTCATCATAAGAGAGATTATCTACTTTTTTGTTACTTTTATCAGAACTACTACTGTATATTATCTATTACTAACGATTTCTGAGTTTTATCGTACTGGTTCAGTATACACCTTACTCTTTTGACTACAGAATGAAAAGATGAATCATTCTTCGCTTTGACTCTGAATATCAATCAATGATCAAAAACGCCAGTATAATGAGTCTCATATATTAATACGCAATATATGAAAACAGGATTATACAGTTTAATATATATTATAACTTCTACAATATATTACAATACCCGTAAATTTAATAGGTCGATACAGAGTTGAGACCACATGCTGGTAGAGCGAGCAAAGTTGGTTGTTGTTTTCATCATATTATTATTTTTTCCCAGTAACTTTTCTTAAATATTACAACATTTGTAGGTATTTTGTTCAAATTTAGGGAAGATATGAGGTTCGGGGGTAACGAAATAAGAACTGGGTTAGGAATATATCCCTCAAAACCGCTCCATAAAACAATTGAATACAGCTATTATAGCTATTTGTCTCTTTGTATTACCATTTATATCACCAATAAAATTTTGTCATAATTTTTATGATAAATTTTAACTATTGTGGTCTAGTCAACGAATAAATTATATCATTACAACTGAGTCGGTTCTAATTCTATTTTCACCGACATGGCTAATTTGAATTACACAGATAAAGGGACTTAGGTTCAAGAAAAAAGGCTATCCTTTTTCCTTATAATAAGTTCAAGTCCAACAAATATATATAATATTTGTATATAATATATATAATATTATAATTATAATATATAATTATAATATTATAATTATAATTATAATATATATAATATTTGTATTATATATATAATATATATAATATATATATAAATATATATAACAAATAAATATAAGGAATAACAAACATAAAGGCATGTGTGCAGTACAGTAACTATACTATTCTATAACAATTGACTTTTGTAATGTAGAGTTATAGATTATTAATATTCCAAACGTACACTTGCAATTACTAGCTCTTACACAGAGTGTAACGTGTGTATTCAGTTACTCATCAATTTGAAAACAGTCAAACACACTCAATTATTTGTAAATCAAATATTTCCTCACACAACGAGAGTTTGTGAGCCCACGTATTCTTCTTTCTTCTTGCTTTCTCTGAGATGCAAAGTTTGGTGGGACAACCAAAAAGCTCTAATTATACATAATAATTGCAGTATATAACTGTCATTAACAAAACTATGTAATAAATACGTTTATGTTTTCTTATTGCATAGTCCGGTTGAAATTTGTTCTGAAATATAAACTACAAAAGATATCCTCTTAAGTGCTAAAAAAATGTTGATAAAGACAACCTTTTCAGTTCATAGATCTATGAACTTTTAATTGACAATTATGTAAGTGGCAATATTTAATAGTGAATATGCGAAATATAAATCTACAGTAAGAAACTCAAAAAAGAGACTAAAATATTTCAACGAAACGACTGGTTTGGTCCTCATTAGAGTCATAATTCAAGTCACAAGGCTCACACTGACGGATACCAGTTGTTTTAGTTCAATGATATTAGTCCCATTTCTGAATTCCTTACTGAATGAAAAGTATGTATAATAACTAAGCAATATGATCATAGTTAGTTCATTGGAATGACCTCAATTAAGAATCTGAAATAACCTGACTTACTGGAGGATTGAACACTAACAACATGTCCTCTTTCGTGGCAATCAGTAAATCAGGAGGTGTAAGGGTGCTTGAGACTGGACGTAGACAGATGTGGAGCGTATCAATCGCGACACAATGGAAGGAGGACCACGCATGGGCCACACAACCTTCCAACTAACACGTCTCACCCGGTCAGCCTGACCGATTTGTTTCCAACAATAGCGGTGAGCTTTATTAATAAAACTTCATATATATCAATAGTGATATTCACAATCAGATCGTAGCAGGTCATTGCATCAACTTTTGGTAATGCTAATGTGTTTCAATATACCTCAGGATCTCTTATATACGACTCATGCAATATATCCTTAACAAGGAAACCATCGTTTCGTCATCAATTTTTAAATATATTCAAGCAAAGTATAGTATAGCAATTAAAAAAACATTTTGAAGATTGTAATAAATTTAGTTATGTTGAGGTAACTCAGATCTAAATTTCTCATTTTAAAGTGATTTGTGTGTGTGTGTATGTGTGTGTGTTTCGAAATGAAGTGGAAGATTGTACACCAAAATATTAGTAAACAGCTGTACACCACAATGTTTGGTCAATAACAATGCAAATTAATACATGAATGGTTATAGAAATAATATTGCCATATCCATATTGATATAGATATAGCTTCTCGATCACTGATTTTTAAAGTTCAAAGATGGCTATCTTGAAGATTTTTGGTCTAAACGTTGTTTTCAGCCTTGAAAATACCAAACAATTTTTGGGGAAGCGTTGGTGTATAAACAGGAGTGTAATTTCTTTAGGCCAAAAGTCCTCATTTTTGAATTTTGATATCCATATTAACATTTTTTGTTTTGGAAATATAAAACTATGAATAGCGAACATTCTATGAATTAAAAACTCGTTCCTTCAATCTACCGTTAACCAACAGAGTTAAAACTTCATTTTTAATATCTTCACGAAAAATTGGAATAAATAGTTGAATATTCCATACATTTTGGCTCATTGAGCAGGCATTTAATACTACAGATGTACATTAGCTTATAATATTAGCAAAAATTAATACGATTAATGAATATCATTATATATATATTACGTTGTTATCAAATAATGAATATAACTTGATATTATGAAATGAAGATAATATCAAACTCGTTGGTAAACTACTAATTTTTCTTTTAATGTTGCTATACAAACATATTAATCAATTATTTATCATTTGATTAGATGTGGCTACAGTTATTTTATCAGTAAAATAATCTTAAAATCATTGATCATTTTGACATGTGATTAAAATCATTTAACTGAAGGCCTAAATCTCACAGGACTCGTACACTCCGCTTCCATACATATCGTACTGTACATCCCATTGTTGTACATTATTTACATTTTTGTAAATTCAACTTCAGATTTTAGGGTTTTTAATGGTTTTAATAAATGTACATTGGAAAGTATCTCTTAGTTCCATTTCTTAGAGCGCTATTATAGAAATCAGAAAGCATTCAATTCAGGTAATCATTTGTGTTAACTTTGAATTCCCTTCCCACGTAAAGTCATCTATGCTACCTAGGATACCTTGGATCTACCTAGGCTGCTGTATCTAACCAACATATATGTAAAGCTGTTCATATTTCATTCTATTATTTTTTTTTGATATTTCATATAAAGTCCATTTCATTTTGAAAAGTAAAGAGGAAATTATTTTTGAAATAAATGTCTAAGTAGGAGTTACTTATTAGTCTTCCAATCGTGGAGGTAGAATATATATATACATATATATTGATTGACTCTGTCCTATCGGTTGTATAACACACAACCGATGCTTATGGTATCATTAGCTTTACCACAGAAGTAATAATACTTCTGTAAAGTCAAAGGGAAGATTTCGTGTTAAGACTACATTTTTTACGAAATAATCTCTTACAGCTGAACAATGCTTTTTCCCTTTGCCAGTGTTGCATGGCTTTTCTCATTTAATCTTTGATCAAAAGAACCTATCCGATTTAGGTGGATTTGTACCCAGACATTTCACTTTTACCCATCTTTTAACAATTTGAGGGTAGTATGCTGCATTCTCTGAAAGGCAGTACCATCATTCATTGCTACTCTTATTCTATTAACAGATCTTCTGCATATTCTTAAGTAACATAGCACATATCATAACAGGATCGATAGCACACTTCCCTGGTAACGCTTTTTAGTGTTAGATTACATGAACATATGATTCAACTATTGAAATTATTCTGTGAAAAGTATTAATAGGGAAAAAGGATAATAAAAGATATGATTCAACATATCCAAAGCATTTTTTCCATAAAAAATATATAAAATTCATAAATACTGTACAAATATAAAATACGTTTCTCTTAATTGAGTTTAAGATCATTAATGGGGATTTTACAAAGATCATAATTACCATTTTACCTCCTCTTTTCTTATTTGCACTTGGTCAATTATCTTTTAATTCAGAATTCTATAAAAAAATTTCTGAAATCGTTACTGTTACTGTTATGTTTATTTGTTTAGTAAATGAAAACAGTTGTCCGACCATGTCTGTTAACTTCTTGAAAGTAGAGCCGTACAGATAGCATGAAAAAATCTATATTATATTGAACAGAAAATAATTTCAAATTTTCAAATATAGTAATCATCAATCTATCTCGAGACTTGACAGATTATCATGTTTTAAAAATCTTTCTAGCAAACGGTGTGTCCTCTATTGCGACAACCATCTTTTAGAATCAAACACAAGTAAAAAATGTTACTTTTTAAAGCAAAACGGACCATTCTGTCTAATCAAAGGTTCAGGTATTTTTGTGTTAATGCCATAATTAGTTATATAATAATCTTAAAGTCTCAACACACTATAATTGGCAGTTTAGGCACTAAAAACGTTATTTAATGATACATTTTGATGAAAAAAGTGACTTTTTCATTATACAATATTTCCTCAAAACAATAAGGCACATTTACGCTATAAGGTTGTTTTTTTTAATATCAAATATGAATTTGATCCATCAAGCGGTGTGGCCTTTAGCGTGCCTATAAAATGTTTGGATACACAACTAAAAACTGTCAAAAAGGCAGTTTAGGGACATGACAACATATATTTCTTTCAAAATCTTGAAATCAAATTTTTCACAATTATTATATTTTACTTATACTCGTACTAAAATGATATGGTAATGATTATCCGGCAGATTATGTAGTATCAAGGATTTATATATTTCATGCTTTCAACATGTGTAAATATTTAATTTGTCGGAAGAGTAAAAACTTTATTTTCAATTAGAAATAATGTACTTTATTGTAGTAAGACATTTTTGTGATAAAACTTTTAAAATCGCGTTTATCCAGTTCCATTAGATAAATATTAATAAAAAATTTAATTCCTTTTTTAAAAAAAGAGTTTTTTAAAATTGGAATATTATTTACTGGTTTTGTCTGGTGGATCAATTTAACAGTATATAAGTCGTAGTAAATTTTATGTGAGACATCAGTATTACATTAAGTATATACTATTCAAATATACCACAATCATCAACCTCCAACAAGTTTGTTCAGATAAAAAGTAATCAAAGATTGGTGTAAATTGATTATGGCTGAATTGATTGTTAAATGAAGATAAAACTAATTTAGATATGGCATAAAAAAGGAGTAAGGGAAGGTGAAAGACAGTGAAGAGGATTGTAATGAGTGACGGTGCGCTTGTTTGCGAAGTAGATTAAGAGGATGACGGCCGGTCTCCATGGTAACAAGTAACATCCCAATAGCACACCCTTCTCCCTTATCACCAACACGTATCAGGCGCTCCTGGTCTGCATGTCTTCAAACTGCCTCTTCAACCAGAGACGACTCTGTCTACATCTATATTACTTCCACTCAATGGCTCCAAAGAAAAAGACGCTAATTCAACCAACCCCATTATCTAGTATGTTGAAATCTCTTTTATGAATAATCAACCTGAAATCCCTGTTATTTTAAATGCATTTGCAGTGATAAATGGGAATTTCGTCATTGAGAAAGCTGGTGTTTTTAAGTGTTAAAGGAACACTTACAACAGCAAACTCAGCTTAATGAGTGACTGACTAAAAACACTGACTCATTTCAATCAAATACAATCTATACTAATGGAAATATTGATTAGTCAAAGTTTTTTAATCATTTTAATACTTCATGACTATATTCATATTGTGTAAATTACATACTGTTGTTATTATTAGGGTCCATGACCCTAACCCAGTATAATTCATGAAGTAACTTAGTTCATGAGCTGCATCCTACTATCTTTATATAAGCTAAAGAATTCTGAATTGAACTTCCAAAATAAGAAGACAAAAACCATTTCATCTTGGATTTCTCTAATATGCAACGAAATCACAACAACTTTTTAAGAGTTACTGAAATATAAAATTTCACTAAAAAACGAAAATTTGAGTTTTCATAAAGTAATTAACTGCATAAATGTATATATACAATTAAAAGAAACAGTCCAGCGGACTTTTTTAAATAAAATAAATTCAAAACGAAGGAAACACAGAAAGACACAGACATAACTCATATCGATATTTCAACCATCGTTGGTCGAAATATCGATGTGAGTTATGTTTGTGTCTTTCTGTGTGTTTCCTTCGTTTTGAATTTATTATATATATATAATAAATCAACATAAACACGTAAAATAACAATCAATGATCAAACCACAATAATGGGAAAACAAGACTAAGATCTTTCAACCGTAACAAGCGGTCTTCGTCAGAGTCGTCATAGTGTCGTAATAAGATTTTACATAGTGTAGAGTAATATACCACATTAGTAATTACTCATAGTGTAGAGTAATAAGTTTTATTACTCTGACGAAGACCGCTTGTGACGGTTGAAAGATCTTAGTCTTGTTTTCCCATTTCTTATTGTGGTTTGATATATAATATATATATATATATATATATATATATATATATATAATATATATATGATCAAACCACAATAAGAAATGGGAAAACAAGACTAAGATCTTTCAACCGTAACAAGCGGTTTTCGTCAGAGTCAAAAGCCCGGTTTTTGACTCTGACGAAGACCGCTTGTTACGGTTGAAAGATCTTAGTCTTGTTTTCCCATTTCTTATTGTGGTTTGATCATTGATTGTTGTTTCACGTGTTTATGTGAAATCTTTTTATATATATATATATATATACTTAAAATAAAGTATACTTATACTGCGACACTTAAAAAAGAAACATAAGAAAGACTCACTTTTCAATATTTAGACCGTTACAGCGGTCATCCTCATCAAGAGTTGTGAACTTACTGACGAACGACAATCACAGTAAACTAGAGACACAGAGTAAAGATACGAACACACCTACAATCTCTAATGTTCGGTTGAACCGTCATCAGGAGAGTAGAGATTTGGACACCAAGCTCATTTGTGAAGCGACGGTTGGAAACCAACTGTGTTGTCACATGCGTGCCCAGTTTAAGTCAAGTAAGAAAATTAAACAAGAGATAAGTGAAGATTGAACTGGGCACGTGTGTGACTGCACTGTTAGTCTCCAACCGTCGCTTCGTAAGTGCGCTTGGTGTCCCTATCTCTACTATCCTGATGACGGTTCAACCAACAATTATAGCCTGTCAGTGTATTTGTATCTTTACCCTGTGTATATAGTTTACTGTGAAGCGTTTATTGTCCTTCGTGGATCTTCTGTTGACAATATATATATATATACTTAATAAATGGGAAAACGATCCAAACTGAGCACAATACGAGTTCAAAATCGAAGGAGAGTAACACACACGGTAAAAAAACACACTTACAAACTCAAATGTTTGGGTAATCCATCTTCAGGATAAAGGGAGACGAAGCACATTGTAGACGCACCGGCAACTAACCCAACGTTACTTTCTCTTTTCTCCTGAAGACGGATTGCCCTAAAATGTAAGTTTGTAAGTGTGTTTCATAACTCTGTCTATTACTTTTCTTCGATTTTTAACTCGAATATATATAGATATACTTCTCCACATTGTCATTGTCATATTTTACATATTCCATTGTCATATTTCCATGATATTTGTAATAGATGTATATATAATATGCAAATTATAATCATAATATGCAAATAATTGCATATTGTAATCAATAATTATTATATGCAAATAATAAATTAATTGATCAGTCTAATATCTATAAGCACGACATACAAGTGATATCGTGAGGTAAGCGCATGGGAGCCAGTGACACGAAACTTTTATTTTCTGTTTTAGTCACCTATTTCAAAAATAACAAAAATACAATTTTCTTGTTTTTGATCTTTCCTTGTGGCTTTTTTTTTCATATATATATTATATATATTGATAAAAGTATTGACCGTGGAGTAGAAACAAAATAAAATTTTATCAGGAATCATTCAGTTCATCAGATTCAAATTAAACTCACACTGCTATCGTTTTTGTTTTTATTTTAAAACCTTCTTCATAGGTAGAAGTATAAAATTTTGAAATAGAAAAACTTAATAATTTACATTACAGATTTTTTAAAAAAGAAAACACTTTTGCGAATTTTACCATCAACATTTTAGTTTGAATAAACACGTGAGACATAAACAGTTTTAATATTTTTGTGAGCAGTAAAAACTTGCTAAAAATAGTATTCAATATTTCTAATAATCACCAAATTATCCGAAAATGTGTCAACAAAATAATAAGATAATGTTCATTGGTATTTGCACATTACCTTGAAACTTTTTTTAATATGACCTTAATGATCATTTATTAAGAAGCATGAGATAACATGTTTGCTATATGTTGCACGTGCAGGTATGTTTGATTTAGAATTCACTGTATCTAAAACTGTGATGTTCATATTACTGGGTGGTACATGTTCTGTTGTAACTAACCTGCTTGAATAAAAGAGTTAACTTTAAGACTTTGACTCTAAGAGATCTTCACCAGCTAGCTAACAGACATTACTATTCTAAAACTACGACATGTTTCGAGTCTAACACTTAATTTTGATGAAGTTTTTTTTAACATCCACCTTAAGGTTGATCAATAATTTGATCTTAAAAGAATGACAAAAAAATTTGCATATAGTTGAAATATTAAGGACAAGATTTTCACGAAAGGGTTTTCTTTTTTGGATTTTATTTATTTAAACTATAATTCGTTTCCGTTCCACTTTATACAATAAAAGCAGTTAAAATACACGAGCTGTACATTCGAAATGTTTTTGCACGTTTTTTTAATACCAGTCCATTTGTACATTTTTTTAAAAAAAAAAGATAACTGAAAAAATCAAATGAATTATTAGTGCGATAACTAGTATCTTGGATTAACAACTGTTCCATCCTCGTCGGTGAATTCTTGAAAATCATACTCCTTACATTACTAACCACCAAGTCCTAACTGCTTCACATAGAATTTTAATGCAGCACAATAATTTCTTCCAACAACTTACTGATTTTTTTTTTCTTCATTCAAAGAAAATTGCAATACAATTTTAAATATTCCACTTAAACATGCAAACTGTCATAGATTTTACAGGTCTGAAACATATTTTAAATATAATTATTAGAGATTATTATTCCTCAGTATTTCAAATTGAAAACTAGTTTAAATAGCTGAAAAATATTTTTATACTTTAATATGGATATATTTAATTAGGGATTCAAATGTCAAACATCAGTGATAATATAGACGCCAATTGATTCAGAGAATAATGTAAACAAAGGTTTTTTAATTGTATTTTAAATGTTAAATGGCTTTACATCTTCATCAGTTGTTATAGAACAACTTCTCATAGATGTTAGTTGTTTAGTTCAAAACAAAGAATACAGAATTTAAATTTAACAAAAGAATTAATCTTTATACTGCAATTGATTCTTGAGTTCTAAAGTAAAAGCAATTAATTTAAATAATTAATTAATACATGCTCAAATAAACTATTTCTATTTCAGTGGATAATGGTTAGAACTAAATAACTTTTATTTCTTGCTGGTAATAACAGCTTTATTCTGACATATCTATAAGTTAACAACTTAATTAAACAACAAAATAACTGTCTTTAGAAAATGTGTGCATTAATAGCGCTGAATCATAAATGTGAATGACAATCCTTGAATCTTGTTACTAGTTGCTTTAAAATGACATTTTCTCTGTAATTAATAACACTAGAGTCAACATAAAAGATGTATGTATCAATATCAATTGCAGTAAAGTTATTTGCATATGTAAGATGTATGCAAGTTAAGCTTAGTGCACGATTCAACATCTATTAGTTCTAATAAAGATACTGATATCAGAAAAGGGATTGCCTACAGTTGTCATGAGTCGAATTAAGTACCTGATATTAATTGAATTATTTTATTTCCAAATCAGCTACTATGATGATGGCATCATTAATAAGCAAGACAAGAATGAGCAAATGCCATTGGAAATCAGTCAAAAAGCCAGTATTTTTCAGCAGGTGGTTATTCTAAGGCATTCCAAACAGAGATATCATCGTTATCAAAGCTTTGAACCATTATTTTATGGACAAATCATGGGTTTTTATATAAACTAAATGTGTTAATACTAAAAGCAAGCAAAAGAGCAGGAATGTCAGGTTTAAGCGAAAGAAGCTGGCTGAGCAGTTTGTTTACAGAGGGCGGGTTTGGCGCCAAAAGCGATTAGGGTGCGGGTAGGGGTTGGGGTGTGTGTAGGTGCATGCACGCCAGACTAAAGAAGGGTCAGGAGTGGGGGTAAGACGTCTCGGGTGTTTCTTAGACAGGGGTGGGAGGTATGGTGGCGTGCTTACCTCCGCGGAGCCGGGCTCGCCGTCCAGGGTCCTCCTCCATCTCGCTCTCACCGGCCCAAACCACTGTTTCCCCCAAATAGCCTTCCCCTGACAAAAAAAACACTCCACGCTTTTTTCGCCGGGACGAGGCTGTATCGGATGGTTCAGCCGTCGGCCGCTAGATGCCTCCCCTTTCGTTCTCCCTCCCTCCCACCCCGCACAGAAAAAAGATCGATAAAAAAATTCCTGCGCTGTTTTTTATAAGCTGATGCTTCATTACTCCCCTCCTAAAGAGAGAGCCCGCTGCCACCCTTATCTGCATGATGCCAGTTATTTGCACGGCACTACGCCCCCCTCTCCACCCCTCTCAGACCACCACCATTCTACACCATTTCATTCATTCAAATAAAAGTTAAATCCTCTCCATGCCATTTTTTTAACTACCAAATCAAACCACCTCTGGAATAGTCTATTCCTATATTAATGTCGCCCTCGGGGCTGCTTCAACAATAGTCACCCTCTCAGTACAGAGTTCACCTCCATTCGTCTTCAAGACTTCATTCTTTTCTCCTGACTTAAGAAGTCCCAATCTTACCATTCTTAAGTTTAATTATTTGAATTAAAATTTTATATACGCTCTGTAGTCAGGAAGTAAGTAATTATATAACTATGAAAAGCAATGTACATAGCTAAGAACTTGCAGTCATACATAAATAATTTCAATTGTTTGTTTCTTAGGGTCTCAGATTATTCTTATTATAAGTAGAACTGCTATACCGTACATAGATGGAATAGATGTTAAGAAACCTTACTCGAGCACATTAGTAGGTAGAAGCTCATGATATTGAACATGGTTATAGAAATGTTATCACTAAATCGTCATTAGTCATGAATAATCTTAGTAAAGACAACTAGAAATAGTTGAATAAGCTGTCTGCAGAGCTGCTTTGATAACATTAATAAATGACAAGCGTGTACTCTCTGCAGGTAGACTGAAGTGCATATTGTTCAAACAGTGGTCTACAAAATTTAACTTCAATGCCTCAGGTGTACATAAGTCAATACTTCCCTGTGTATACAACAATAAATTAAAGCTAGAAGAAAATCAATGACAGCACCTTCTCAACCTTTGGACTGGAAATTAATTGATAAAGACCAACAGCTAGTATTAGTTTAAACAATATAACTTCTACTGCTATGAGTAAAAAGCAAATGTCAAACAATTAATTTTAAATATTTTTGCAACTTTTAAAATTCAATGTACAAATATTTTTTTCTACAAAAAGAAGTAAGACTCCCAATATTTTATTTCAATGAAGTAATATAAGAATACAATGTAAACACACTGACTTAATATATATCAGATAGAAGCTTTAATGATATCAGTTAAAAGGTATCCTGATGCAGTCATACTATGAGATTCAAAACCAAATATCCAAATAAATTAAACTTAGATCAGACCTTAGTAATACTGAATGAACAACTATCAAACAAAACGTACTCACAATCATAAACCTCACTGAACTCATCGAGCTCTTAAATAAGCTAACATTTAAGCGAATTGTTGAAATATAAAGATATGGGACTACATTTAACCTATTTACAGTTTCTTTCGTCACATAAGAGAAGGTATGTACTCTCTTACAATATATATATATATATATTAATATATATATATATATATATATATATATATATATATATATATATATATAAGAGAGAGAGAGAGAGAGAGAGAGAGAGAGAGATTTCACATAAACACGTGAAATAACAATCAATGATCAAACCACAATAAGAAATGAGAAAACAAGACTAAGATCTTTCAACCGTAACAAGCGGTCTTCGTCAGAGTTGGGTTTTTGACTCTGACGAAGACCGCTTGTTACGGTTGAAAAATCTTATTCTTGTTTTCCCATTTCTTATTGTGGTTTGATCATTGATATATATATATATATATATATATATATATGGATATATATTGATATATATATATATATATACACTTTTTTTCGTTGGAAATACGATCCAAGACGGACAAATATAGTTCAAAATAAACAAAGAAACATAGAGAAATCAGAAGAACACACTTACAGTCTCTAATTTTCGGTTTGAACCGTCTTCAGGAGAGATAAGAGAGGGAAACCAAGCGCACTGGATCAGAGACGGTTGGAGACTCCAACCGTCTCTGATCCAGTGCGCTTGGTTTCCCTCTCTTATCTCTCCTGAAGACGGTTCAAACCGAAAATTAGAGACTGTAAGTGTGTTCTTCTGATTTCTCTATGTTTCTTTGTTTATATTGAACTATATATATAACTAGTAATGTTATTATCGATTTCTTATTATATTATATATATATATATATATATATATATATTGGTTGAGCTGAAATCTGTTGATATATATATCAACAGATTTCAGCTCAACCAATCGAGGTTCAGGCTACTTTTCATCTTTTTTTTTAGAGATACGTGATCTAAAAGATTTTAAATTCATTAATCAATAACAAGATTTCAATTAGCAGAGAATATACCTAATTGCAGTTACTAGTTAGTGTATGTCTAACTATTTATTCTAATTAGACAACACCAAGCATTCATTTTTATTCTACACAATCTACTATATACAAATATTTAAGTCTTAGGATCTAAGAAAATGTCATGATTTTATCTGAACAAGTTTTCAGGCACAAAAAAAATCTTTCCAGATAGAATTTCATAATAATTCTAAATATTTAAACTTTTTTTATAATGGTACTTTTTTTTTAAATAATGTAACAAACTAATATACATTTCTTTTTAATTTGAATAATTTTATGAAAATTTTACAAACAAATTTTTCTTTAAAAAGAAAAATATGAATATGTTTTTACAATAAATAATTTTTGCACTAAATTTGTGCAAAGTTGTTTACATTTACTAGTGCGCAAGGTCAATAATGTAACAACAGTAAAAAAATGTAGAGTATCGAATACCTCTTTCTCAATGTGTACTTTTCTAAGGGTTTCTAAGGGTACTCTAACTTGTTCTTCTCATGTACTGTTAAATTTATATATATATATATATATATATATATATATATTGAAAATGAGACCAAACTTAGCTGATACCTGTTTATTAACAAATTTCTCAATTTTTTCTAAATAACAGTCTCCTTATTTCGTCTACACAATGAAGTACATCTCCTGTAGTCAACATGTTTTGAATGAAAATAACATGTGTTGATGAAATCAACATCAATCATCAGGATGTGAATAACTTCTTGGGTGAATTATTATTCACGTTATTCACGTCCTGATGATGAATGTTGATGATTCGAAACATGTCGACTATAGAAAATGTACTTTATTGTGTAGACCAAATAACAAGATTGTTATTTAGAAAATTTGAAAAACTTGTTAAGAACACAGGTATCAGCTAAGTTTGATGCCATTTTCAATAATGTGTGAAGGAAGGACTGCTTACAAAATTTACAAATATATCTTAGATATTAGAATTATTTTTCTAAGTTTCTGTTTTCTTAATAGTTTTCTCAATTTTATAAAAATTTTATTTCAATATCACATATTTTCATTCCATTACTTTTTAAGTCTATTAAGAAAAAAAAATGTAATATGAAACTATTAAATAAAAGGGATGAAACTGGCAAATTATAGCGTGAGTATATTAAGTAAGAAATGTTCAGAAACTCCTCAATGTGGAACTGTTCAACTGGAATATAATAACTACGTAGAAACAACTAAATCTCAAAAAGTGAAATAGCTAGGCATTTTACTGGAAACCGATGATGAAAACATTCAGTGGATAAGACGTGATTGATTTATCATTGCAAAATATGGAACTAATCCATCCAAGAAATGCTAGCTACAATAATATATACATCCGTTGAATAATATTATACTATGAACAGTTTCTAATTATTTCTAAAAAATTTAGTCAAATATAATAAGAAATATTTCTTGCAATATTATAAGAAAAATAGAAAATGAAACGGAAAACAAAATATGACAGTGTTAAGGTTCTTTGTTCAGACCAACCTTTGGTAATCTGGGAACTCTGTGCTCGTGGATACAAGTGTTTAGAATAATTAAACCACTGGTCCTGATACTAAAAACTGATGTCTATAACACTTATTTGTGCTATTACTAAATAAAAAAATGTTAAATAGACTTTCTAATAATTGTTGGATGACTGAATAGATGATTATGTATTCTCAAAGTTTTCAGGAATAGACATTAAATATTGAAACTACATAGACTTCATGAGGACTGAACAGAATTGACTTTGGACAATTGTATCGTGGGACTAAACCATTTGATGCCAATAACGAAAATGAAGCCATTTTACCTACGCCAGTGTCTCAATCAGGAGAAATGCAATTGGGCTGACGAGCGAGCTCGCGTGTTCTCTCTACACCAAATAATTACTATGAAACTTTTTGCCCTGTAATCTGTTGGCATTTATCTTCAGCCCTTTTCCAAGCGCACTGATGAGAGATATACTTGACCTCCGTAATAAATTCCTACTTGTAATGCTAGGGGTGCGTTAGGATTTCCAATTCTTTATTCAGTTTAACTTTGAAGCAATGACGTTTGAATAGTAGCATGCTCATTCAGGAAATATAGCTTGCAATATAATTTGCCATCTCATTGTAATGTTTGCTTTGAGTCTCCTTGGAAACTCAATTATGGCCAAATCATCAGACACATTCACTGAAATTGCTTATATAACGCTTCTTTACATCGATTAGAAATTATAGTGATGCAGATAATGAAGTAACTTGTGTCAGTTCTTTATATGTCTTCCATCTGAGTATTTGGTTATACACATATAACAATATCTAAACCACAGTAAATGAATTGAAGACCATTGTACAAAAAAGACCAATATAACTGCCCTCTTACACCTGACTGACAACAGAAAGTGATAATGTTGTGGTATTGAGAGAGAATAGATGTAAGAGAGAACAAAATCAAAATGTATCAAAAGACTAGGTATGATTGAGTAAACAAATAAGTTCTTGATGAATTAACTATAACAGGATATGTTATCCATTGTTAATACTGGTAGAAAAGGCTATTGCTGTCCTTAATACTGAGTCCAATTTGAATAAATCATTACTAAACTTTATAGTATTTTATGTACTAAATTTAATTATAGAAGCCTAGACCTCTCAAATATCGAACTTATATCATTATTCTATTCTCAACTTATATCATTATTCTCAAAAATAAAACACTATATTGTCCACATATAACTACATAGTATTGATGTTACCTTTACTCAAAAGATAAATGATTACCAGTCTGACCCATGTATATTTGAGGATACCATTTACATCGAATTTTGTACATACTGCTAGCACAAGAGCTTTAGGATAACATTTCATTAACAAACTACCTACATAATACCATTAGAAGAAATTATTGAGGTTAACATTACTTGAAAGGACTGGGTGCAACTAATAAGGATATGGTAAAAATATAATATTTCACATTGAACAAACTTGTTATTACTATAGTTTGAACGTTTTTTTTTTTGCTCCTTATAATTTTGTCTATACAAGAGACAAAGTACTTTCATGAGAGGTCTACAATAATAATTTTCTAAGTGTCATTATTAAGGAATTCAGGAAATCAATGACTTAACACTTAAGCAGATATTTAAAAACATATAAATTAACATTTCTGGGATGAGTTGACTAAAAGTAAGTTGTTTGACGTACGTTGATCAAGAATGTTGAAGAGTTTCAAATACACTCTTTGGAGAATCAATGGATAAGGAGATTTTACATCTTTCTTCTTCTTCCATTGTGAATTAGATTATTGGCACTATAAGATTTAATTTTGTTGTAAAAGTACATATTTATATAATAGATATATTTGGGACAGAAGCATAATGGGTCATCATATCATAATTATTTCTGAACCACATAAATTAATTGAGTAGAATTAAACTCAACATTTAAGTTTAAAAAAAATATACGTGTAAATTACTCAGAAAGATGGAGATGTAATAACTTGTTACTAAAAAAATGTTACTTTAATTTTTAAATTATTATCAAATTAAAAATGATAATCAATCATACATAATTTAATAAACAAAATTATTATAGAGATAGACAGGTAATAATCGATCAACTCTTGAAGGAAACTTAAAAGTTTAGGAACATTAGTAAAAATATACTTTTCATACAAACTAATTCATCTATAATGTTCCTTTTAATTTTAATTTACTTCATGCATGACTCTGACAAGAACTAGTAACTAGAGCGAAAGGCCTTAATCCCATTTCATAATTTCTTACAGGGATAAATATATATATATATATATATATACGTTCGAACCAACATAAGAAAATCATGATTTGAATGCTGATTTTTATTTTACGTGTTTACAGAGAAAACTATATATATATATATATATATATATATATATATATATATACACCCACAGAGTAACCCACAGAGCAAAGAAACACACTTACAAACTGAGTTTGTTACTCAGAGTATTACTCTTCTTCGTTTTGAACTCGTGTTGTGTCCAGTTTGGATCGTCTTTCCGATTTTTAAGAGAATATATGTTTATATATATATATATATATATATATATATATATATATATATACATTAATGATGAATAAACTATTCGAAACGGAGAACTAAAGTTCAATTTAAGCAAAGATATATAAATGACAATCACTCACTTACAGTGTATAATTTTCGGTTAGAACCGACATAAGAAAAGAAAAAGTTCAGAACCCAAGCTCACTGGTGCAGAGAGACGGTCTCAAACCAGTTGGTTTTCCTCTTTGCTTTGGTTTCCACGATGTCGATTTAAACCGAAAATCAGGGGATGTGTGTGTTTTTCGTTTACCTACTACTATGTACTATTTACTACTTACTATGTATCTGTATATATAAAAGCAGAAAATGTATAAAGTAAGATTACTAACAAATTCACCAAAATAATAAATAAATTAAGGACTATGGCCTTTTGAAGTCTATAAAATTAGAATAAGGCCTGAGAGTTCTTCTTGTAAATAAAATATATGGTGTTTACAATATACATTTTCAACAGAAATATTGATCATCACTCTTACAGCACGTTTTTTTATCTCTTCTTGAATATATTTCCAAATTTTAATAAATACTACCTTTGCGAAGTCTCGTTAAACTGAAGAGTGGAGGGAAAAAGAATATAAAAGAAAGAAAGAGACAAACTATTGTCATTGGAAGCAGATCGCACAACTGGCCATTTTAATAGTGCTTAATGGTGATACCTTGTGCAAAAATATCTTGTATTATTCACTGAATTGTGGGTAAAGGTAGTGGGTATATTGAATCTAATTGAGTTTTTATAACGGGAGACTATTAATTAGGTTTGTAGAAGGATGTATGGATTTTTGTGAGTTGACCTATAGGAGAGCGTTCAAACAAAAATAGTGGAATATAATATTGATGCTGGTCTGTAGGGGAGTTGAGACAGAAATGGGCCAATATAAGAGAGGTGCTGGCCGGTGCAGACGGTAAGAACCCCCGACCTACGACACGGCCACTGCCCTCCCCAGCGCACGCGCCTCCTTAAGCACCTCATCTTACGGCCTCTTGTCTCTACGTCACACCCCAACCCTTGCCACTACTTCATTCAACAGTCGCTTCTCTACTACAACACTCCTTGTAACTCCTGTTGCCCTCCATTTACCATCCTTCTCTCCACGTTTCTATCTCAAAATTACATTTCAATCCAGGACTTTTGTCAAACAGTCTTCTTCATTAATCAAAGGATTAGTGAAATAGTCCTTCCTTCATCCCACTCTCTTCATTTTATCACCCTCTCTCAATCTGGTAACCTGCATTCTTTTTTCCCATTCTACACTCTAAACCAATGTTTTGCTTTCTCTTCCTTATTCCGTTTGCCACTCTGTCAAGTTCCTTTATTGTTTCATATGTGTTACCCTAATTTTAGAATGTTCAAAATGTATTTTATGGCTGTCTGTATCTAACATGTTTAAGATCCTGTTGTATAAATACTCGTGATACTGCAAGAAATCATGCAAACTATTTCTCTGTATTTCACAGTTCAATGAAAGTAAAAAGAGGAAATAAAATGTAAATCTAAACATGATCGTAACATATTATGGTCTACTGAAAGCGTTCTTGTTAAAAACTATAAATGATTTCTTTCATCCTTCTTTTCTATCGCATCATATTGAACTCATGTTTCAAGTAAAAAGTATTTATGCGAAACCATAATGATTCTAACGTACTTACATGCTTTAGTGGTATCCTCAGTTCACTTTTTATTATTAATTTTTTTGGAGTGTCTACAAAAAATAAACCTTCTTGGATATAATAAATCAAGTAACTGTATGAACTAACGAAAGTACGCAGTGGATTTTGTGTATGTGTGTGTGTTGCTTTATACGAATTGGAATTGTGCGTATACGTATTTAAAGCATGTACGCATTAAATATAGCTTATATGCTTCTTAAAACATGAGTAGGTTAGGTTAGGTTGCAGTGGCAGTCCCACAAGGGAACACACGTAGGCCAAGCATTGGCCCTTTATGATACCACACAATGAAGATTGATTCTACAGTGGGAGTCCTAAATTTTGCCTACCTCAAATATATTTAGAGTAGGGATCTTTAACGAGTACCTGAAATCGTACAGGCTCGGGACCGACGGTTTAATGTCCTTCTCCGAGGGACGACGTGCTCAGATTTATACACCTCCCGCGTGAATAAATCGAGGGCCAGGTGAGGATTGAACCCCGGTCCTATCAGTTCAGAGGTGAGCACGTAAACACTGAGCTAGCGTGGCCCCCAAAAAATGAGTAATATACTCAAATTTTTATTTTAAAATTACTATTTCAAGTAAAGGGCAAAATCCCATTTTAAGTCTGTTAAAAAGAAATTCTAAAAGAAACGTTACCCTTCCTCTTTATTGGAAAGGAAACTGGCTCCATCAATAGTATCTATCGCTCACGCTACTATCCCTTTCTACTCTCCTATCGCGTCTTCCTACATCATCACAACCTATTTCCCAGTACGATGAAAGAACTGTTACCCATTTTAGCCTCTTCCTAACCAACTCTAGTTCCCAAATCCACCTCGCTTATCTTACACATGTCCTCCTAACGTTAGCAATTTATTTTTTTTTTTTTTACCATATAAATTTAACTGGGTACTCTTAACCCAGTGGGTAGTTCACTCGCTTAAGGAAACAACAAACATGTGAGTGATGAAGTTGTTTTACCTATTCTTTTATCACCTCTCAACCATGTTTCACTTCTGACCAAAGTAAACATTACCCTGTATCGATCTACTGTTCTTTCACCTCTAAAAACTGTATTTACCTTTTGAGTGGACCAAATGTGTTTTTCGTTTACGCAGGTAAGACATTCACAATGCTGATTCAATACCCACTCCAACCTATCTGTCATCACACATGCCAACAATCAAGATTAACAACTCTTCTATAATAATTACCTAAAATTACAGACTCCTCAACAAATTTTCACTAACAGTAAAAATTTCACAGTCCAAGATTCCGAAGAGGCACATAATTAACAACTGAATGCAAGAAGTACTAAGGTCTAAATTTAGAAAGATGCATTTTTACTTTTTCTGGTCTTCATTTTCTTCCCTTAATTTTTTATTTATTTTATTTCTTTCATTTAGTGTTAATTTTCCCCGTTTTTTTTATTGTTATACTGTTTTTATTTTCAATTGCATTAATGATTTTTGATCTATTGTAATTATAGTAATCATTAAAAATATTATCTCAAGATTTTGAGGATTTACAGGTTTTGAAGTACCTGAGTCCATTTTCAGGTGCTATTAACTTGTTAATTGTGCCTGTGAATTTGTGTGTGTTGTGGTTTGTATGACGTGTATTTGAAAGTGTGTGTGGTATGACTGTTTGTGTGTGTTGTGTGTGTGTTTCGTGTGTGCGTATATATATGTGTGGGTGGGTGGTTGAGTCGGTGTGTACCGAAAAATTTTGTGGCCACACAACATTGTCACACCCTTTGATAAAACAAATTTTAATTTTCCTTAAAAATTTACACTCTATTATAGTTGTGGTTTGTATGTTTTGAGCAATACTTCTCCTTGTAAAAGTCTCTTTTTTGGACAATGTGTGATTGTAAAAAAACATTTTTTCCTTTTAATACTGACTCCAGATTGTAATTCCAGAAGTAATACCCAAAAATGGCTTCTTAGAAAACAAAAAGTTTTTAATGACTTCCATAAAATAGGACATGTGTCCTGAACAGATGTTATGAATTTAGAAAAAATCTCACTTCGCTGCACCACAAACTGTACAAAACAAAATTCTACTGAGAGAACTCTAACAAAAAATAGAGTGCTATAAACAAAATTCAAGATACTAAAAATAGTAATATAACTCTAAACACTTAAATCTCAACTTGAAATAATGACAACCTGCTTGTAACGTTGGATTTCTTTGCATGGACTTAGAATTTATTATCAAAAACAAGTTAAACAGAGTTAATATATGATAGTTTAATGTAACAAATTTGAAATATTTTTTAAAGAGTTAATGCCATCTGTAAGAAAACAAAATTTTTAAAACTATCAAACAAAACATAAATGAAGCATACATTTACGATGTTTTCCAGATTGGGATGCATGCATACTTCCTAGTGTAAGACAGATTGTTATTATTACATCAATCTAAATACCGCACGTTTTGACAAAGTTAATTCCAGAGATGTAGTTAATGATACGTTGATAAATTCCATAGTTTTAAGCAATATTGAAGTCATTTGACTCTTCAACTTTTTTTCCCCCATGTTTCTATTCTACCTTATTTGATAGGTCCTCCTTTCTTACAGAGAGTGTGCGTTTTCAACACTGTTGGTCTCCAATCCTTGCGGTGTAATGCTTTTGATCTCTCTCCATTTCGTTTCCTAAAGATGGTTGAATCGAAAAATTAGAGACGGTAAGTGTATTTTCTCGTTTATTTGTGTTTTTTGGAATAACATTTAGCTATATTGATACATATATATACGATGGCCTAAAGAAAAAATCTGGAGTGGCCTACACTCTACTTTACTATAAGTAACTTAATGTCAAATTTCTTGAGTATATAAAACATAACGTCTCATTTAAGCATAACGTAAACATCTAAATGGGATATAATTATTAGCCTGTCATTCCTGAGGTAGTACAGATAGTGATTGAAGGACATATCAATTTATAAGCTTATTTTTGTACATCACAAATAATTTATTATTTGCAAATAATTTCATTAGTATAACTACAGCAGTAATAACATTTTTGTAAAACCAAAGTGAACATTTCTTGAAACGAAATAGTATCCTACAAGAGAACATGGCTATTGTTCAAATAGCCAGTAGATTTCTTACATCGTTTACTTGACATCCTTCTACATTGAATATTAATGTAAAATTTTCAAATTTGAAACAGTAAAATACTCTTTTTTTCTCTGAAAAACTTCTTAAACAGCGAAGAAAATGTTGTTTTAAGGTGATTTGTTAATTAAAGATGTACGATAATTACAGTTATTAATCTCTAAACGAAAGATTAATATTTTGAATTATCTTTTACATTTCTGGTTTTTAACAGAATTATTATACTGGGAATTTTATGGCTTCTTAGTATTTAATAAGATCATTTTCCTTCCCCTTTGTCAAATAACATATATACGAATTTTTTTTTAATGAGTGTTATCATTTACCTGCACAATATTATTCCTCTTACATCTCTTATAAGTCAATAATATATTTTCATTTTTCCATTAGAAACATCAAGTTTATCTCAGTGGATTCGCTCAAAAAATTTCTAAGTCAATGTAAACAATGTAAAAAAATACAAAAAATTCGACAAGTATAGAAGGTGATCTCTTAGTCTAGAATAAACAAACAGTTTTTATATCGTTATTGCTCTTTCCCGTAATTGAAACTTCATGATTTTTTTTTATGAATTGCTAATTGCTTGTTTCATTTTTGGTCAAATTTTCATTATTTTTTAATGAGCCGTTTAGCGTCAAAAAATCATTTTCTGAAAACACAAATCGTACTGTAACGCCCCTTTAGCGAAAGTAATTTCAAAAAAAAATATCTCAACTCATTTGCCATATAATGTTCTATTTGTAGGCATAGTTTCATTTTGATCCGTCAAACAGTATGGCTTGTATCGCTCTCACAAGGTTTGAGATTGAATTATAAGTCAAAATTTTTACATTTTATTGAAAAAAAAATATTTCCTGTTGTCTTAAAATTCTGAATATATTTTTCGTTTGTTGCATTTGTAACTTCAAAGATAATGTCAAAATTTCAAAACTCTAGGGTTATCATTTTAGGAGAAATAAATGTTTAAAAAAAAACGGTTTTTGGCAAAAAAAGTGACTTTCCCATCATGCATAATTCTTCCCAAACAATAGGGATCTTCGTCTAAATGGGGCCCATTTTTATGTAAAATATCAACTTGATCCATCAAAGATTCTGGACCGTAGCGTGGTAACAAGCAATGCTAACACACGCACCCACCCACGCACCCACCCACCCACACACACACAGACATCATCGTAAAAACGTCATAAAACGACTTCTGGGACCTCAAAACATGTAATTCCGTCAAAATCTCGAGATCGAATTTTTTCACGATCACTATACTTTACTTATAGTAAAGTAAAAATACAGCCAGGTAAGTAAAAAAAAAAGCACTCACTTCAAAATTCCACTGGCTTGAGAAGAAGACAATTTCAACCTGAGTGACACTATGACACTAAGGTAATAAAAACTTATCTGCCAGCCCGCACCTTCTCTGAATTAATGCTATCTTGCACCAGAGGAGAGCAAAGAAATTAAAATAAAATAACTAAATAAGGAAGATACGATAATATAAGTTAGTAAAACCAAGAAAAAAATGAATACGTAAAAATAATACTGCCATAATTTATTTATTTTTTTTTTAGTGGCCTTCTATTGATAGTAAACTGGAAGACATAAAGCAACCAGAACGTACGAGTAAACCAAGGATTTAGTGTTTTAAGTTACCAATCCTAAAAACAAACACGAAACTACGACTAATGGCTGGTAAGTCGTATTGAAACATCTTACAAATAAAATCACTTTATATTATCATAGGAATTGGCGATGATATCTAATGAATAGAGATGAAACACCTTACGGTCGATACTAAGAGTATAACAAGGTATAAGAAGAGCAGTAGTGTGCTCTTCTTAATAATTCTTTCAACTATTTATTTATTTAATAATGAACATGCAAAGAAAAAAATTATTATATTTCTTTTAATTCTATTATTATGAAGGATTATTCAATTATAGGTATTATTTTAATATTTGAATGTAGAATTTTAGACTGCATCTAAGAAGTTATAACTTATGAAAAAAATTAGGAAGTTGGATAAAAGAATAATAAAGTCATGACATGGCACTTAAAGGCAGTCATTTACGTGTAGATGGTTATTTCTAATTCTATTGGTTAAGTGAAATTAATTCTACTGGTAATAAAGTAATAAATACTTGTTATCCCGCCTTCTATTCTGCTGTTGTATACCACTTAACAATTATTATAAGTCTTTAAATGGCCTGAATCGCAATCAAGTCTCATTAAAGACCACTTAAAAGCATTTCATTTCCTAACGTCATCTAATGATGCTAGTAGCAAAGGAAATTCTGACAAGAAAAAATTATCCATCTACTTGAATATCTTCCAAAGCTATTAATTTAGTAATTATTTAGTGAGGGACAAATGGGAAAATTGTTTCTTATGAATATTAATGCCTCTATGTGCACAAGGTGGCAGAAATCAGACAGGAAGATTTTTCGGTTAATACGTTTAGTCGTGTAGCACTCAGTAAGCGGATATGGAAGTGGTTTCTTTCCGACCCCCAGTCATCCCGTCTTTTAATTATGAAATTACAACCTATGTTTTATTTAATGATAGGTTATTTGTACTGCAAGGTTTATTACTACAATTATACAAGTAACTTTTAGCCACTTTTACAACTGATGGAAATCCTCAAGTCTTTCCTCGCTTCTAACACCATCATTTTGTTACAACTTTTATTTTATATCAATTACATAATTTATATGTGAATTCTAAACGACATAGGAAGTCTTTATCATCTTAAATAAACAAATAACGCCGCTATATGTGAAGAAAACATGCAATCGTGATTCACTCTTTAATGTAACCTTTACAGTAAAACTAATTGAGTAGTCCTGATACAAAGATGATTAAAAACCTCATTAGACATCACTGGGATACTTTTAGTTTAATAACAAACAAATGAAATATATAATAAACAACGCATATAATTAATTATTTGACTTTTAAAACAATAATAAAGTCACCTCCCTTAAGTTATTGTTAAGTTAACAAACAAGCAGATCTCTCTTACACGATAATAGAGAAATTAGTTCTATGAAAAATATAATGTTTTAAGACACTTTATACCAATTCATGTTGTGATTTGATCATTGATTGTTATTTCATGTGTTTATGTGAAATATTGTTGTATATATGTATATATACAAAAATTAGAATTTTCAAAAGAACACATAGAAAAGAAATCACTGAACTCACTACTATATTTCGATGTCCTCGTCGTCAGTAATAGATGTAATGTATAATATATAATATATATATAATAATGTTAAGTAATATGTAATGTTATAAACATTAAAAACGGTTTGTTCAAACTTGACCTAGTGTTAATGAGAGCAATAGCCTCTTCTAAGAGGGTTGACAGCTAGCAGATAGTTTTTCCTTTTTCTTACTGTACTCTTTTGTTTCCCCAAACATCCCTCTCTGGACATTTGTCCTTTCCAGCACTTTACACCATTTTAAATTACCACTCTTCCCTCCCACACCTCTTAACCCCTCACCAAGATGTTTCTGCATCTGGTGTTTCAGTTGGGTTTTTGACTCTGACGAAGACCGCTTTTTACGGTTGAAAGATCTTAGCCTTTTTCCCATTTCATATTGTGGTTTTATTGTGTAATCTTGTTATAAATATATGTTATATATATAAAGATTTCACATAAACACGTGAAATATCAATCAATGATCAAACCACAATAAGAAATGGGAAAACAAAACTAAGATCTTTCAACCGTAATAAGCGGTCTTCGTCAGAGTCAAAAACCCAACTGAGTCTGACAAAGACCGCTTGTTACGGTTGAAAGATCTTAGTCTTGTTTTCTCATTTCTTATTGTGGTTTGATCATATATATATCATATATATATATATATATATATATATATATATATATATATATATATATATATAATTAAAGTTACAGCTAGAGAACACAAGAAAAAGGACGAACACTCACGAATCTCGATAATTTCGGCGTCTTGCCGTCTTCAGGAGAGCAGAAAGAAAGAAAATATATGTATATAAATATATATATATATATATATATATATATATATATTGGAGAGAGAGAGAGCCAAGTCTCAAGTCATGAGAAGTACAAGTGGCACGCTCTGACGACAGGCAAGTATTATGCCTGTTAGGAGATCGTTTGATCCTAAGAGAGAAGTGAAAAAGAAATGGCAAGCGGTTTGCTGTAATAAATACAATAGTTATAATAGTAATAAATATAATCAAATTAACATTGATTATTAGATTTACAAAATTCATTCATTTTAAAAATAGTTACATTATTGAAAATCTGGAATGCCCACACTGTTATTTACTATATGTAAACATGGCATCAAACTTGATGTCAATCAATTAGCTTTTGGTTACATTTTTTTGTGGCTATCGTGTAGACGTAAAATTGAACACAAAGATAATCAATAATAAATGGATTATTTCATTCCCTGTAATGTAGCTAAATCCATTTTTCAGTTATATATGCTTTTGTAATTTATTTAGAACAATCGCTCAGATTATTGCAGTTATTATAAATAGTTTATTTATTATTATTACTTTAATATTATAATATTTAATATTGATAATAATATATTATATTATTTTTCACTTCAAGGATAATGCCAAAATTTCAGATTCTTGAATTATTAGTTTAGGAGGAAAAACATGTTATCTAAAAATACATTTCATCCAAAAAAGTGAGTTTCCTATCATGCAATATTGCCCCCAATCAATAGGGGTCCTCTACTTTATAAGACCCATTTTTTTTTTGAGAAATATGAATTGTGTCCATCTAATATTGTGCACAAAACCGCGATAACAAACTTTTTGACACCCACCCACAAAATGTAGGCATCATCGAGAAAACGTCAAAAAAATGACTTGGAAACCCAAAAATATATAAATTCGTCAAAATCTCGAGATCGACATTTTTTTTATGATTGCTATAATACACTTATAGTGTAGTAAATAAAATTTTCTGAAATCCTAAAATTACCGTAACACCCTTTACGGTCCATAAAATTTCAACAACAAAATATTCAGTTCATACTTTCAAAAGATGCTATTTTTTTGTATGATTGTAATATGATCGGTAAAATGGTGTGACCTGTATCTTGACTGCAGTCTTTCTGACTTAGTAGTAGACTTAAGAAAAAAATCGTTGCCTAAAATCACATGTTGTCCATAATAATGACTTTTCCATAATAAATATTGCACGAATGAATAAAGAAGGATCTACTCTTTAGAGACCAATTTTTTTGTAAAATATTAATTTGATCAATCAAAGGATATGAAGCAGTTGTTAGGAGTGGAAGAGGAGGAAAGGCAGAGTAAAGAAAGGACTGGTAAAGAACCACAGCGTAAACACCCTAGCTTGCATACAGCTGTCACGGTTAGGGTCAGTTTTCAGCTCTCAGTGGCAGAAATAACTAAAAGGAACTTGTGGAAGGTCTGCAGTTGGATGTAGAGAACGTAGTTAAACATCGAAGAATGTTCTGAGAAGAGGAAGGTTAGGGTGTGATGTTTTAGGAACTCCTCCAATCTGTGTGCACCAGATTAAAAGAAAGTAGGTATAAATGAATCTATTGAACGAACTAAAATGAGTAACAAAAGTTTGGAATAAACTTAAAAGTTTCACATAAATTTTATAATACGCAGTTTCAAATTTTTATTGAACCGCTCAAAAAAGAGAATGAGAAAGAGTTTAAGCCTATCAGTGAAATTACGATTATTTCTTCAGAACTAAGAAAATTCAGAAACGGTGTTTCGTCAGAACACTGTAAAATTATAAAAATAATGTTGTTGATAATACACACATTTAGAGATGTTGTTAACTGACATTAAACTAAAATTCACGATAAAAACGTTATCACTTTTTCTATATAAATATAGAAAACATCAATTTTATAATAACATTTTATTGTAATATAAAAATATAGATTACAATATCTATATGAATTTTAGTATACATCTAGTTTAAATGAAATTTCATTTACAACTAATTTTAAATTTATTGCCTCTTCGACAAATGGAAAAAAATTATGCAAGAAACGCAAAATGATAGAACGCAGAAAGGGTTATAATTTTTAACAATAAATGAATATATAATACATAACTATGCTATCTCCTTATGCATATAATAGCAAATTAATCACAAAAATAACACTTGATGTATATAATAAAGCGAAATAAATAATAACTGTAATAAATAATAAATCATAGAAAGAAAGTTCTCTCAGGCCTTTCGCTTTACGTTAACAAGGAGCAAGTGACTTGTGTGTGTGCGTTTGTGTGTGTGTGTGTGTGTGTGTGTGTGTGTGTGTGTGTATGCGTGTGGGTGTTGGTGGGTGGATGGGTGGCTGAGTATAGGTGTGAGAGTATAGGTATAAGAAAGCACTGGAACACCTATTTAATGTGCCAGTAGTGATAACGACTAAGTTCATTCCTCTCCTTGAGTCTTTCTCTCCTAACTTGATACAACAAAATAATTTTATGATATAACTTGATTCTCTAAATAAACGATATTTCTGGGTTCGTTATTCTGTAAATTTTGTTCAATTTTTTTTTTAAATTGCTTTAAAGTATTAAAATTTTTCAAATGCAAGAAAACAAAATATGCAAACTGAAAGTCCTTTTATATGTTTTATTGGCTCAAAAATATGAATATTATTTGGATGACAGGATATTCGAGAAACACTGTCCTATGTAGCAGTGAAAGAGGCTTTTGAATAAAACATAACTTTTTTTTTAAAACACACAGCAATTTTATAAAAATATTTGAGAAAAATGAATAATAAACGAAATTATTTCTGTCCTAGTCGATAACAATTTAGGTGGCCGACTGTTACAATAAAAAAGCGTCACCCACGGCTTCAATTAGTATTTCTCGCTTTTATTGAATTTTCAAGAAAAGACTTCTGATTAGCTATTATTCTACAACTTTAAAATTTATAAAAATATTAAACAACATACAAAATGATCATGAAAATTTGTAAAAGTATTCTTGAAAAAAGAATAAAATTCTTGAAAGAATTTTACGATAAGTTGAACGATGTTCGAATCATTTGTATTGAAGATTTAAAAATGTTTACCTGCAAATAATTTGCCTGATAGTAATAGCTTTAACGATTTAAAATGAGATAAAGAAAGCTTCTTACTGTTAGGTTATTTGCATGCAATGTTGACTAAAGTTCAAGCCAGATACAGACTTCAATATTGAAGAGAGGAATGCAAACCAGAATTTATGGCTTTATCATGCGTTTCAAATTGTACGTGAAGTTATGGGGAAACAGCGCACACTCCTTACCATAATTAATTTGATAATTAGCCCGGCTAAAGTTTGGCCTAATAGGCATGTAATGAAGAAACGTGGAAGGCGTCTGACCAGCCGAGCTTTTACCTCTATCTCATTGGATTTCTATTGGAAACGCACTGCCAATCCTCCACCTTCTTTAATCCCATTATAATAACTTCTTATCAGCCATATTAAATCCAATGAAATTAACACACCTGTTCTATACGGATAATGAACATCATTTCATTTATTTAGAAGAAACAAAGAAATCTAATTATTACATCCAATAATATAGTATTCAATTTTGACGAAAAAGGAAGTTTTTAAATAACTACCTCTTAAAGATATATATATATAATAACAATATCAGTTAATTATATTTTGTTGAAATGTAAGATTAGGATCATGTTTTTATATTAATGAATAATAATATTCATTTACATTCATGAATAATTATTTAATTATTCAAGTATTCAACTTGATGATAACAATAAACTGATTTTCATTAACCATGAAATTACATTTGATGTAATAAATAGTTCTTGAATGAGACAGACTTCAGTCCTTGATGTCTTCGGAGCGGCTCACACTTTCGATCTGTGATGCCGTCAAAATGTAGTGGAGAGTTATTCAGACCATTCATTTTTACAATTACTCTAATTACAAATAAGAAATTGATAAAACTGACTTAAATAGTTTTTTTGGTTTATTATTTTAAATATTTGGATGTACTTGCTAATCTGTGAGCTATCCTTTCACACATCTCTTTCTCCAAAGCCTCCAAATACTGCTAGTGGTATGGTTCAATGTGGACGTTGTTACTGTCAAACGTATACTATCTTTGATCTTGTTTCATCATATATTTCCTTCCTTAGCAATCATTCACATCCTGCTCCACACAACAACCTTCCGTACTTCTTCTAACTGCGTTTATCAATTGGACTGCACCCACTGTCATACTCTTTATCAGCGTTTGGCTTCCACCATCCTGAGCTTGTGTATGAATAATCACAGGTCTTCCGTTTCTAAGTGCAACCTTCCCGTTACCATTCATGCCAGTTCTCACAGACTCAGCTTCAATGACTGTTTCCGTGTACAGGCTTCTTTTTTTTTAACAGGATTCCTGATCCCAATGTGAATATCAGTTTGAGAGCTTCAGAAGAAACACTTCTTTGTCTCCTTGGAGGTAGATCTGCCCATCGATTTAACCAGAATCATTAATTATATTTCATTAGGTCTTTTGAAACAACTTTGTTTACTTATTTTTAATTAATATTTCTTTTTTTTTATTAATTTTTAATGTTATACTTATTTTTAACATGTTTTCCTTAATTTATTTATTTTTCTTAGTATTTCTATTATTTATCTTTGTCCCCTCTCCCTCTGTGAGTTGACTACACTGATTAAGTGTCTCTTCAGTAAGACTTCATTTCAGCCATCATTTTGTCTTAAGAGCAACTTACATATTTCTACCTGAGGACCAAGTAGAAATATAATAATGAGTTTGTGATCTTTTTCATATATTTTCTTTCAGTGAATTTAATTTATATGTATAAACTAAATGTCATATATTATATATATATATATATTAATTAAAGTTATCATTAGAAAACAAAAAAGAGACTAACACTTACTATTATCAATCATTTTGGCTGTCACGCCGTCCTTAGGAAAAGTAGGAAAAGGAAAAGGAACACAGAAGCTGAGACGTGAAAGAGTCTACCGACCGATACAAAGTGACACACACTGTATATGATATATATATATATATATATATATATATATATATATATATATATATATATATATATATATATATACAGTGTATGTATTAATATATAATATATATATATATATATATATATTAATACATACAAAAGAACAGAGAAAGTCATTACCAAACTCACTTCACTATTTCGACACCCGTCGTCATAAGGAAGAAGTACGCGAAGTACTCGTGTTGAGAAGCAAACTGCAATTCATATATATATATATATATATATATATATATATATATAACAGATTCAATAATATATCGACCGTTAGATAGAATAGGTGTGTTCTCTAATCAGGGTTCGGTCAATTTTCCAGGATAAAAAATCAAATTCTTGTTGCCTTCAGCAGTCTAGTCGAAGGTTTTGTCCGGTTAACATTGTTGTTCCTTTAAATAATGTAAATTTCATTTTTTTTTAGTTAAAAAAATCTTACTTCTGCCTATGAAAAAGGTTTTAAATAAAACTGAAACATTGGCAACGAGAGTTTGTTTTTTTGTCCTGGAAAATTGACCGAACCCCGATTAGAGAACACGCCTATATATATATATATCAGGGTAAAAACATTCACAAATGTGGCTAACATATTTCATTATTTTTAATACTCTGACGAGGACCACTTGTTTTGGTTGAAAGATCTTAGTCAATTTCTTAATTTCTAACTGTGATTTGGACGTTGATATTTTATTTCATGATGGTTATATTTCATATATTACTGTGAAATCATGTTACATTACATTTTTCCGCTGTCCTAAATATAAATGTGTTTTCTAAAAACAAATTACGGAATAATACAGGCACATGACTGACTTGAAGTCTAATTGAATATTCAATCCTTCATCTTGAGAAAAAAAAGAAACCACTATTAAATAAATACCAATCTCAAGATTAATTTTTAATTGGAAAATTGTTATTATTTATGCTGGACTAGTTCCCTTAACCATCACAATTAATTATGTGTAACGCCAATGTAAATTGCTTTATTATTCTACTCTCTCAAGTAGAAAATTTGGATTATTTTTTAAATAATCCTTCTAAAGACTTAAAATCGAAAAAAAAAATATCAGTTACTTCTTAAACTTACTCTTCATTTATAAACCTAGCATAATATTCCTTCACAATAAATTGCAAGATTGACCACATTATTATGTAAAAAATTATCTACTTTTGGTATACTTTAATGGGTAATCTATCATACACGGCTCTCTAAAAGAATCAATATTCCCATCAAGAAAGTGTCGGTGTTCAAGCTGACTTATAAACACATTAAGTCACTCCATTGGTCTAATCACTAATTAGTACTCTTCTATCCAAATTGAATTCGTCTGTGCATTTTTTTTATGGTAGAGGTTGTGAGTGCCTCCTATTTTACGCCGTATAATCAATTGAATTTTGGTATTATCTTACTGTATGTCTCCTGCAGCTATAGATTGGATCATTCTAAAATTTTACTGGTATATTCAATGATTACAATTAAACTTGTGTCCTTTACCCATCTTTCGACATTCTGCATAAGCTCCAAGGTAGTATTAACAAGCATAATGGCAAAATATAAATTCCAGATCAACCTCCCAAAAAATACTATTTCCTTATAGTTTCATTTTGATTCTTTAAACGGTATAGGCTGTATCGTAATAATGTTTCTGCGCTAAACCATAATGTTTCAGAATCAATCATAAGTCAACATTTTTCTGCAAAACATATATTTTCGGCTATTCAAAAATTGTGATACGTTTTAATTTTAGGTATAAAACATATTTAATACAAACGTATAAATCTGAGCTGGTGTTAGTTCTATAACAATACTTCAAATTTCAACAATACAGAATTAGGAGTTTACAGGAAATAAAGTTGTCTGAAATTATATTTTGGTCAAAAAAAGTGACTTTTATATAAAGCAATATTCCTAGAAACAATAGGGAATAATCTAATATATAATATCAATTCTGCTGTAAAATATGAATTTGATCCATCAAACGGTATGACCTGTAGCGAACCCACAAACTGTTGGATAACCTAATATAACCTAACATAAGGATGAAACTAAACATTTACTATACTGGGACTAAAACAGCAGGCAAGGAAATCAGGTATCATGTGGAAAAGGAAATCAGCACTGCAAAAAGAAAACAACAGAATACCACTGAAGAAAGAATTCAGTGTACAGCAACCAACAACCTGATTCCTTAAACCTCCCCAACCGGAAGCCTAAATGTAATCTACTAATGATTCAAAAAGATTAGGTCAGGTTAGGTTGCAGTGGCAGTCCTACAAGATAACCACATAGGCCAAACACTTTGTAAAACCACACAATGAATATTCAATATTGGGACTCAAGTACAGTTTTTCATAACTCAAGTATATCTAGGGTAGGGATCTTTAACGAGTACCTAATATCGTATAGACTCCGGGTCAAGGGTTTAATGCACTCTCCGAGGGATGACATGCTTAGATTTATTCACCTCCCTAGTGAATAAAGCAAGCGCCAGAGTTAGTGTTGAACTCTTGATCTACCAGTCCAGATGCAGCACGTTGCCACTAGCCTTACCTGGTCTCTGTAATTACCCTTTTTTTCTTTGTTCTTTTATTTATTTTCTATGCATAGTTTATTTTATACACTCGTGACTAATCTATAAATGTTCCTCCTGATGATATCCAAACATGTTGAACCTGATATTGTAAATTAGCATTAGTTTTCAATTCACAGAAAATGAAATATGGAAATAATTTTTTTTAGACGAAGTAGTCTGCAGTTTACACTAATTTTAAAATTCAAGTTTGAAATTTAAAATGACTATATAATAAGGAGATATAAATAAAAATTAGCATATATTAATTGGAAACATATATATATATATATATATATATATATATATCATATTACAGAGAAATAACAGACACAACTCACCAACTCACTACATTTTAACTTTAGAAGTGACCATGACCAGCTCGGTCGTCAATCCAAGGCTGACAAGCAGTATAAGCTAGATCACTCAGTGCTGCAGCCAAAGCAGGCGGGAAAAAAGGGATAAAGAAAACACCAAAGCGAGAAAATAAATAATAATTCATATAAGATATAATCTAATAAAAACTGATGCAATACATGTAAATGTACTACTTGAGTCAGGGATATGACCTGGGATCGAAGAGGCCATATGCTTTCTCTGAAGCTCTTAAGGTAAAATTAGACTTAAATTATAGAATTTGATTTTGTATTTGAACAAGAAAGCAGACATTTCAACTAAGATCGTGGGACTTTGTTAGCTAGCAATTGCAAGATTATCAGTTCAATAGCAATGACGTTCACTTCACTCTGTGTCGACCAATTGAGTGTTTAAATTCTCTGAGACACTTCCTTATTCCAGAAATCCTCCTCATACTCCTATATCTTTTTTTTCTTCACTGGTGAACATTTTTTTTCAACAGGTTCTCTTTTCAATTGTTGGTTGTATTACCCTTAAACCTAAGGTACTCCTAAGGGTACTGTTTGTTTATTAATTTATTCATGGCTATCATAGGACAGTTTTATCTACCAGTCATCAATTCCTTCTTCTCTTATACACACATTACATTGACGACATATTCATTATACTTTCTTCCTCTCCTCCATTATCTTCACCCTCTAACTTTCAAACAAATTTACTAATTTTCTTGATGTTGACATTACCTTGGAGAATGTCACAACTCCAGTCTATTATTAATCTACATTTCTTCGCATTTTAATTATTTTTTTATATGCATACCTTACAAATATTTTTTTAATATTATTATTACTATAATTTATTTTGTCTTCATTTATATAATATTTTATTTTAGTCCTACTTCTGTATTTTAAATCATTAGTTGTGCAATCCGTAATTGTGTGGTATTTACTCATTCTGAGGTAAAATGGATAAACCAGCAAAAGTCTCCACACAAATGAAGTTTTATTCAACGCGTTTCGAACACTTTGTGTTCATCATCAGGAAGACACCAAGGATGTGGTACTGACGGGTTGGTCCAGTGAACACAACTCAGTTGTCAGTTGTGTTCACTGGACCAACCCGTCAGTACCACATCCTTGGTGTCTTCCTGATGATGAACACAAAGTGTTCGAAACGCGTTGAATAAAACTTCATTTGTGTGGAGACTTTTGTTGGTTTATCCATTTTACCTCAGAATTCTGTATTTTATTATTTTGTAATTATTATTTATTTTTTCAACTTCCCATTCTTCCGCAAAGTAGTAGTAATTCTGACAGAGAATTCTTATGAAAGGACTTCAGTAATGCTTGTCTTCTGAGCAGCTCACTTAACCGTCCTAATGACAACGGAAGTAAAACTTACTATTATATTAAAAAAAAATGACTTTTTGTGTTTTATTCAGTGCGTTTTTTATTTCACCCGTTGATTTCTTTTTCATTCATAATATATGAACCTTGTTTTACCCTTGTAAAACATGTTACTCGGATAACTCTTATTTTTATTATCTTCTAACTGCAAGAAATTAGTTCGTAAATCAAATTTCTCAATTAAATCCAATCACTCAGTCAGAAGATGCTAAATACTGAGATTATTTCGGCAATTGGATTGTAATCTGTATGTTGGTTCATATATACATATCTTTGCTGTGATGTTAAAAAAAAAGTATGTTTTTGATAAGATTATTGTTTAAATAAATTATCATGAACTGAAGAAAGGGAACAAAGAGATATATTATTCACATAATAAAAAGAAAAGAACCTATGTATTGCTTAGTAGCCATGTCTATTGACAAGATAATGTAGTTTGGCAAGGCATAGATTGAATGATTTAGAGTTCTTCATAAACCTCTGGCTGTCGAGACTTCAACAAGCAGGTCATTTATTCAGACTCCATAAATAAGATAGGCAATTATAGAAAGATTTGAATCAGTTCTTTGCCGGAATCACAAAGGATTCAATTATATGAAAAGGAAGATTTGTACTAGGGATCAGTGTTTAGATGAAAGGAGGTCGATCAAGTTAAAGTTCAAAGTGTGACAGTAGTTGAATACAAAAACTGATAACATTTTTTTATGAAAAAATAAAGACTCATTTATGACTTTATAATGGCATAAAATAGTTTAAATACTAAGAACTTCAGTTGGGGATGAGGTTAGCTCAGTGGTTAACGTACTCGCCTCTGGGCTGGTAGTCCGAGGTTCGATCCCCAACTGGCCCTCGCATGAGTCTGAGTACGTCGGCCCTATGAGAGGACGTTAAGCCGTCAGCCCTGAGCCTATACAATGTCAGGTACTTGTTAAAGATCCATAATCGAAATGCACTTGAGTTAGGCAAAATTTAGGACTAATGTAGATTTAGAATCTGTAGAATTCACCGACCAAACAAAAAGCCGGTAAATAGCTGACGTTATCACCTACTAGAGGATTAGTTTAAACAATAAAAAAAAAAGAAAGTCAGTGACATAGAACAGAAATTTTGCCTATGCTATAAAACAAGAATTTAGAAGTTGGATTCATAGAAGTCAGTTTCATATGTTAATAGAAGCTGAAGGTCATATAGTTTTTGTTTTGCGTATGGTTACAGTCTATGTCTGGTTATTTGATTGACTTAGCAAAGATTAAATTTGGAAACTGATAAAAACATACCTGAATTACCTAGGATACGTCAAATAGTTTATAATCTACCGCTGGGTGTTCAAAGTTAATTTGACTGAGAGAAAATTAAAAATCTAATCAATTTGAATAACAAATGATTTAAAGAAATTCATTTTTTTCAGGTTTCTGGTCTGTACAGAGAAAGACAGAAGGTAGATTTCCTTTTTAACTCGAAAAGCCCACCGATAGTGAAAGTACTTCCGTCTGGTTTTAAGAATCACCGGCAACTTTCCTAACAACGCTAGTCAGTTCACTACATACACATAAGTTAGAAACTAATTTTGGGTAAATTACATAGATCATATTTTGATCTTTCCTAAAGCGCAAGATTATATTTTAATCTTATTTGTTGTCATTAATGCAATTAAAAACTATTTCCCTTGTTCTTTTTATACTTAGAAGAGATTAAGTTTAAATTAAAGAAACAAGATTTTGCTACAAACTCAGGAAAATATTTAAGTTATGATACTGAAAATATAAAATTTTTCAAATTATTAATCATCTCATTGTAATTAAAAAGGTTCAAAGTCCAAGAAAAAGGAAAATGATACATCGACGGTACATTAATTTGTATTAAAAAATATCAATTTCTATCAAAAATTTAAAGATCACAAGCTATGTTCTGAACCAATCTTAGAGATGTTTGGTAGAGATAGCTGGAAAGCCATTTATAGTAACACTCGACCACACAGCACTTGTGAATCCTGGCAAGAACTGATGTGGTGCTGAGGGACTTAACGTTTCACCAGTTTTAACAGGACTTCAAAGTAATTTCCATCAATGTTATATAAGATTAATAGAAAAGCACATGAGAACAAAGGATATGAAAACAAATATTCATAATATGATTCAATTGACAATATTAATTCCCTACACTTACTTGACAAAATGAGAAACTAACTACTACTGAATTGGAATATATTTATAGTATAAAACATATAAACATGGATCAATGGTTGAATCTCATAATAAAATAATAATAAACTAAGTAATTAAGGCTTGACTGGTAACGTAGGAGATATTCGTAACAAGTAGTACATGACAAACTACTCGACCATGACGGTTAATTCCTGCCACAATCATTATCTGTTTGTTTGGTCATATATGCTTTCGCATATACTTGCATCAATAACGAACAGTTAACTAAATCATTTAAAAGTGATTATTGGCCTAAACATTAAAATATTAAATTAGGATTCTCGAAAGTAAGTTGCCTCTTACTCTTTACTTTTATTTGTTTCTTTTAAAATTAAGAAAGAGTATAAAACTGGGAAGTAAAAGGTTGTTTTCACGATGAAATATTACATAAACCATTATAAATTGTAAGAATACTCAATAAATGTCTAAATAAATACAGTCCATAGATGATGATATTCTCAACTTAGAAAAACAGATGGTAGAGTTTAAACTGATTGACATTAAACATTCAATGTTATCAGTTTCTCGGTACTTTAAGGTTATACAATACTTACAATTTATATGGTTATACAATTCAATTCTTAGCTGCAATTTGACCAATGTTATTTGGATAAGAGATTCAGCTGTCGTTTGTATTTACTTTATAAATTTGAATTCTCATACAACATCGACATGACGCTTTTAACATTGTTATGTTTTATCTTCAAATCTAAAAACTTTTCTGGCATTAAAGATTTGAAAATAGAAAATATATCACTAGAAAGATCTAATCAAGAACTTGGTTCTTCAGTTTCGAGTACTTTTAAGGAACTTTTCCCACTCACATAGAAGTAAACTAAAATTAATTCTTACAAAGTATTTCAAACAAAATATTTACCCCCTTTGCTAATTATTGTAAAATAACCAAGAGTTAAGTATAACTCCTTGGGCTAAAGTCAGAATTGGATTTCATTGCTTTTAAATCTATGATGTTGTTGACGGTGACGTGACCTTGATGCTAATATTGACCGTTGCTAACTGGTTTCACAAATATGTTTAATTTTTCCCTTAAAAGCATGATAATTACTTTACAATCCTTTATGTAAGGTTAATTTCTAAATATATATTTTTTTTTTATGTTTATGGCATAGTATTAATGTTTGTACAATACAAAAGTTGTAATGTCTTTGTATAATCATAGAGAAATAAAAACTTTAACATTTATAATAACAATAATGTTACAATAGCAGAACAATTTTTAAAGAAAATTAATTAATAATGAAAGTAACATTAAACCTTTGGTATAATATTAGCAAACTAATAATAAAATAGAGAAATGTTGATTTATATACTTACATAATATCAAAACTGCAGTTTGAATGGTCTGTTCAGACATTTAGTGGCATCTAGCGACTGGTAATGAAACTAGCCAAACTCTCCACCAGTTGCTGCTGCTATGCGGCATTATTTTGAACTAATTTATATTTCTATTTTGGGTTATCACCCTTTTTACAAATTTGTTATCTAACAGTCTTTCCAAGTTTACTAAATATTTTTACCTATTTGGCTGTAATTTTAAATTGTTTAATTATTTAAAAATGTATGCAATATTATTTAAAATGTAACCACATAGGAAATATTAAGAACCCAATGGGTTCTGTATAAGAAGTAATTGCATCATTGAACTATGATATTGTATAAAACACATATAATTTCAATACAATTATTAAATTATAATTTTCCAATAGTAAAGTAAACAATTAATGGTTAGTATAGATATTTAAAGTTATTAAGATAATTTCTTGTAGGAAGCAACCAAAGATACAAAACCATCATTATTTTATGACTGAGAGAAAAGTGTAACCTGTTTTCCATAAAAATAATTACTGAGATGGATCAAAACGATAGCTCTTGTTAAGGATATTCTTTTAATTCTACAAATATTTATTATCAAATATTTACAAAAAATAAATAGAACTTAAAGTTAGTTAGTTAGACATTACAAATGGCAAATGTAGAGTTTCTGAAATTAATTAAATAATATTCTTGAAAATAACTGCTTTCTTACTTTTTTTATCTATTCATACTTAACCATAATAAAATACTATGTATCCTAAAAAATTGATAATAATTTCGTTGGTAATTTCAGTTTCAAATTCTTATTAGTGTCAATTATACATTGATTTTACATATTGTAGATGTCCAAGATTTAAACTAGTATTGTATCATTCGCTAAATAAATATATCTATGTAAGTAATTAAAACAAAATCTGTAATGTAAAAAACCTCTGATCAGAAATATGTGGCAATAAATTAAACATAATAATAATTTGGCGAATGACTTAAAGTGAAGTCATGGGTGAAATGTCTTGTTTTATCTAGTTGCATAAACAAAAATATTGTTATTCATTCTTCATGTCTCAAACAACGCAGAACAGGGGAGTTAAACTGTCGTCTGTATAGCAGATTGAATTAGCATGCTTGCAGATAATGTATTATTTCCATTTTCAAGTATTAAAACTATGATTAAACAACGGAATAAATACGAGTATATTTTGAAAAATGTTCATATTGATTTAAACTTCATAATAAGTAAAGTGTAGTAAGGTTGAAAGGTGATATTTCGTCAGATTTAATAAAAATAAGGCGGAATAGATGTGTGTCGTTTTCGGAGTAATCTACATGAGTGTAGGTGGCTGATGTAAGAAGTATCAACAATCCAGTCATACCATACAAGAAATCAACATGGCAAAATCTCTTCTTAAGAGAAGAATTTTTTGCAACATTACATTCATACATTGCAGTATCTTACATTGTTTCAATGAGATAAGATATTTGTTTTCATATTTGTATTAAGATCAAAGGTACAAATTTCGAGCTAAAAAAAAATCTTTTTTTAGTACTTAAATTTGCATTTGACGACTGTAACTTCCAACATTTAGTCTAATTTATTTTTCTTTAAAGTTTTGTTCATAAATAGTAGTTTGGTGTAACCTTCCTCTCAGTTATTAAATAATGCCTGTTTGAAACATCCTAGCTCACAAGTTCAATAATGTATGGCACCAAATATCATAATAATTGAAATGGAAGTCTGAACGACACTGAAAACCAAACCTTCTGATAATTAATTACTTTTTTATCATCGCTGATGGAATAACGCTACAGGTACTTAATAAACTAATTATATAAATTGATTATCCATAGTTGGGAAGTAGTGTCAGCAGTGGTAGACGAATCCATCGAAGGAACGACCTCCCAGGCAGTAGGGTAATTCTGTTTCGTGGAACAAATAAAATTATAGCTTGGAACCTAGGAAGACAGAATAGAGCTTATACAATCGCGGCACTAATTTCGCAAATCTCACCAAGTCCATGGATCTTAATTTTTGTACATGACAAACACCAAACCCCATTGGTTTCTAAAATATGTTCAATTATATGTTTCTATCAGTTTGAAATGACTACTAAACTACAAGCTTAAACAACACTAGAGGGATCTAGTGCTTCTTAATGAAGCAGGATATGTATTAATAAAAGTGATTATTACACTCCAGGCAAAAAAATAGTCTAAATGTATAATTTTCAGTCTAAAATTCCATTAATAAAAATGTGTGTACAAGTTTATATTTTTGAAGTACTAGGTTTGAATTATTTAATTTCAAAGTTCTAGAGTCTTGATTTTACATATTCCTGCATCCCACATACATGCTTCCTCTCTTTATTGAAATCATTTAGTGGTCCAATGCTGTAGAGTATTTATAGAGCAGTAGCCCTCTTCTGAGAAAAACTTCCATCATTCTGCAAAGAAGTTAATTTTTAGAAAAGTTTTTTACTTATTTTACAATAATTTATAGTAAATTAAATAACCTTTACTTTTAAGGAAGAAAAACAATTGTTGAATATGCCTGTAATTAGAGAGTGCTAACTAGGACGTATTGTGATATTTGTAATTGAAATTCAGCATTGACTCCCTTGCAGCATGAGTGGAGAGGAGACACAGAATTGTTCTAGCTCAGGCACAGAGGGTCGGTATTTTCATGGTAATTCTATCAAACAGCCTAAATGTTTTAATCAAATGAACATGCAGGTCCTTTTATGCATAGATAATTGTTTCAATTAAGATAGGAAGTTGTACTTGAGAAAGCAGTCAATAAGATGGTAAACATGCCAGCATGGCACATGCTTTGAAGAATATGAGACATGGAAGGCACGAGTCTGATGAAGGAGTAGGACGGTGGCTGGCTGGGGTTGTCTTGGGAAGTTACTTAGCCCTAGGGGAGAGCTGACCAGGCCTATCTCTACAAATTGCCCTGACCATTGTCAGGGGGATCACATGAGCCAATGATTAATGAGCCCACCAGCACATGCGCTCTAATCACCTGCTTTTGCAGTCTTTGCAAAAACTCTCCACTTCCCGCTTCCAAAATATCTTCAATCTTGATCCAACTCCTTTCTTATTACTAATGCTTTTAGCAACAGTATTCATCTAATGATTCATTACTTGCAACAACAACTGATTTATTTCCTTTTTTTGAGATAGAAATGATTACCTAAATCATTTTGTACACTGTTTACCGTTTGATTTTAGATAATTTTCAAAAAATCGAAAAGCTGCTAATATATTACGAAAGTACTGCCCCAAAATCAAAGCCTACTGGAGTTCACAGCTCTTTCTAACGAGAAGAAAAGAGAACACAATAAATCACCGTCAGACATAACTTAACAATGACTGAATGGAAATACTCCTAACTATTTATAATAACACTGGTCAACACATTTTTTAATGCCTAAGGTTTCCAAGCGGATTTAAATTAATTTAGAGTATTGATTCCGAAAATCATAATAATTTTTTCTCATCAGGTTAAGTTTTTGAGACGTTTCCTATTTCATACCTTTTCTAACTTAAACTTAGGCGTATTTCTAAATACATTCTAACGTCATAATTACAATGTTGGTTGTTATTGTAATCTCTATTAAATGATTATGACATCAAATACTTAAACTAAAAATCTGGAGTGGCCTTCACTCAACTTTACTATAAGTAACTTAATAGCAAATTTCTTGAGTATATAATATATAACATCTCAATTAAGCATAATGTAAACATCTAAATGGAATATGATTATTAGTCTTACATTCCTGAAAGAGTACAGATAGTGATTGAAGGACATATCAATATATAAGCTTATTTTGGTACATCACACAGCTGATGCAAATAATTTCATTAGTATAACTACAGCAGTAATAATATTTTTGAAAAACCAAAGTGAACATTTCTTGATACGAAATATTCTCCTACAAGTGAACATGGCCTCTGTTCAAATAGCCAGTGGATTTCTTACATCGTTTACTTGACATCCTTCTACATTGAATATTAAAGTAAAATTTTCAAATTTTAAACAGGAAAATACCCTTATTTGCTATGAATTAATAAGGGTATGTTTGCTATGAATGTATATTGAGAAAAAATATATTAGTAATTAGCCAGTTTACATACTCAAATCGAAGTCAAAGCCAGTTATTCAATATAATTTAAATATTTTATAGTTGGGAGCTTATTAAAGCATTTTATGAAACAAATCCACATGCCATGGAAGACAAAGGTAATTTATTAGTGTTTATTGGCGGTGATTTTTTTACTTGTAACAATATTGTTCCTCTTACATCTCATATAAGTCAATAAACAATTTAAATTGTTCCTTTATAAATATCAATTTTATCTCAGTGGATTCGCTCAAAAAATTTCTAAGTCAATGTAAACAATGAAAAAAAATATAAAAAATTCGACAAGTATAGCAGGTGATCTCTTAGTCTAAGATAAACAAACAGTTTTTATAGCGTTATTGCTCTTTCCCATAATTGAAACTTCATGATTTTGTTTTTATGAATTGCTAATTTTTTGTTCCATTTTTGGTCAAATTTTCATTATTTTTTAATGAGCCATTTCGCGTCAAAAAATCATTTTCTGAAAACAGAAATCGTACTGTAACGCCTCTTTAGCGAATATAATTTTGAAAAAAAATATCTCAACTCATTCTACACATAATGTTCTATTTATAGGCATAGTTTCATAGGCAACGGTTTTTGGCAAAAAAAGTGACTTTTCCATCATGCATAATTCTTCGCAAACAATAGGGATCTTCTTCTCTATGGAGTCCATTTTTGTGTAAAATATCAACTTGATCCATCAAAGATTCTGGACCGTAGCGTGGTAACAAGCAATGCTAACACACTCACCCACCCACCCACCCACCCACCCACACACACACAGACATCATCGTAAAAACTTCATAAAACGACTTCTGGGACCTCAAAACATGTAATTCCGTCAAAATCTCGAGATCGATTTTTTTCACGATCGCTATACTTTACTTATAGTAAAGTAATAAAAGTCATTATTTTACTTGCGTTTCAGATTTTTGGAGTAAAACTTAAGTATGGCTATAACCCGTCCTAGAAGGCGTTGCTAAAATAATCCAAATGTGTTTCAATACATTTGCGTGGAATATACGTTGAAATCCAAATGTATTGCATACGTATTTGTGTACCTATTGCAAATATTTTGTTATCATTAATGAATATTTGTATTTAAGTTAAATTAAAATATTGTTCCTTCGATTTGCCTGTCTTTATTGTAGCTATCGCGTTTCCATCGCTTTAGAGAGAATAGTATGCCATAGCAGAAAAACTAGACCTGAGAGAGAAAAATCGACCGTATTTCCGGAACCAGTGTCTTTAAATTAGGTAAAAATAGTTAAAACATTATAGGGGCCATGTCGAAAAAAGTTTTTCTTGCCCAGTGTAATCAATGATATTAGGATTGGAATAATACTACTTTCCTAATGACAAAATTTTTTAAGTGGTGCTCATAGGTTAAGGACGGTTCTTAAGGAGTTTTTCAGCAGACTTTCTTTTCCCTTGGTTATGTTTTCTATGTTCAGCTAGACGCGTCCATCTGCTTCAGCAAGCCTTAGGCCTATCTTTCACACTTTCTGCTCCTACGTCCGCAGTATGGTTAAATCTTGACAGTATTGTCAATCCAGTTTCTTCCTACATTTCTTTCCTTAACAATCACACGTACTCTATTCTTCATGTTCGTATTTTATTTATTACTTTTTTATAGTATATTTATTTTTTATATTTAGTCATATTAAGTTTTAAATTATTATGTATCATTACTATCACAACAATATTATTAGTTTTCTGATGTTATTATAATTTATTTATTACTTTCCTGACCCAATTACTTTCAAGACTGAACTGCTTTTCAGTAAAAAACTTCAATCTTTGTTTGGTTCAGAGTAGCTCACTTCATTCTTCTGAAGATGATGGATGAAGAAATATTGTACTCAGGTTTTCTTTCTTCTGTGTTTTCTTCTTGTGATATTATCGTATGCAGTTCGTTAAATCGTTTTTCAGAATACATTTTATTTAACGTCGTTTTCTAGCTAAATGTTAAATTAAATTATTAACACTCACTAGTTGTGTAATCGGTTAGCACCTATTATTTTGAATTCAAAATAGTGGGCTTTAGCCATTTTTTGAATTCAAAAAAATGGTTAATAAATAATCAGTTGCTGATTATTAAATGTTCTTAATTGAACATAAGATCAAATATAAACAATATTTCTCTAAGTGAACTTTCTTTTAGAAATTCATGCTCTTCAGAGTATTCTATAACACCAGTGAAACGCAAAGCAGATATCTTATGTTTACATTTAAATTATCTTGAAGTGTAGGTTGTTAATTTTTTTTTCCTTTAACTCTGAAGTGGTGGAGAGACGTTTAGATTTACACGATAAGCAGGACTAAGAGGCGAGGAGGCAGTGAGTGATTTAAGTGAAGCCCAGTAGCAGTTCCAATTAGAGAGGCCGCGCAGGCTGCGACACCGCAGGAATGCTCCCACGCGCTCCAAGCCCACACCGTATCGCATTTCCCAGCATTGCTCCACATCCGCCGCCCTTCCTTGCCGCATCCCTCCAGGCTTAACCCATTCTTACTCCATCGCCATTTCGCAAAATTCACTTCTCATTTTAATATTTTAAGTACACATTTTTTTTTAATTACTATTGCTTTAAAAAAGCACACTAACTGCACATGCGAGGGGGCAGGCTAGCTCAGTGGTTACGTGGTCGCCTCCGAACTGATAGGACCGGGGTTCGATCCCCACCTGGTTCTCAGTTTATTCACGCGGGAGGTGAATAAATCTGAGCTCGTCGTCCCTCGGAGAAGGACGTTAAACCGTTGGTCCCGAGCCTGTACGATGTCAGGTACTCGTTACAGATCCCTACTCTAAATATACTTGAGTTAGGCAAAATTTAGGACTCCCACTGTAGAATCAATCTTCATTGTCTGGTATCACAAAAGGCCAATGCTCGGCCTACATATGTTCCCTTGTGGGACTGCCACTGCAACCTAACCTAACCTAACTGCACATGCGAAATAGGTTGCCAATCTAAGTTGCTGTAGAACTGATAATAATCATTACTTCACTTCAAATACCATCAACATCCCTCAACTTGCTCCAGTTCGGTCTAATATGTCTAGACTGATAAACAGCTAGTTCATTAGATCTATCTAAAGTTTCAAAAAGTGAGGAGGGCAAAGAGAAAACTGTGAAATGAAGAGACAGAGACCAGATATGAAGGCAAAATAATTCCTTGGTTATGTTTTCTATGTTCAGCTAGACGCATCCATCTGTTTCAGTTAGCCTTTGTAATAATGCCTTTACTGTAAAACTTTTAACACAAAATGAATGTAAAAAAAAATAAATAAAATTTTTACAGACCTGAGGTTCTCGTATAAATACTGCTATTTTTTTATTGTATAAATAAAATTAAAATAATATTATTTTTTTTGCAAACAATTCAAAATTAAATTATTAATTAATTAAAAATTAATTAAAATTAAATTATAGATGAACCCAAATAAAAAATATTTAGATTAATATTATATATGAATCATGAATTGTTCATTTTAAGGGAGGCTTGTCATCCGGGTGAACTTGAAATGCCATACATCCAGTGCATCAAAGTTGGTAAAATTATGTTTAAACTTTACACGACTTGTCCGATAACCACATTTCCTTTTCGTTTTGATTATGGAGATCCATCTCGGTTCACATCTCACCAGCAGTAGCCATTCTGTCTTTGTCTCTCGGCAGAGTGTTGCCGAGAGACAAATGCCACAGTGTTCCCTTCAAGCCACAGTGTTGCCCTTTCCTCACCTGGTCTAATGCACTAGCTATTCGTCAGTCGGGACCTACCCACCTAGTCAACCAAATCCCTTCTAATGTCGAAAGTCCTGCCAGTCTTTGCCTTATATCTTTCTCTCTCAGAGTGTTATTCTGAAAGTTAACGAGTTGGCCTTGTTGCCGTTTCATTTTCACTACATATACGCCAAACGATGCAGTCCAAATGACTGATAAGAAAAAATTAAAAAGAAACACAGACAAAGAACCTCTCATATCACACTTTCTCAATAATTTGATCATCAATAAGACGATCAACTGAAGACTGTCGTTTAGCAGTGTTGCCACAACATCAGAAAAAACCCAAAGATGCGAGAAAAACCAACCTTTTGATTTTACTATAACTAGAACAAAATGAAAAAAAAATTATATTCATTATATAATAGAGAATATATATAATATATAATATTTAGAAATATACATGGAGAGAAAATAGTTAAAAAAATTATAAAAACAAAGAAAAAATGGGAAAAATGAGAAAAAAGTTAAAAAATAAAACCAAACAAAGAATGTATTAAAAAACCTATCAGTTTAATTTTAGATTATCTACAGTTGTATCATTTCTGTTAGTGTTAATTATTCTTCTAGCATTAACAGGGACCTGCTAGAATTATACTCCGCATCACCAACAGCCTCTTTAGCGTTCACAAGTCACGTAAATTCTTCAGTATCTTTATCCAACCGTTTCTTCCTTATAGTCCACTTCCTCAATTTATAGACATGTCGTACTTTCTATAGCAAACTCTTTAATCTCGTTCATTTATTCTCTCATTGGTAATCAGTTCTACCCATAACTAAAAATACGTGGCAGTCACAAATAACCCATAGATTTAGTCAGAACAACATTACTGAAAACCAAAGGCTGAAAATATGGGAGTTAGTAACAAACAAACTAACAAAACAATAGAAATAAAGCAGGAAGGATCGAGACGAAGGATGATTTTTTTTGGTTGTATTGAAGATTAGATACAGTTTTTCCAATGCCAGGACCAAGACATTCATTTCCGTAACACCCCTTCTCTTTAAAATTGAATGACTTACATCAATATTTATAACTCTAGTTAACTTGTTCTAATTACATATTTATGATTTTCATCTACAATTTTGAGTAAATTACTTCAGATTTGTTATAATGAAAAATTTAAAATAAATATTAATATAAATTATATTGATTATAAATCTTGGGTTGTTTTATGTACAAACAGATATATATATGAAGGAAGTAGGGCAGTGACTTACCCTGCCTCCCTGCGGGACTCTTCTCCTCCAGATGGTGACAATGTCGAAAAATAGAAGTGACTTATCCCTGCTCCCTTCTTTCTGTTACTTATATTTTTTATGTAAAGTCCATTGGACTGTTTTAGTTGATTTAAATATATGTATATAGTTACTTACACTATATATGTATATTAGTGTAAATCGACAACAAGTATTCTTCTAAGCAGATATTGTTATAAGTAGCAGCAGTACCTTTTCCTACCTTTCCTGAGATCGGCGTGATAGACGAAATGATCGATAATAGTAAGTGTTAGTCTCTTATTTGTTTTCTTATGATAACTTTAATATATATATATATATAGTACAATGTACATAAAGAAACATAGAGAAATTAAAAACACACACTTACAGTCTCTAATTTTCGGTTGAACCGTCTTCAGGAGAGATAAGAGAGGGAAACCAAGCGCACTGGTACAGAAACGGTTGTTCTCTGACCTTCTCTGTACCAGTGCGCTTGGTTACTCTCTTATCTCTCCTGAAGACGGTTCAACCAAAAATTAGAGACTGTAAGTGTGTGTTTTTAATTTCTCTATGTTTCTTTATGCACATTGAACGGTATTTGTCCATTTCGGATCGTATTTTCATCAAAAAAGTGTATATATATATATATATATTATTTCAATATAGAAACCAATTAAAATGAATGCTAACTTAAAAACACAACATAAGGGACAAACAATTAAGTCCTCTAACATGTCAACGGTGCAATGTCCCACTTAATAACAGTCTGGGAACATATTCAGTCCTTTAACTTAGTCTTTTTTCAAATTCTTTTGAAGACGGCAAAAAGCTGAAATTATGAAAAACGTAAGGAAATTTATAATTTGTTGGTTATTTTTATTTAATAATTATTTTATATGTATAACCCTGTTCACAAACATTCCAGTTTGTATATTATACGATGACAAATTACCATCTACACCCATTTTGGAAAACAGTATGAAAAAACTGCTGTTTACTTGAACCAACAAATTTCTTTTGTCACTCAGACGGTAGCGAACACTTCAAAGTAGACAGTGCTACTCTCGGGTCACCGCTTGGAGTTACTTATCGGAATTCTATGTGTTTTACGGAGGACCAGTTTGGAAGAAAGGAAAGCACAGCTGTACTACTCATATGCCGATAATTACCTCAGAGTCATAGAAACCGATGCAGAGCTCCAATAACTAAATACATCACTGCATCGAACGGGCTTCAACTACAAGCAGGAAGAATCTAATAAAAAGGACATTAATTTACTGAATGTGCATATTAATGGTCGAGACACTTCTAAAAATGAAGCCAACCAACTAAGAGCTATGACCAAAGTGAATGACCAGGACATTATAAAACTAGCATCATAAAACCATTCATCTCCAGAACATCAACAACCTAGGAGTTGTTTCATGAAAGAACAACCAACAACCGGTGCAATAACACTTCTTTAGACCGGATTGTTTGTAGTCTCGTGAACCGAAAATTGGAAAGATCTACAATTGCAAGTGATACAAATCATACTACTTACAAAGGGCTCTTCAGGAACAAAAATAACATTTTACAGAAAGAAGAGCTGTAAAGTTATTGGATAAAATTGTTAATCAAGACTTTAGGGTTTCGGTGTTAAATTTTTCGGTGTAGGCTATTGCTGGTGTTAAATGGATGTTGTTTTGTTAACTGGTAGAGACTGGTTGCTGCGCAACCGGACCGGGAAAACTCGAAGTGGAAAAGTCGACATCGCACGGCAACTGTTCATTTTCTGAGGGATTGCGAGCCCTTATACTATTTGCTGTGTCAGAGGTGATGACTTCATGGAAGAGAAGAACCGCTGTACGTGACTTCGATAAGAGCTAGAAGCCTTCAACTTGAAAAATGAGTCAAGCTTATTTGGTCCCGCATCAACCAATCAGATATATAAATATATATATAATATAATGCGTCCCCCAAGATAGGCAAAACGTCTCAAGCGTCTCACATGAACATAGTTGTAGATAATTTAAAGCATTGATCAAATGCTGCTAAGTGAAATCCTATATTTCCTACAGAGAGTGGGGAAGCAGCATTGTTGGTGCAGTAACGATCGTTTTTGATTCTGATATAAAAGGAGCACTTCCTTTACTAATGTAAAACTTACTAAATATTAAAAAATATATCAGGTTAGTTGTGGTGTAGTTAACTACTGAATGGGATAAATATCTCATATAATGCGGTTGGCAGAACTATCAGCAAAAGTCATAACAATATTTTTTTATTCTTTTTTTTTTGCAACGGATAGGAATATTAAATTGAAAAAAAAACTTGTTTGGTTCCTTTTTAGCAAAATTCTTAAACTTTTATGGAACGTTTATAAATAGATGTACCTTAAAAAAATTGTATACGTTGTTCAAATATTTTGTTAATTCCTAAAAGTTTAGGAAAACATGAAGTTTTATTTAATATCTACTGGAATCTCATAGTGTCGTAGTCAGAAAACCCCATCTTGAAAAATTATGATTTATCTGATTACTAAGAAATAAGTCTCTGAAGTAGTTTGAATTCTTTAAATTATTGAGAATAGTTCGTTGAATGAGTTTATCTTTATAAACCAAATCAAATAAGCTTTCTTCTTATAAACAGTAAGTACGTTAGTGATTTTAGTGAGTAACTGATGAAAATTAACAGTCTGTTAATTTTACGTTTCTATACGTAACAACCGAATGAAATGAACGTCTTCCGGAAACTGAATTCGTGACAACCGAAAGTACAACTAACTTAAGGGATCAGTAGTTCGAAAATTTTGTCATAATCAAAGTTAACAAAGTAGTTTCATACTATCAAATGTAAGTTATTATTCAGAATGAAACCCAAAACTGAATGGTTTTCTCCTTCACGTGTCAACTTCTAGAAACAGTCAACAAATAAAAAAAATTTGAAGTGGCCTACACTCAACTTTACTATAAGTAAGTATAATGTCAAACCTCTTGGGTAGATAATGTAGTATGTAGACATAATATATATGTCTAAATGGGAGATGTTTATTACTCTTTCATTCCTGGAGGTAGTACAGATAGTGATTGATTCTCTTATCAATACCGTATATTACACAATTGATGCATATATTATCATATATATTAGCACAGTACATATATATGCAAGTACATTAGTAGGTTCACTATATATACTAAAGCGTAACTCTTTAGGTAACCTATGGATCAGGACATCTAAGGAGGGCAAATTACAACTTGTTATATATTCAGACTGCTTGGCTAAAAGCTTTTTGCAATAAGTTTTCAGTATGTAAATAACGTATTCGTTATAACGTCCATTTTACATTATACAATTCCAATTGTCATTTTTTAACTGTTTACCAGTCATCATCAGAATATGGATAAATTTTATAGTGGGTGGCTTCTGTATATATATATATATATATATTATAAACAGGAAAACGATCCAAAAGGACAACAAACGTTTCACGATGAATCACAAACACAGAACTAAGGAACAAACAGACTTACTGTCTCTAATTTTCGGTTGAACCGTCATCAGGAGAGTTGAGATAGGGACACCAAGCGCACTTGTGAAGCAACGGCTGGAGACCGTCTCTAACCGTCGCTTCATAAATGCGCTTGGTGTCCCTATCTCAACTCTCCTGATGACGGTTCAACCGAAAATCAGAGACAGTAAGTCTGTTTGTTCCTTAGTTCTGTGTTTGTGATTCATTGTGAAACGTATATATATATATATATATATATATATATATATATATATATATATATATATATATATATATATATATATATATATTATTATATATATATATATATATATATATATATATATATTATATATATATATTTACAAAAGTAATAAGACTTTTGTAAAGTCAAAGTGACGATATTGTGTTACGAAATAATCTCTTACAGACGAAAATGACTTTTGTTCTAAAGGCAATGGATCTCTAGCAGCCAACGAGTATTCCATGCACATCAGTGCACGTCGTAATTAGCAGCCCTAGACCAGAAGCCCACTACTGCTATATTCTCATCCTGCATTTCTTGTTAAGGTCAGTAATCATAAGGACGAGGATGGGATGTCAGGATGTCCTTCACGAATATGGAAGGAGTCACATTCGTGGTCGTATGGTCTTCCGGCTTTGCATTATCTGAGATATTGTATACCGTGAAGTCATTAGGTAGTCATATTTAGCTGAGGATCTGATTCTGAAAAATGACTGTCATCGAATCACCTTAGAATCAGTTTAAAATTAGTATCTCTTTGGTAATATAAAACTAAGGAGTTCATTCCTCTTAATTCAATATTACTCAAAGATCATAAGATTCATAAACACAAAAAAGTCAACAACCAGTAGCTTTTCACACCAAACATAATATAAGTAACTTTTTCCTTTGTGCTATATTCAGTTATAACGTTGCTGTAAATATATATTGAGAAAAAATATATCAGTGATTAGCCAGTTTTGCATACTCAAATCAAATTTAAAGTCGGCTTTTCAATATAATTTAGAAGTTGTGTAAATGGAAACATCAGAAATTATATGTTTGATTGGCATTCATTTTTTACGTATAATTTTATTCTTCTTACATCTCACATTATGTCATTAAATCATTTCAAATTTTTAAATGGATTACAACATTTCTCAAAAGCAATAGGAAACACAGACGAACAAACCCTTAATTTGATAAATATAAGGTAATAAATTTAAATAATCTCTTGTTAAGTATTTTTAATTGTTTTCGCTATAACTAATTTAGTGAATGAGGTTTAAAATAGCATAAATTAACTAAAAATAAATCTATTCAATGCTTTATTATGTTTATTATATTTTTAGTAGTAATTATTCAGGAACTAATTAATTATTTTGATATATTTTTATGAAAATAATTCCAGAGAAACAACACACATGAAAGTCGCTTTTCTTCGTAGCAAATTACATCTTTCTACGAAACAGTCGAAATATAATAGTAAGTTTTTGTGAAATCTTTTATGTGTGTTGTTTCTGCTGGTTTAGTTTATCTAGTTTATGAAATCGTTTTAATTACTAATTATGAAAGTAATAATATTTAGCATTAAACTAATTAGGAAATCATTAAGTTTACAAAAATAAGTTAAAAAGGAATTTGTACTTACTATTTGAAGTATTATTAAAAGAATTAACTAGTGAACACAACAATCTATAGAGATTGCACAATATAGATTGCACTACATTAGAATCTATAGAGAGGTTAAAACAGTTTGAAAGGTTCCAGGAAGGACGCGGAGGACTAAACTAGGAGTGTAATGCCGCCTTTTTAGAATGACTTAGCTCTACCGGTGCACCAATCAAATGCCATCTAAATTATCTCATTTTAAAATAGTCCTCTTCTATCAGTATTTCTTTTATAAATAATAATCAAACATACAAAGAAACGAATTAAACTATTTCTTCAAAAACTAAAAATATATTATCAATATAAATTAAATTAATTAGTCGTAATATAAATTAATAAAATTAATTTCTAAACCTATTTCTTTTAAAAGCTGTCTGAACTATTAAATGAATATATGGAACAAAACGGACTGATTGAGATTTATAAACCATCAATTGTGTCCATATATTTCCATAAATTTCTATGAAATTTTGATGACACAACTAAAAAATCTGGAGTGGCCTACATACTTACAATAAGTATACTTAATATCAAACTTCTTGAGTATATATATATAATGTATCATTTAAGCATAATATAATCGTCTAAATGGGAGATGTTTATTGGTCTTTCATTCCTGAGGTAGTACAGATAGTGATTGATAGACTTCTTAATATATAAGTTTATTTTTGTGTATCACACCATTATTTTAATTTTTCCATTATAAACATCAATTTTATCTCAGTGGATTCGCTCATAAAATTTCTAAGTCAATGTAAGCAATGTAAAAAATCTGGAGTGGCCTACACTCAACTTTACTATAACTAACTTACTATCAAATTTCTTGAGTATATAACACATAACGTCTCATTTAAGCATAACGTAAACATCTAAATGGGATATGATTATTAGTCTTTCATTCCTGAGGTAGTACATATAGTGATTGAAGGACATATCAATATATAAGCTTAATTTTGTACATCACACAGCTGATGCAAATAATTTCATTAGTATAACTACAGCAGTAATAACATTTTTGAAAAACCAATGTGAACATTTCCTGAAACGAAATATTCTCCTACAAGTGAACATATATTTTGTTCAAATAGCCAGTGGATTTCTTACATCGTTTACTTGACATCCGTCTACAATGAATATTAAAGTAAATTTTCAAATTGAAAACAGGAAAATACCCCTTTTCCTCTGAAAAATATCATAAACATCGAAGAAAATGTTGTTTTAGGATGATTTATAATTTAAGATGTACGGTAATTACATTTATTAATCTCTAAACGAAAGATTTCAATTTTGAATTATCTTTTACATTTTTGGTTTTTAACAGAATTATTATACTGGGAATTTTATGGCTTCTTAGTATTTAACAAGATCATTTTCCTTCCCCTTTGTCAAATTACATATATACGATTTTTTTCTGAGTGAGTGTTATCATTTTCCTGCACAATATTATTCCTATTACATTTCATATAAGTCAATAAACAATTTAAATTGTTCCTTTATAAATATCAATTTTATCTCAGTGGATTCGCTCAAAAAAATTCTAAGTCAATGTAAACATTGTAAGAAAAATATCAAAAATTCGACAGGTATAGCAGGTGATCTCTTAGTCTAGGATAAACAAACAGTTTTTATAGCGTAATTGCTCTTTCCCGTAATTGAAACTTCATGATTTTTTTTTATGTATTTTCATTATTTTTTAATGAGCCGTTTAGCGTCAAAAAAATATTTTCTGAAAAGAGAAATCGTACTGTAACGCCCCTTTAGCGAATGTAATTTTGAAAAAAAATATCTCACCTCATTCTCCACATAATATTCTATTTTTAAGCATAGTTTCATTTTGATCCGTCAAGCGGTATGGCTTGTATCGCTCTCACAAGGTTTATGATTGAATTATAAGTCAAAATTTTTACATTTTATTGAAAAAAAAATATTTGCCGTTGTTTTAAAATTCTGAATATATTTTTCGTTTGTTCTATTTGTAACCTCAAAAATATGTCAAAATTTCAAAACTCTAGGGTTATCAGTTTAGGAGAAATAAATGTTTTCTAAAAAACGGTTTTTGGCAAAAAAAGTGACTTTCCCATCATGCATAATTCTTCCCAAACAATAGGGATCTTCCTCCCTATGGTGCCCATTTTTGTGTAAAATATCAACTTGATCCATCAAAGATTCTGGACCGTGGCGTGGTAACAAGCAATCCTAACACACGAACCCACCCACCCACCCACCCACCCACACACAGACATCATCGTAAAAACGTCATAAAACGACTTCTGGGACCTCAAAACATGTAATTCCGTCAAAATCTCGAGATCGAATTTTTTCACGATCACAATACTTTACTTATAGTAAAGTAAAAAAAAAAATTTTTAATTACTCTTAACTTCTGTGTTTAGTGAATTAGACACTGTTGTAAAACTCCGAAAATCAAATTCCTGAAATTAGTTTAATATATATTTTTTTGATATGTATTATGCATATTATAAAGAAATAAATGTATATTTAAAAAATTAACGCTTTGTTATAAAATTCGTATAAAAAAAACTGTGACTGTCTAGATAAGAAAAAAAAGTTTGTTTATATTTTTATTTGAATTACGATTGCAGCAATATATTGTTTTAGGCATAAACTGGAAAGGAAAGTGGATTTTCTCCTTTGGACGAAGATGAATGTCGTGAGGGGTGCGTACATGTGACGAAAGCAAAGGGTGAAAAAGTTAATTTGTTTTCAGTTAACTGCCTTGAGAATTAGAGAGGAGAGAGCAATTAAAACAAATATGTGCCTCAAGAGAGGAAACAATTTCACACTAACTTAAGAGACGGAACTCCAGTCTTGCGACCGTAAGTTTCTTCCAGCATTGTTTTGTCTTTTTCCCACATGATCAATATGCTATCACTTTATTTACAAAATTATCCCCTATTATTTACTAATCTCAAGTTTGCATTATTTACAAATTAAAAACGCTAAATTGAGCATAAAGAACTGTAAAGGCCAAAGGCTTACAGAAGAAGAAATGAACCTCTTCCTGAAACTGAATTCCTTACAACCCAAAGTACAACTACCTAAAGGGATCAGTAGTTCGAAAATTTTGTCATAATAAAAGTTAACAAAATAGTTTCATATTAACAAATGTAAGTTATTATTCAGAATAAAACCCAAATGATATCAGTTTATGTTACATAAACATAATGTTCATGGATAATAAATACAGTAAACATATTAATATCCAGTGATAAATAAATGAAGAAATATAATTCGGAAATGTTCTACTCGTGGAAAAAATTTTACTAAAAAATGAGGTAATATACAGGAAACTTCATCTTTGGTAACTATAATATAATATAAATACACCGGTTCTATATCTTAAATAAAGTGATTTTATAACACTTTATAGTGTTTAAGAAAAATAGAAAGAATAATGATAACATTTTTTCTTTATTGAGTTTTGTTTGTTAATTGTGCTTTCAATTTTCTTGAAGGAATGATTATGACTATGTGATAATATAAGTACTATGGTTATTATATGAACGATAAAAGCAATCAATGTAATCAAGATATTGTTGTATAAACTAATTTGTAGAACTTAGTCAAATACAACTATAACTTACTATTTAAAATCATTTTTTATGTTTTTCATTGAAACAAATAAATACAAATATTTTATAAATTGAGTCAAACAACGCAGTTCATTTCAAAGAATTAATATACAGTATAGTGGAGTATTTTATTTGTTCATATTCAAACATTGCCTCTCATTGGAATTCTTTTCATTTTCCCACTTCTAGGGTCTGAATGATATCAGGTAAAGTCGTGCAATTGTAAGACAATAGTTCTAACAGAACTTATTCGTATTTATCTTTCCACAATTGATAAGTCATTGATAAGTCATAGCACTCCATCGCTATTGAAAATAAGTAGTTTTTTACCCATTTCCCAAGGGTATTTTTCATTACAGTTGTATGATTATTCAGTCTTTCACATTCTTGATTGATAACTTGATTTTAAGTTATAAACCCTTTTATTTTATTATTATTGAAAATTCAGTTATGCGACAAATAAGTTGCATAAATCTTACTGTAACATGGAACAATGAAATAATTGGTTTTGTTGTATGTTTATAATTTGGCTTCCTTTATTCTAAAATAATTCAACAACTGTAAAATGTGTTTTAAATTTATTTATTAAATTCATGAATTGCAGAATTTTAGAAGGAATTGTAGAAAATTATTATTGCATTTCATAATGGCCATCAACTTTAAGAGAGTACGCAATATTGTTGGCAACAAAAAATGGTAAGGTGTTTTCACTGAGTGAGGGATATTGCAAAATTTAATTTCCCATGGGTTAGACAGAAGAAAATGCTTTTCCTCAAGAGGTAAGAAATACAATGAAGATTTCCCATTGGTCGGTGAGGGTGGTGGAGCTCCATTTAGTTTTTGTGTGGCACCAAAGGCTGGGAGTCTGTTTTGTGTCCATTCATGATTTCATGGCGATATCCGTGGAAACGAACGCGCCACTGCCTCGGCCTTTTACCTTTCTTATGAAGAAACACATCGCTTCCGTTTCGAGGTCCTTCGACATTGCATTCAATAGTGACTGGAGACTCTCCACCAATGTGAGCTGCACACATAGCTGCAGTAACAGGCAGACTAATACGTGTGATTTCAACAAAAACATATCTCAATTAAGTTTTAGGTCATGAATGGAGAATTTGTTTTTATAAGAATTAACAGCACTAATTATTCAAATATGGAAAATTAACCCCAAACTAATCCAAAACTAATCCAAACTAATCCAAAGTGGTAATATCTTAACAGAATTAAATTGTGTTCAAAATTTAGTCAAAAAACTAATTCACTTTAGCATTCTATGCTTTCTAAATAACAATAAGAAAAATATAATATTACTATTACTGAAAAATGATAAACGAAAACTTTAATTCAACGTTATTGGTTTAAACATTTAAGATAGAAACCAGAAAATTCCTAGCATACTCATATTAATCTGGATTTTTTAAATTAAAGGTATTTTAAATTTCCATTTATTCCAGATATAAGTAGATAATAATTTATATCCAGATAATAAGCAATTATTAGTGTAAATATTGCTTGTTTTACGACGAATAATCATCGTAACAGACAATAAAAAAGGTATTCAGATGAATGCACCAACAGTTGCATCAAATGTTGAAATATATAGACTTTGCTTAACGAAAGAGATTTAGTATAGATTTTAAATCTTTCGATGTGCTAACGAGTGGCTCAACTTATTCCACTGTTTACATACCAAAATGAATGTTATATCTATTACTATATTTGTAAATGACAGAACATCAAGTGAAATTATAACAACTGTTTGAATTCTATTGAGTTGAATCATATATCCTCCTAGATTTATGCTGATAGATTTAAAGTGGAAGAAACTGACCCCATCCCGATTCTATATTTTCAGTTATATTTATATCATATAATCAAGAATTTATTACTGTTTATAAATATATATATAAACAGTTATAAACTGTTGATAAAAGTATCAACCGTGGAATAGAAACAAAACTAAAGTTTATCGGGACTCGGTCAGTTCTTCAGGTTGAAATTAAACTCTCATTGCCAACGTTTCAGTTTTTATTTCAAACCATTTTCATAGGCTCAAATCAATATTTATATATTTTGGGATAATATATATGGGTTTCTATGATGATATAAGAAGAACATATGGATGTGATATGAGCCTATGAAAAAGGTTTTAAATAAAAACCTAAATGTTGGCAATGAGAGTTTAATTTAAACCTGAAGAACAGACCGAGTATCGATGAACTTTAGTTTTGTTTCTATTCCACGGTCGACACTTTTATCAATATATATATATATATATATATATATATAATTAAAGTTACAGCTAGAGAACATAAGAAAAAGGACTAACACTCACGAATCTCGATAATTTCGGCGTCTTGCCGTCTTCAGGAGAGAAGAAAGAAAGAAAATAAAAGGAGAAAGAATGAAGGAACGGGGACGTAAATGCGTCCACTCATTTATATATATATATATAACATAATATAAATTATCTTATATATATATATATATATATATATATATAACAGATTCAATAATATATCGACCGTTTGATAGAATAGGTGTGTTCTCTAATCGCGGTTCGGTCAATTTTCCAGGATAAAAAATCAAACTCTCGTTGCCAACGTTTCAGTTTTATTTAAAACCTTTTTCATAGGTCTACAAACAAATATATATATATATATATATATATATATATATATTTATATATATATATATATATTTACTTTAGTGTAAATTGGTCGCTAATCTTCTTTCAAGCTTGTTTTATTAAGGTTCATAGTGCTCCCTGAGTTAACAGTCTTCAGACTGATGATTCTACTTTTTTCTTATTTTTCCTGTTATCAGGAAATAGCTTGAACATATAGTGTCCAAGTGATGATTCAGAATGAATAGAAACTGAAAATAAGTGATGAAGAAATAAATAACTAAATCAGTACACAACAAAAATGACTAATATACTGCCTTTCCCATTTTAAATTGTCTTTAGTACTCACTCGGCTTCTAATCTGTCCATTTTCTAATTTACTCTTTCTATTTGTTTGTGTCCAATCGATAATAATTTTATTTAGCTAAAATTATTGGATATTTGTTAGTTGTTCTTTCTTCATTGTTTTATGTTCAGGATTTTATTCCACTTCATTTAAAAGATTTAATGAAACAGTAATAAGTAAAATAATTACCAGAGATATAAATAATTAAAAATAGTAAAAATCATTAAAATCCACAAATATAATCAATAGCATGTTAAATTTACTAACTTTGGAAAGTTACTAGATGACTTATCTAAACTGTTGACCGACTAAGAATTATCAGAAAAAAAACAACAAACTGACAGATAATGAACGAGCCAAATTGACAGAAACAGTTACAAATTAAAAATAAAAAATATAAATAGTAAGAATTAAATTATTTTAATATTTAACTGTGTAACAGTTAGTTGAGTACGATACCGTTAAGGAAGAATTGATGCGAAGCTATCATTGTTTTGTGATGAATATTATAGTGTTCGATGAATACTTCAGTTCACTCTGAAAAGTGGACAAGATCTTAAAACAGTCAGTGTGTAAACCAGTCTATATATTCTTCTTTAATTGTTACTAACAATAATTATATTATAGATTCGCAATGTTATTATTATATTGCTGTTTTAGAGTGTTTGTGCCAGTTGGACAGTTTGCTTTAGAATTCCTATGTTCTAATTTTCACACATTCTAATTTTGCCTTTGGTGGTGATTGCTGTTTGAGTGGGCGGCGCGCTGGAGGCGGTCGCGGAGGGTCTCCAGCACTCCGAGGGTGCCTAATGATGTCACCGACATGATGTACTGGCACATGTGTGCCGCCTGACTCACACCATATGTCTCTAACCTTCACACATCCCCACTTGTTTCTATTTCTTTTTTTTATCAAATTGCAGTTTATTGCCAAAAATTTTTCTTACCATCTATATAGCTGTAGTCTGTGAAAAAATGAGACAAAAACAAAGGCAATATACCAACAGTGATGCTAGTAATGCATGCATCACCTTTAGTATGTAGAATTGGTTGGTTTATATTATCACCGCGAGTAATTTAATATAGGTTTTACTGAAACTTGGCAACAAACAGTAATATTTAATTAAATAATATACATTTATCAAACAGGCATTATTGAAATACCGACTATATAAATAATCAATGACTTATGACACTTGATGACGGGCAAGAAGTCAGTTATTCTACAATTGTCATTCCTTTTACTTAACAAATTCTTTTTTAAATATATGTGTTTGAATATGCATAGCTTTTGTGGATTACAAATGTACCATATCTGTGTTTTTATATCAATGTTAGTCAAATCCAGAAGACAGCACATGTTAATATTGTAAGGTACAAAGTGTTATTTTTCTAGAAGCAGGTTTGGACGAAGTTGTTTTTTCCCTTGCTGGGTGAGGTTAATGTGAGACAATAAAAAGACTGATGTTTACTTAGAGGTAATGGGGTATTGGGGCAAGAAAGGCTTGGTAGAAAGCTGTGGAAGGGGCAGTTACGGATCAGGAACTGGGAAGAATCGGCTTTATTAAAATAAATCCCCCGAGGATTTCACGGTCCTTTGTCTAGGAGTGTGGGGAGGAGCGCGTGAAATCACCATCTCCCTTCATCATCTGCGTCACCCCCACCTGCCTTACGCAACAGCGCTCCGTGCTCCTTGCATAACCTGCGCCCGCTCAACCTTCAGCGCTAAGAGGAGCTGACTAAGTGCACGTAACGCATCCGCACTAAGTCTGTGCAAGCAGTCATGTAGCTTCATTGCGTATGTTATCAAAATAAACATCGAATACATGTTCACGTTATACTGAATGATAAAAGAATACAGAATATAAATCTACAGCTGTAATCCTGAATGCCCATATGAAAGGAACACACTGACGAAGCACCTGTTTTAGGAGGTTAACAGCATATAAGACAACTTGTATTTTTCGCTGAGTTTACTGCACTTGAAACAGGAGATAAAACCTTCTTTACACCTGCAGATATATAACTTTGGCAATGTTATAGAAGACTATTAAATTTATTTGTTTAACACAAATTAGAAAACGCTACTTTCAAATGTCTACTTGTTTTATCATAATCTCCTCCCCGTGTAGAAGGATTATCCTTGTCTCCTTGTCGTGATAGTACACCCCTGATTTCCATGTGCCTATCCATCGGCGTCCTCACCGCGAGAGCTTGCAATAGGTTACGCTGATTCGTTAAAATCAACCGTTGGAATTCCGTACTGACAAACCAGCCACAGAGCAAGGTTTGTTCTCATCTCGTAATAAAATTAAAGGATTGTATTGTGTTGCTATACATATTCAAACAAGTAAATATTCATACCTAACCTAACAGTATTCATTCGCCGCAATTTTTTAGTGATCCTCCCTGTCTCTCAGAGAGGGCATTCAGGTATTCAAGTAAGAAACAAGGTGCATACTAGTTAAAGATCCGAATTTTAATAAACTTAGGCGCAAAAACACTCCATCAACAAATATCTTTCTCTTCGGTAGCATCAAATTACTTTCGATTTACTTTTACTCTTCGGTAGCATCCTGATTCAGCAGGATGAAGAATGAAAAATGATTTTTTTCATTTTTTCATACGACTGAAGCATTACAAAGAAAATCATTTCAATGTTTGCAACACAAACATTACATTTTTCTTTTATGTTCGGTTAAAATTCTGTTCAAAACAATTTGTTAGTTAACTAAATGAAGTAATGTTCAAAAAAAAATATTAAATTTTAAGTTTGGGAATGATGAGATATAGTAGTTTGGCTGGAAGAAGATGTATTCTGAAGGAGGTAAACACGAAGACTAGTTACTGGTTGTTTTTATGGTGAGGTCAATGGGAAGTTGACAGTCATGCTCGAGTGTGCAGTCTAATGGGGCCGCTTAGTGATCTCCAGCCTCTGAGCGCTCAACGAATTCCCCTCTCAACACTGCACCCCACATCTAGACCTCGACCTGGAGCCTACTGCTCGCATTCACCAGTGCCAGCGGCACATAATCAACCTGGAGCCTACTGCTCGCCTTCACCAGTGTCAGCGGCACATAATCAATCTGGAGCCTACTGCTCGCATTCACCAGTGTCAGCGGCACATAAAGTACATGACATGTAATCAATGTATGTATGATAATAAATATTAAATCAAATGCATCACTAGAACTGAGAGACTTCTCAATCATTATCTGAAAAGCTTAGATTGGACTTTTAAAGAAAAACTAATGAAATGAAGTCAACGAAGCTAATGAAATTAGAGTTATACATATTTTGTTTTTAGCAAATCAGATAAATCCTATTTAAAATGAAAGTAAATTAACAGTAAATGAAACTAATACTATAATTAATATGGTGTTTACCATTCTTTGTGTCATCTTTCAATACCATTAGATGTTTGAAATATCAAATCAATACCCGGCTCACTCAGAAGCATTCAAAGCAATCGAAGACTTGGCGATTACATGTTAACCTGAAACTATTTGGAGATGAACTGAAAGAACTGACAGCAATGTAGGGACTCAACTTTAAAATACAATGTGGAAATATGAAACCAGAATAGTAATTGGTTATCAAAAGACACAAAAATTTAATAGTTTTACATCAAGTATAAAATTATTCTACTTATACAATTATTCAAGGGTAGATTGCAAGCTTTCCATACTTTGAAATATTTTATAAGAATCCGGCATCCAACTAACAGGTTAATTCTCCACCAGTTGACTCCATTTCGTCCATACGGATCGATCATATGCATTTAATCCATCTTTGAGTAAAGTGTGAATATTGTTTACGGGACCTTTCTTGGCCAAGTTCATATTCCAATCTGAAGAAATGGTGTATATTTCATTACCTGTAAAGATTTATATCTTTAAAGTGTAGGATTTATAGTTCTACTGGATTCCTTTAAAATGTAAAACAACTCCAGCCCGTTTAAGCATTTCTTCTGTTATTCAAAAGCTATTTTCATTCTCCGTGATTTTTAGAAGATGAGGGATAGTAATCCATCTCATAGGACTCTACTAGCAAAGAAATGACCAGGCAGTTGAGTACAAAGTTGGTAAAAATGTCTAAATTGTATATTCCTATATATATATATATATGATCAAACCACAATAAGAAATGGGAAAACAAGACTAAGATCTTTCAACCGTAACAAGCGGTCTTCGTCAGAGTCAAAAACCCAACTGAAGGGTTTTCAGTTTCTTCAGTTTCTTAGACCGCTTGTTACGGTTGAAAGATCTTAGTCTTGTTTTCCCATTTCTTATAGTGGTTTGATCATTGATTGTTGTTTCACGTGTTTATGTGAAATCTTTTTATCGATATATATATATATATATATATATATATATATATATATATGGAATTAAAGTATACTTTAATTCCATTTGTCTTCAAGAAGATTTGCTGCCCATTTATACTAATATATATATATATATATGACAAATAAATCCATATATATAGTTTCACAATTAAAAGAAATGGTCCAGCGGACCTTTTTAAATAAAATAAATTCAAAAGATGGAAACACACAGAAAGACACAGACATAACTCACATCGATATTTCGATCATCGTCGTCATCAGGAGGTGTGAAGAGCGAAGAGTCCATTAGAAACTCTTCGCCACGGGACTCTTCGCTCTTCACACCTCCTGATGACGACGATGGTCGAAATATCGATATGAGTTATGTCTGTGTCTTTCTGTGTGTTTCCTTCGTTTTGAATTTATTTTATATATATATAGTTTATTATAATAGAAACATTGTTTTGTTAAACTGTTTGATTTGAGGAGCTAGATTCGACAAGTGTCATAAAATAAGATACTAAACCCTGAACAAGCTTCTTAAGTTCCATGTGCCCGCTTTGAGTAATGTTGTAACAATGTAACCGTCAAGAACAAACAATACATAGACACCAGGGTCGTCCAGTTGGCTTACGTGGTCACCTCTGGACTGGTAGATACGGGGGTCCAATGCCCACTGGACCTCGATATATTCAAGAGGAAGGTGAAAAACAAACTTAGCATATCGTCCCATAAAGAGGACATTAAGCCGGTGGTCTCAAGCCTATAAGATGTCAGGTATTCTTTTAACATCCCTACTCTAAATAAACTTGAAGTATGCAAAATTTTTGACTCCCAATGTAGGATGTTCATTGTGTGGTATCACAAAACAGACAGTGGAGTTCTCTAGTGAGACGCCCACTGCAATCTAACCTAATCAATAACAATATATATATATTAATATATATATATGTCAATTCCATAATCAAAGCAATGTTACTCAAATCAATCCATTTTGAACAAATGACAACTGAAAGTAATATTGATGTCATATCACCCATGAATTTGCTTTGAATTACCCCTATAGTAAGCATGTTAGAAATGTTAGTCTATCTCCTATGAATTCTAATTACCCGCCTACCACACAAGAAATGTTTTATTAATGTTAGGTCAAGAATTTATTCTACTTCAAAAAGTACTCTTATAGAAACAAGTGATGGTAATGATAATAAAAAATATACCTGTTTCTGTGTGTGCAGAGATTCAATTCATTGGGCTTATCTAGCGTTAGTGGAAATATACAGAGAGTGAGTATGCAACCTGGAACGCATTAGGCTTCCAGAGATAAGAAACTGTATTCGTAAATCCCAATCTAGAATGACCATTTGAGATTGTTAATTATAATAGAGGTAATTTAAATTCCACTCTAAATTTGAAAATGCGACTGTCTAAGATTGGAAACGCTTCCAAGACATAAAAGCATACAAGTTGAATGTATGGAGTTGTAGTGTTCCGCGTTGATCATGGCAAAAAGTGGGACTCATCAGATGTGGCGCGTGATTCAGAATACCAATTTGTGAAATTCGGCTTTTTGCAACTTTGAGTACAAGTCTGTCAGTGTTAGGAAGTCTGATGTCTGTATCTTGAGGAACTAATGGGTTAAAGTTGAGCTATTTTATCTTTTTCAAATTACCGTGCTTTTTTTTCGTACAAATACGTGATTGAATTAACCCACCCCAGTTTCTTTGCAAGTTGCACTATTTTTCCAAGAAGCTGATAAGTGGAAGCTACATATAATGATCTATCCATAAACTGCTTAGGACGGATAAATTATTTGAGCACTTACATAAGATACCACTAACACACTAAATAACAAATAACCACTATCCGATAAATTTCTAAATATTTATTCAAATACCAGTAAAAATTTATCGTAATGGCGTATCTTTACGTTGGTAACTCTAAAATTATGTACTCCAGTCCTGATGTAGAGTACTCTAATATTATTAGTACTATTAATATTAGAGTACTCTTAAAAAAATTATAAAGAATGGCACATATTTCTGAACAGGTGTTACAAGTACCACCCAATACAGAACTTAATCCCATCAATAAGAAATACGTATTTCATAATTTGAATTCTACAAATGAACTTTACTTGCCGAATCCACACACTATTCAACTGCAGAACTTCAGTTGTGATGCTTGGACGCTATTAATAGATTTTAAATGATAATCAAACAAATCTAACCTTGGAACCTTCCACCACAAATAAAGAATACATATTAGAGAGTGTCTTTTTAAATTTACATCTTTACAATGAAAGCATAAAAACTTCACATCAGAGAGGTTTTTCTCACAAATGAACCAAGCAGAAAGCGAAACAGAATAACTGTTGGGGGGGGGGGGGGGGGCAAAAAACCTACTCACTGTCTATATTAATGACTAAAGCGGAAATTCACAGCACCAGTAATCAGTATTCACCAATCATATAATCAATTATTTTACTTAAAAATCATTTTATGTTTGAGAAAAATACGTTTGAGGTCATGAATATTGAAACATGGATACATGGCAAAAGTAAATATAAAAATAGATGAACTTTTGTAAAACGTAATGCTGTCTAAGTTAGCATGGGTTGACACACTATATACTGTGTTTACTGTGTGCAATATAAATTGATACATTTTTGTATTTCAGCAACCTGTCTTATATATGAAATGAGAACTAAAATGGAATGGGGAAAAGAACAAAGAAAGGATTGCTGAGATTGGTGGATATTAAGGGTAGCAGTGTCCACTAATCCACCCCTATCGTGAATGTATAAACTTGACTGAAAAGAGTGAGGGGTAGGGAACAGCAACATTAATGGTAGGGCACAGGAGGATGGCTTACAGAGTAGGAGGCACTCAAGACGCATTGAGGCATACACTCTCTGCCTGAAAAGTGCTCTCATTATTAAAATTTCATTTTCAGGTACCTACAGTTAGCTGAATATTTGATCACATAAATAACTATGGCATCATATATCCATTATACTACTGTAAAGTGTAATCGTATCTGTATTTTATTGGGAGGGGCAGGTAACACACGAATGCCTTTCACGATACTGGTGAGATAACTACCAGAACGGGTGTTTTCAATTTTATATCGGTGTCCAGTCCGATTCTATATTTCAACAACTAACTACTCCTAGCCAGGTCAGCTCAGTGGTTTAAAGTATTCGCCTCTGAACTGGTAGGTCCAAGTTTCAATACCCGCCTGGCCCTCGATTTATTCACGCGAGAGGTGAATAAATCTGAGTACGTTATCCCTCGTAGAGGACATTAAGCCGTCAGTCCTGAGCCTGTCGATGTCAGGTACTCGTTGAAGATACCTTCTCAACATGCACCTGAGTTAGCCAAATTTAGGATTCTCAATGTAGAATCTATAGAATAGATTAAACAAAAAGTCAGTAAACGGCTGATGTTATCACCCACTAGAGGATCGGTTTAAACAAAAAAATAAAAAAAAAACTACTCCTAGACCCTCAAACTCCATTTCAACTGCACTTCCTTGATGAAGTAGACACTACTAAAAAATAAAACAATATAAAAACCAACTGTGACAGCATACCTCATAAGGATACTAATTTAGTTAGTTAGCGGCAGATAGTTGCTCTGTGAAATTATAGTTACTCGTAGTTTAGAAAAAATAAATTTATAAAATTTCGGATAAACAGAAATTGGAAATTCCATTAAGAAGTCTTTTACATTATTAAATTTCTCTTTCTAGGCATTTCATTTTATATTTAGCAATTAAAAGTGAAATATGAGATTAGCATTTTGTAAATGTTAAATGTATGAATATAATTCATGGATACATTTTCAATAAAGTTATTATTTGAGCTCACGTGAAATGAACTAATGTGACAAATTGCTTAACAATTATGTTGTTTTTCTTTCTTTCTGACTCAGAAATAGCTAATGATTAAAAAAGATCTAAAATATTGCTTAAAAATGTTATTTTTTATTTGTTTGCTTATTAAATTGCTTAAAATTGTTCTTCGATTTTCTTACAAGAGGTTTCTCAACTTCTACGTTGCATTTGTTTAAAAACGCTGTTCTAGTTATTATCAAGTGAACTGGAAATCGCACAACAAAGTCACAAGAGTAAGCAATTTTAGAATGAGTAACGAGTGTTTCAAGCAGTAGAATTCTTCCATTTATGAAGATTGTGTAACCAAATGATATAGCGTCGCATGGTCACTCGCTTCGTGATTCCATTCATCAAACCTCCTTGTTGTTCCAATCACTTCATTTTTTCTGCTTTCCTGTTTCTTAATCAACGAGAAATCAGCTCTCACTTCTTCAATATTCCAAAATGTTTATGCTGAAGATGTTTTGAGATAGTTTGAGCAATACGAGATTTTTTTTTTCTTTTGCTGAAGATTTTATTAATCACTTGTTGATATTGCAGTATCATTTCTCCATTTTGACGTTTCCACCCTATACTCAGAGTAAAGACAATACAGTTGTTTCTGCTTGCTGTTTGTTGTTGCCAAAGCGTCTACGAAAATTCTTTCCTAATAATCCGTTTCGAAAACTAAAAGGAAGGAATTTATCTGATGCATTGTCTTCCCAGCATCGTGTGACCACAAGTGTGTAGGCAGGGTGGTAACATTTGGATTTTTTTTTCCGCCTTCAATATCCAACCATGTGGATAGTATTACATTAACAGATGGATACGTCTTTCATTCAGGCCTCCTTCCTTTCCTACTTTCGATTAGATAGCGGGTAACACAAAAAAATGAACATGCACCACTTTTTGCAATATTTTTTAGGGGGCTTGGTAATAAAGGTGGTAGAAGGGGTAGTGGGAACTGGGCGTGCCATGGGAGGGGCTATGGGCGGAGCTTGAAAGACACGCCTTCTGGAGGTGGGGCCCCAAATACAATTAAATAATCCATCCTGCCACCCCGCCTAGTCTCACGAATTCTTTTCTTCTACTGACATCAAATTGTTTTTCTTTTACTCTTCAAAACATGTCATAAATTTTTATAATATTCCGGCTTTTCAAACAAAATGACTACCTATGAACAAGCTTTTATTTATAAATGGAATTAAGATGACTTTCAAAAATACATAACGACACAATTCTATCCAACATTATATAAACAGCAAAATCGACTTGCTTGTTTTTACCTGTACATTTATAGTTATTATATAAGTTAGAATAAACCTTATTTACTCATATACAATTTGTTGGTTTTGTAAAAGAGAAATTACGAACATCCGTATAAAAGCTATTAAACATAAGGAATCCTAATATGACCATGAAATTAACAATAAACAAGCATTACAACTTAATCAAAGTTGCCTACTGAAAAATAATCTCTATTGCACATTAAATAAGAAACTTTATGAGCGAGCAACGAATAGAACTATTGACGAGCAAGGAAAACAAACATACTCGTACCTTGAATACAGGCAACAAATGAACAACACATAAAACTTATTACATAAGAATGGCTATAGAAAACGAAATAAATAAATACATCAAACATGTATAAAGAAAGAAGCTCCTGGAAACTTTAATACTTCTGATCAGTTTTATATTTATAATCAATTCGTAATGAGTGACATAAAATGTTATATAACAGAAGTTACTTTGCAACTGCACAGAATTATGATGAAGCCTCCGTCTAGTGTAATCGAAATGGTGTTTATTTTGTTAATTATGAAAAGAAAAGAGACTAAGGACTTTATTTTAAGAAAATAAAATAAATAAACGAGTTCTTTCCTTAATTAAGGAAGAGCTTTAGAAGTTACTTAAAAATGATCTGTTATTTTTTAGCTAAGAGATATAAAATGTTGTGATGGCTTCCCTCAGAGAAACATGAAGTCTACAGCCCCGTGCACTGCCTTGAGTGTCCACTGTCCCATGCTGACAGCATGGGTCTTCTTACTTGTGCTTTGAATAACATAGCTCTAGAGGTCATGAGGTAGTCAGTCAGACCCACGTGATCAGAAAACTGCAAAGTTTATTTAAGAAAAAGAAAAAAAATATTTATTTCATTTGACAAAGTTAATGATTTGGCTGAATTGGTCCTTGGTTATGAATAGCTAAGCAGAGAAAACACTGAGAATCAGTCGTCATTGCAGCAATGCTCTCTATAATAATCACTACCAGAACCAAAGGGAAACACTTGTCATTTCAAATGTATTGGCCTTCTTTTTAACGATCTTTGAAAATTATTTCTTTCAAAATAGAAGATGATGTGAAGACATTGGCAACGACATTATGATCTTATTAGACTAGGCTCCAGAGAGAAGTTACAAGTGTCTGAATGAGGTGACGTTGTCTTGTGTGCCAGTACTGTTGACAACCGTGCTTCTCACGTGTGTATCACTTTCTTTTAAATGTATCCTTTAATTGTAAACAGTTATTTCATTTAAACTAATGTAAGGATTGTTAATGAAAGGTAATAGAACACTTCAAAAAATCATTCAAAAGAATGAAATAAATAGGGCCTCTGACATTCACTCCATTTAAATTGATTTTCACAACTAAAGATTCTGTTATATATATATATATATATATATATATATATATATATATATATCAACGTCCAAATAACAATAAGAAATAGAAAATAACAAAGATCTTTCAACCGTAACAAACGGTCTTCGTCAAAGTCAAATCCCAACTGGGATTGCCCAACAGCATTAGTTGGGATTTGACTTGGAAGAAGATCGCTAGTTACAGTTGAAAGATCTTAGTCTTTTTTCTCATTTCTTATTGTGGTTGTCGTTGATTGTTATTTCACGTGTTTATTGTGAAATCTTGTTTTATATATATAACTTTAAATTACACAAAGCACGACACAGAAAAAAGAATAAAAAGAACACTTACAGAATTCAATATTTCGAATTGTTGTTCGTCATCAGGAGTAGACTAGAAGAGAGGACGAAGTGAGAGAGACCTCCCCACGTCGAAGAACGGAGCGCGAATCATATATATATATCCAGAGTCACTTCAGTTGGCAGGTGCCACTCGAGTGGTCTACTTTTCAGTCTACTTTTATCTGATGATGGCAAACGTCGAAATGTTGTAGAAAAGTGAGTCAACATACAAATTTAAAATTACTTATAATTTGTTTCATTTGTTAATTATAATCACAGCTAACTGAACAAGTCTTACATCATAAAGAATGGCAGGCTGTCCTATACATGATAACATCATGTTTCAGGTTATGTCAACTGTATTCCTTCTTAATTTACTTTAGTTTTGTTTTGCAAATCCAGCTAACAAAGTAAAATAATAATTATTTACTTTTAATCTAAGTTTTTTAATTCCTATTGTAAACCAGGGTTATGTTTTCTAATTCATTTTCATACACTTTATTTAGTTTGAGAATTCGAGTTCTTCACTGGTCAAACTATTGGTCCCTTGATTGGTGCATCAATTTTCCTCTCTATTTTATCACTTTCTTAAATAGGAGTATTTCGAGTATACTTTCTTAATCGTATACTGTAGAGTTATTTCAGTTTTCAGACGCTTGGTAAGTTTATTCAAACAATGAGTGCCTTTTGAAGCAGAATGCAATATCTTCTATATCATAACCAGTTTAGAAAGGTTTTTTCCTTTCTTTCTCTCCAACATGCTACTCTAGCTGAATTGGTTTTACTTTATAGTACAAACTGGCTTTCTGCATTATTTGTAGAAAAAGCTGAAAACTTTACCTTTCCACAGTGTTACTTATTTAAAATGTCTTTTTTTTTACTACCTTTGAGATAAATATCATTTCTTCAGCCTTAATATTAGTAAAAAAAAAAATATTTCGTAGCATACAAGGGTGATTTGTTTTTTATATTTTCATTTTATGTTTTGAATTCAGCATGATCAACAAAGTCACATGCATGAATTGCACAATACGCAAAAAATATTATTATTGTTACAATGCAACAATTACATTATTACAATCTGGTTTTGTTAAGGTATATAAAATTAATATGATCAGGTAATGTATCAATAAAATATTTAACTATTAGGATTAATTTTAGGATTCAAAGCTATAAAAGAATTTTGCATGATTATAACATTACTTTGAAATGATTAAAGAATATTCAACAGTCCCAATATCTTCATTAAGTAAACCTTTCGAATAATAATCTTTGTGAACCCTTCTCAGGGCAACCATACTCCAGTGACCAGGAGACACGGACGTCTCCACAATACACAAACGTCAAGGACTGCTTAATATTTTCTTGCTTATATAAGAACTCTAAGTGGCTTTCAGCCTATCATATTTCCTTATAGCTATAAATGATTTAGCGTTTAGACAATGTTAGCTGATGGATAGGCACTCCGATATTAGAAGGCCCTTGGTACATTCAGCCCAGACTTTTTCGTATTTAGTAACTGTACGCCTGCTTAGCTTTCGTGTGATGTAAATTGTGAGGTATTTCATAAATAAAATCCATATAGATTCTTTATCACCCCTTAGCTCTACCATCAACCAACGCTTCCGATAATTTTCATCAACGCATTAACTTTCCAAAATATTATTACCCTCACAAAAATTTTTAAGTTTGTAATATTTTTAACAAAGATTAAAAATTATTCCAAACCTTATTTTGTCAAACCTTATTTAATAAAGTTTGACAAATTTCTTTGATTTGATATCTAAGATGTAAATGTAATGTAAGATGATACATTTTACATCGAAAATATAAAATACAAATTTGATATATAAGAAATATATTATTGATCGCATAGTAATTTCATTTTTACTTTTAACACCTCTTGCGGTTCTGCTGATTAACAGAACATTATCCACGTTATCTGACTTTGACTTCTCTTACAATCAGTAGAATCCGTCACTATAGATGCTGAGGTATTCCTTCTATCAGAATAACATTCTACTATTTGCCGTATATCACGTAATCTAGATTATAATTTAATCGGCATATGGTTTCTACTTAGAAACATTTCACTGTGTGATTCTGTTCTGTGTATTCGAAAAGCATCTAATTTTTCGAAAAATTAAATTAGATTTAGTTAGGCGAAGTAAAGTGACTACTTTTGAAATGTTAAAAGAAATTATAGTGCAACCAGCTTTAAACAACCTGTTTCGTATGAAGTTGTTCCATAGGTTCTAGTAATTTTGAGAACTATTCTTGTTAGAACTTGATATAATTATTTTTTGCAATTTTTGATTTTCTAAAGCATTATTCCACTATGGTTATTATATTTATAAGTAATACACAGATTTGTGAGCATTTCATTCAAATTTACTATCAATTATAACGTCTAAATATTTTTATTAACTTACCACTTTTATTCTTTTCCTATTTGAAATATTAATAAAGGATTGCGACTCCTTGACAAAGATAATAATAACGCCTTACTTTAGTTGCTAAAGTGCGATTTAGTTGTTTGTAGTCCATATTTTTAGAAGCATAAATTACCTTTTGTGACAGTTCTTATATAACCTACTTGTAGAGCGGGATAGTCGACTCAACTCATCTCAAAAATTACTGAGAGGTAACTTGTAAAAATCTTGATGGCTTTTAAACAACAATTGTTTTTAAATAGTTGGTCACCGAGCTTTCTTGAAATTCTGTACATCTAATAAAATTAGTTCTTTTTGATGAAATTGTTCCAACAGTCCTTTGCATCGATTGTACTACAATTTGGTCTGAATCCGAATTGTTGTTTCTTTAATATTTTTTTTGTGCAGGTAGTAAAATGTATTTCATACTTTTGATGTCAATTTATAAGTAACAACTTTTTTCAAGATTTTCTCATTAAAAGACACATTGGCTTAAATTTAACAATACCATTACTTCTTTCTTTACCTGGTTTGTTTATAATTTTCATGTTTTTGTACGCTCAAAATGATAGGAAAAATCCGTTTGCAAAATATCTGCCATAGATGGACGTAAAAAATAATAAAAGGAACAGAAATTACAATTATGATGCCATTAAACTATCTTCCCCAGCTGCCTTTGGGTTAAAGCTGTTGATTATGTTCTTTTTGCAATGTAAGCTATCAAATGTTACACTGACTTAAATATGATGTATAATAATAATGTTTAACATATAATAATTAATAATAAACATATAATATGTTTGATATATGTTATTAAATATATAACTTTCTCCACCACTAATACGACTAAAAGTAATTCATTTCCAGATAAAAATATTCTTCCAAATGAAGATATCTAGATCAAAAAATAAAATAATACGGTTTAGGACCTCAAAATGACATAGCATATACCAAAGTGACTCTTTCTTACATAATAATACAAAAAAAAGATCTCACAAATATAAACATATGAAATAAACATTGGATTAGTCTAACAAAAGAGACTGAATCAAAAAATATATTGCAAACATTAGAATAAGAAAGAAAATTGATCTAAAACATACGATTCATACAACAATGGTCTAGCTAGACGTTTTTTGAGGTTACAAAAAAATACCTTACCTATGTCGGTTCAAAATTATTAATTCACTCGACTGTTCATGCAGTGAAGCAGGAAAGGCATTTCACCATGTAATAGTCCACTGTAAAGTTTTCAAAAAACAAAGAACAATCTATTTTCAAAACAGAATTTTAAACAGAAATACACGTCTTGAAGTACAATAAAGTAAGTTTTGCAAATTTGTCCGTCTGTGTATCTGTATTTGCCTGTGTGTGCTTTCCTCCTCGGCAAAAGACCTGTAATTAGAGAATTTATTTTAGCCTGTTCTCTTTTTATTTCAAAATTTATTTCTTTTATGTAAAGTCTCATTAAGAGTAGATTGTTTATGTTAGTAAAGAAGTATTGATTATATTTTCTTGTAAGTATTGTACAAAGGAGTGTTGCTAAAACGGAAAGAAAACGACAAAATATAATCAAGACTTGTTTACTTAAATAAAAGATCTACCCTTAATGAGACTATACAAAAAGAAATAAATTTAAAAAATTTGTAATCAAAAGGGAACAGGCTAAAATAAATTCTCTAATTGCAGGTCTATTGCCGAGGAGGAAAACACACACAGACAGACATAGATACACAGACGGACAAATTTGCAAAACTTACTTTAGTAGACTTCAAGATGTGCATTTGTGTTTAAAAGTCTATTTTGAAATTGTGACCCAATTGCAATACATTCATTTCTCTACGTTACAAAGAAGAGAGCTAATGAATATATAAAAACAAATGAAGTTTAATGAAGTCCATATTAAAGTAAACCTCAACCGATTACATAAGGAATGGTTGTAGAATAAAGCCATTGTAGTATCTCCAAGTGGGACTTAATCATAGATTAGATTAAGTTCTTATACATCAGATATAAAATAATAAAGCAAATATGCTAAAACACAATATCCATAAAAAGTAATTGGTAACTTTTATTTTCCGCTTGTAAGAATATTTATTATCATTTTAGATAATTAAAAGAATTGTATAAACTTCATTAAAAAGAGAAGTTTTCTTGCCCTTTTTCAGAATTATAAATAATCTGTGATTACCCAGAACCTGGGTGTGTATCATAAATAGTCACCGACAGTATAGATGTGATATTCTTAATTTATTTTTTGCACACTTATTTTTACATTATTTAACAAATAGAATCATGATTTCGTAATAAATAATGCATTATTACAATTACATAACTGTGCCACTAAAATTACTGTTTATATTTTAAATCTTCAAAGAACCCCAATATAATCTACAGTAGATGACAAAAGTTATCTTTTTATTCATTTTCTTAAAAATTTCCCTATACCCAAATGAATGCATGGATATATTGTTTAATTTTCTTCACTTTCAGATAGAAACTTAGGAATTATATCTGAAAAATTCTCATTTAAGTTTTCTGGTTTAACAGTTTTAAATAAACGAGATTGTGTGGATGAAGAGTGTGCACAGATTATTTAGATAAATAGATTAGTAGTTGAACGCTTTTGACTTCTCCAGACACCGAGCCCTTCTATCAATTCTTGGGCATCGCTTTTTTTTTTTTCTTCACTTCCTTAGAATTATCTTCTATTCAAAATGTGTTTTCTATAAATTAAAAGAAACAAAGTTATCATTTTGATGTTTATAAGTGGTGTCGGTCAAATGTTTTTAAGACTCTCTGCTTCTCGTGACAAAGAGCAGATGCAGACATTGGTCTTCGTGAGACTTGTCTTCTAGACGTCTGTCTATGCAAAGCAGTCACTTCTTGATATTAATCACAAACTATTAAGTCACAATTAACCAATTATTATTAATACTGAAGGAATGAAACATTTCTCTTCAAACCTTTTTCACACATTATTTTCATATAAAAAATTAAGAGATGTCACAAGACAGATACTAATAAAATATATTTTAACTATAATTCTGTTTAATTTAAAATAAGGTACTATAATTTATTATTTCATAATAGTCTTTACCACTTGAACTATTTTATCAAAAGCTCTTGGAAGCAAAAAAATTGGTTTGGTAAAAAAATGTTATGAAGAAATACTCCTTAATAATAAACATAATACCATGAGGTAACAGTAAAAAGAATGGAATTATTTCATACTAAAATAAAGTACATTCTGAAAATGAATTCTTTAGATATCTTGAAAAATATAAGTTAGACAATAAAAAGAAATATATATATTTTTTTAAGTATTTATATAAAGAATCTCTCTAATCAAAGCCTCTATAGGAATATCTGTGGCGTAACAGTGGTAAGCCTAATATTCTATTGATCTATATGAAGGGAGAAGTGAGGCTAAGAACAAGGCATTTAAGGCTAGGGTTGGGGAGGGTGATAATAACTGGAGGCCATCAGTACTTAATGCCCTGGTCTTGTGCAAAAAAGCTCAAATGATGCTTTCTTATATGCCTCTAGTCCAAAATTAAGAATTTCATTCATTGCCATCTAGCTAAACCAATGCAAAGGCTAAATAAATAGTTTCATTTATTTTTCGTATATCTTACAATAAAAGAATGTTATTATACAAATGTTATTCAAGTTTTTATGAAGAATCTAATCAAATTAGATTAATGAAAAGGTTAGCTTGTTATTAGATATGATTAGCTTGTTACGGTTGAAAGATCTTAGTCTTTTTTCTCCTATTTCATATTTTGGTTTGATCATTGATATATATAATTATATATAATATACTTATATATAATTATATATAATATAATCATATATAATTATATAATGAAAAATATGTTAAATAAATAAAAAAAATTAAATAAATAAATATAAGTTGAAAGCACAAAAAGCATAAGATGTTTTTATGCTTTCATCATATATATTTTTCATTTATTTAATTTATTTTAAGTTTTATTCTTTATTTTTTATTAAAGCTTAGTCCATAATTCTTAATTTTGATTTATTTATGTATCATTTCTTCTGTTCATCCCTCAGTATTTATTTTTTTATTATTTTATTTGTTTTTGTGTTTACTATTATTTTTCATATTCCTATTTTAATTTAAATTGATTCTTGTCTACTTTATTCTCTGCGACCGGGCGCGTATGTGGCAACATTGTTGGTCTCCAACCGTCTCTGTACCAGTGCGCTTGATTTCCCTCTCTTATCTCTCCTGAAGACGGTTCAACCAAAAATTAGAGACTGTAAGTGTGTGTTTTTAATTTCTCCATGTTTCTTTATGTACATTGAACTGTATATATATATTATATATATATATATATATATATAAAGATTTCACATAAACACGTGAAACAACAACCAATGATCAAACCACAATAAGAAATGGGAAAACAAGACTAAGATCTTTCAACCGTAACAAGCGGTCTTGGGTTTTTGACTCTGACGAAGACCGCTTGTTACGGTTGAAAGATCTTAGTCTTGTTTTCCCATTTCTTATATATATATATTAACAGAAATATATAGATTTTTACATTTTTAGAATTGCTTTGTCATGATTAGTTTTTTTTAACATACCTTACTTTAAGGAAAGAGTAAAAAGAGAGAAAACACTTTTATTATTTACCTTGCTATAAGTTTTAAAATATACCCCTTGCTATATTTCATGGGTAAACAACAGAATGAAGTACACTAAAATTCTGATTTCGCTCAAACACTAATCAGATCCGCATACCAATTAAAAAATTTAAAAAGAAACTCTATCATGAAAAAGCCAGCAATGGAATAGAAAAGAATAAATTGGAAAAAAAAGCCACAAGATAGATCTATTGGAAGTTTTTAGAAATTGTTTGGAAATGAAGTTCATTTTCCAGAACGGATGATTACAGTTGTTTAAATATGATGATTCATTTCATTATTAATAAAGTCATTATATAAATATTAAATATATTATTTTTAAAATGTTTTAAGGTTTTTATATTACTATCATCATAAGCAACTATTTCATGATATTTCTTCAAATGCATTTTTTTTTCAATAACCTATTGGGATAAATATTTAGCATAGTTCACGAAATAGAGTTGTGATTGACTTGCATGATTCCTTACCACAGTAGGTAGGGTGGTGATTTCAGAACCCAATCAAAGAGATGTGCCTCAATAATCTGAGTACCTGAACATAAAAAAGGATTTTTTTGTTAAAAAAAATGTGAACAGGAAATGTAAATAAGGAATGAATAACTGGATGATAGGTGAAGAGGAGATGGTGTGGACGGAAGTGGTAAGGACTACGTGAGAGTAGGAGGGCGGTGTGCTGCTGAAAGAGGCAATGCCTGTTTGGAATCAGTCCCGCAGAGCAGCTGCTCATCACTCATTACTGCTGTAAGTAACAGCAACAACTTTCAAAATGTTTACCCTTACTCAATCAATCAATTAGCTTTTGCGTCCCAATCATTATCATTGAATTCTAACTCATGATCAATGCCTTATCTGCAAACTTTGTTTCAGATGCAATGTACCTAAAAAATATATTTCAATTACCTTACTGTTTGTATATGCAGAATCGAATGTATAAAGTAAAACTAATTTTGAAAAGCGCTTCCAATGGTAAAGTTACTACTGGTTGAACTCATCTCAGAGTCGACTCACCAGGAGACCACCTCGAGTTTTCTACAACAAGAAAGATATGGGCTAGGTGTTTTATTTTGTGTAAATCACAATGAGTTCCTATTCCTCTCCAAGGATGTGGAAAACGGAATACCAATTCGTATAACTGCTCAAAAACACAGTATTCATCAGCCTACCCTAAAAAGGGTTCAAATAAAGAAAACAGAAAGGTAAAACAAATTTAGACGGTTAGAAAAAAAAACGTATTAATACTAATACTATGGATTAATCTACAAACTAATGAAACATGATCAAATCTGAAAGTAGCAAAAATAAATGTTAAACTGTTGGTAAGAATAACTCCATCAATCACGGCAAATATCAAAATGTAAGAAATGGCAAACGCCAATCGTACACTTTCACTTTACTAAAGCTTTAAAGATAATATAATATCACAGAGAAAGATGTTTTATATAAAAATTGTAGAGAATAAAATTTGTAATTGACTATACTTATCAATTTTTTTCATCCCTTTAATTCTTTATCATTAATAGATATGATCTATGAAATTAATAACCCATATAGAACTTTTCAAACGTTGTCGTAATTGACGATAATGATTTGCATTATTAGTAGAATGGACAGGGGTCACTTCTCTTTAATGCGATCAAAAAAGTAGCGAAATTTTGTTTAACATGTAACACTTTTATAAATACATAATACAAACTAATAATACGAGTTTTTATACCTTGTTTTCCCATTCACAATGACACACTTTGTAACTTTTTAATACTGCCGACTGGAAAACATTGTCAATATTATTCTATATAACAGGATTTTACAGTATACATGTGAAATAAAAATTAACGTCTAAACCACGGTAAGAAAATTAACTAAGATCTTTCGACCAAAACAAATTGTCAGTATCTGTGAAACTCTGTCAAAGAACTTTACTCCCTTATATTTGGAAATTACAGCTGAAGTTTTCATACAAACAAGGTTTTAGAAGACGAAGAGGTTTAAGTATGTTTTTTTCTATAAAAACCAACTATAAATGCGTTTTTTTTTAAAAATAAAGCTTGTTGAAAAATAGAAATTAATTTTCTGATTTTTTTACTGTGGTTTATATGTTGATAATTGTATATAGTTTGATTGTATAATATACATTGATTGAAATAATATTATTATTATTATTATATAATAATAAATTAGTAATAAATAATATTATTTAAAGCTGGAAAACAATTACTGTTGCCACCAATCTGAATATACAGGCAACATTCGGAAAGTCCTCAGCGACAAAGGTAAGTACTTCTGGTAATGAAGGGTCAAATGGTATAATGACACGGTCACTCGCTATTTCATTGTACACTTGTTTGAAAACAGCTTCGGCTTACTGACTAGATGTACTTTTGATTTCCTTTTAATAATCTTCGTTGAGGTTTAGTAATGGTTGATGAATCAGATAGCAATCGAGAATAATATGCCATCATTTCTGAAAATGTTCATTGTCCGGCATATTATTGACATACATTATTATTGCAGCAATATGATTGATATTTAGAAATATTACAATCTTTAACTATGTTTCCAAAATATTTTCTTTTAGTTTGAAAAAAAAATTTTTTGTTTTGAAGATATTTTTGAAGGTTTTAATAAAGATTAGCCATTTTTATTTTCATTAGTTCGATGGGTTTTTCATGGACCGGGAACACCATAATAAAAGTGTTGTTAAGAAGGTGCTATATAAGAATATAGCTTTAAGAGGGATAGTGAGAATACTATGATTGTTAGGGAAGGCGGCATGAGGTAAGTAGTGTTTGCACAAAGTTAAGATTGTCGAGCAGTAAATGCGTTATTAATAGTGGAGTGCTAAAGAGGGAGACTGAGCGGAGTGACTGTTGTATGGGAGAGGGACAAATCGATTCGTTCCCCTGAGCTGTCCATGGGTCGGGGAGCATGGACCGAGACCTCCTTGCTTCATCACCTTACACCACGTCAACCAGGCGGTGCAGTCTTGATGTGACAGCGATACTACAACCCCTACAACTCTCCTCTGCTTAACCACACGTACACAACAGTACTGTTCTTAGAACGCAATGCTTGCATCACATTTGTAAACCAAAAGTATATTGAGTATCCAGAATGAAATAAAACAAAGGAAAACTTATTTGCCGTAACAGTGTCCTTTGAAAAACGTTTGAAATGACTAATATTACCGGAAATAAAAACTTCTATTTTTTTCTTAAATGCATTGCGATGAGTACGCGATATAATTTCATAATCTTAAAAGAGGACGGTTTGGAACAAGCGCACATCTCCACCATGGTTCAACATGGTGAACATGTGCGCTTGTTTCAAACAGTTCTCTTTTAAGATTATGAAATTATATCGCGTACACATCGCAATGCATTTAAGAAGAAATAGAAGTTTTAAAACAAACAAAGTCACGATAATAACATTAGTGTTTACACAATTAATTTCTTTAAAATTTATATTCAATCTTTTATAATATGTATGAACATTTAATAAGCTGTTATTTTTTAAAAGCAGTATGATGGATCCAGAGTACAAGAGTCAAAGTCAGCCTCCTGAAATCCTGGACATTGGAGTAGACGAGTTGATAAGATAAGCTAACAGGTTAGAGAGGATGCTCTGTGATTAGGAGTCAAGTCTCTGGCGGCATTGAATGGGTCCAAGGGCTCTTCGTGGAGCCTTGCCTTCAATACAAGAGGCAGTCATAAAGGGCCGAACACAGGCAAGATATCTGAGTAATTACTACAATATAAACACTTCTACTGACCAGTGCATTAAAGCAGACAACTCAAGCAAGATTCCATTCAAAATTCTTCCTGCATTAACAACATTCTTTTCTTGGCAACTGAAACTTTTTTTATATCTATACAAATAACTACTGTCAGATAACATCAACTTATTTAGTTCGCGAAGAAAATCTGAGCAGACAAGAACAAAGGTTTAAGGGATTTAACATATGACTCTGTGTCAAGTATGAACTGTTTATTTGTTACTTCTTTGTATGTTTTCCAATGCACAAACTTATAAGGCTTTCACCTTTTAATGCTGTTCTAAGAGCGGAAATCGGGCTTATTTATTATTTGACACCCATTTTAGCAATGGGTGAGCCACATTACTTGATGATTCTTCAGTGGGAGTCCTAATTTTGCCTAACTCAATCTTTAAAAAATACCTGATATCGTACAGGCTCGGGACCGATGGTTTAACATCCCCTCCCAGGGATGACGTGGTCAGATTTATTTAGCTCCCACGTGAATAACTCTGGCTAGGTGGGTATCGAAACCCGGACCTACCAGTTCTGAGTCGAGTACATTAACCACTGAGCTAACCCCCATCAAGTTGACCTTACAATCAATGTTTTAATTTTTTTCAATTCTTATATCACTTTTATTTCATTACTTTCAACATTTATATTTAATAAGAGGTAAATGGATATTATCTTTTCAGATGTTTTTGGATTATATCTTATCTTTGTTTTTGATTATAATGAAACATTCATTGAAATAACGATATACTCATTGATATAATGATTACATTCAGTTGTATGCAAGATAGTAGAAAGGGATTTAAGGTATTTACGTAAAAGTACTTAAGAGGACTGTATGGGAAGACATAAAATTCCTAAAACACTGAACAGCTGATAGAAAAACAATTCTGAAAACTCTTTATATTGGTTGATGAGGATTGTTTAATACTGAGGGAGCTTTGGTTTCTACCGACTGGCAGCCAAGATAGGATTACCTGTCCAAGAAGGGAGTAGCGAAAGTGGCACAATTAGAAGTCAAAGAAACCAGGACTAATGTTGCCGACCACGCCCTCGTATCAGCCATCTCGCTTATCTCGCCTCTTCTTATTCCTTTGCTATAACACCCTACACACCTCAATCTTCCTAACCCTTCAACCATGAAATCATACAAAATTCACAACCCCTTCTTTGCAAAGTGCTCTTATCAACACTATTTTCTTTTCCTCGGATGACGAAGTATAATTATTCTTGCAAATATACGATTGAATATTATATTTATAACAGACTTATTTATTTCTCTTGTAAAGCAACGTCTAAAAATAAAAGGTTTATCTTGACGAACCTCTTCTCCATTTATTCTATTGTATTTCTATTTATATACCTAATAATCTATATTATTCCAAATTTTACAATATTTATAGATCCATGAAGTTTAACAAGATCCTGTGTACTTTAACATGGAAAACAATCAAACAAAATTATCGATCGCGCTCAGTATTTCAATTCCGAAAATTCTTTCTTCAAATATTGTATAATGATTCGCAAGAACTTTTCTAATAGAGTGAACTCATATTTTCATTCCGTCTACTTTCAATTTTTAGGCAATAGATGCAGGGATACGATCGTTTAGTGTGAAACTCAGTTATCACCAAACACATCGCCAATAACAACACAAAAATAAAAAAAAAATGAAATTACTGTATAGGATGCAATTAAGATAAACTACTTTACATGGTCAGAATATATAAATATGTCACAGATTGATCGAAATACCGGTAATATTCAGGTCAAAAACATTCAACAATTTTTTAAAAAAATTGATATTTCTACAGTTTTAGGAATATATGCCAACAGTGTTTGATGGAGTTAATGAGCAGAATTCTGAAAGTATGATCTCATTAATATCATTCCAATTTTTAAATTAATTTTAATTTAAGTTCTAAAGTAATTTTTTTGTTTTTGTTTTAAAGATGAATATTAATAGAAAGAATTTTTTGATTGAAATCAAAATCATAATGTTCTAGAAGAGAATTATCCTTATGCTTAGGAGAAGTGAAAGAGCTGAGCTGATAATGAAAGCTCGTGAGCCGTATGACGTTGTGTCCTCCCATGTGGCCACACATATATTTTAACTGCTAGTCTTCTTTTATGGATTTCAACACCTATTTACATACCACTTCCATTTTATTCTCACCAAATAACTCACCTTTAAGTTGTGAAAAATTGGCCTTCTTTATTTATCTGAGACATCTTTGTGCTTATTAACATTAACAAACCAACAAGAATATTAACAAACCAAAAATGTATGACATTTTGTAAAAGACCTATAAGCTTTTTCTAATTGTTAATTCTATTAATAAAACAATAATGTTTATACTGATTGTCTAATTATACTAAGAATCTAATATCAATTGAAAAAGTAAAAACATTCATAGTGGCAAAATAAGAACTATGCATGTTTCCAAATTATTAAATAATACCAGCCATTAATAAATACCCAATAAAGCGTCTAGAAGAAACTGGTTGGGAGATAGTTGCAGTGTACAACTGAAACGCTATAGTCTGACATTCCCTAAATCAGTACCATCTTACCAGGAACAACGTTGGTGTCCTGCTTCTTCCAAGCAAACCTGACTCTGGTAAGGCTTGATACTGAGCAAGTATGGATTCAAAACTGGATTGTAACACCCAGGGACTAGACAGAGAGAGGGACTCTTTCATACAGTAACAGTACATGTCGTAGTAGTAGTTAGTAAATAGTGAGTTCCCATATATGATGGGAGCACACTCCGAGGATGCCAGATTTTGTAACCGGAAAATCGTAAACATGCATGCTTCTGTTGAGATTAGAAATTTAATTCCGTCAGAAAATGTATAGGTAACATACACTTGCAGGCACGTATCTCCCTCTGCTCCACATCTCCCTCTGCCCTATTTTCACCTAATTTCCTCTTAACGCTTCACGCCTCTTTTCTAAACCATAGGTAAAAACTTCCTCTAAAATTACTCTCTGAATTCTGAGAATGGAAGGATTACTTCCACCCTCAATGTCTGCCTTATAGTGATGCCCTCAAGAGGTCGGCTGACACCTACAGATCAGACTGTTTTAAATCGACCATAAGACTCTTCTGAGTTCGATTCTCCCCTCCCCTCCAGAAGGGATGTTACCCTTCTTCCTGGACCAGGGCTAACATCGCTTAGGATTAGGCTCTGTTGAGCCAAATAAAATAACTCGAAGTTAGGTTTGTGTCTTTAAAATAAACTGGTTCAGTTTGATTTATAGGACAATATCCAATGGTACCTTGATCTCAACCTGGTGAGTACCAGTTTTCAAGTCCAATCAGCCAAGTTCAAGGGCCTTTCTCAATGGTAAGGATCGAGAGTCTACCTCACTCTTTGATGTTCTGAAGGCAAACTCCCGACAAGATAGTGCTTCTCACACAGCGACCCCCGAAGGGGCGTACCCTACTTGGGTGAGCAACCACAGCCACCATGAGTCCAACATCATTGACGGGACATGCGGAGCGTCAACTAAGAAACTCTGCATAGGCCACCCCGCCCCCGTGATACCGACATATTTTAAGAGTTCTCGGGTGAAACTCTGGACCCGAAGTCCTATTGAGCCTGATTGACTACAATAGGTGAAGTCAGTGACTACAAAGCCCTCCACCTATTAACTAGGAAACGCGAATGGCGAAGCCTGTTGCCCGCTCTCAGTGAGGACACCGACTGATAGGCACACGGAATAAGGGGGTCTACTCCTTCCAAAGAAAGAGACCCTTCCCAGGAAAGAGGTCTCTGAGCTCTTAAGAAAGCCCATATTAAAGATTAGCAGAATAAAAACAAAATGAATAAAAAATAAAATTAGGAAAGGACAATCTCAGATTGAACAAAGAATAATCTGATAAAAACATCCATCTAGTAAAACTCAGCATAACAAAATTGATCTAAGCGAAGGCCAATCAAACAAAAAGTAAAGTTCTCCAGCATAATTAAAGTTGTTAAACAACCAAGAAGGCATTTAACTTAACCTGGTTAGGTTTAACATGAAAGCAGAAAATGTAGAACTTCTACAGTTTGGCAGTTGAAAAAAAGAGAAACGAGTAGTAGTAAAGTGAATTTGTAACATGCTGTAGAAAATTACACCGTCACCAACATTAGTAGAATAATGTAGTATTTACTGAGATGTTCAATCCACAGAGGTTATAGTATGGCACACTATCTGCATGATAACAGACGGACCCTTGAGGAAAAATTTTGATTGTCTAGTTTATTGCTATAACGGTTGTATTCTTAACAAAGGAGGTTTATTTCTTTTTTAAATGTTTTTTTGTAACTTTGTACCAAAAATTTGTACTCTTTGATTGATAACACACTCGTAGAAAACTTGTCATATAATATTCACAACGGAAGCATGTTGAGTGGTTTTAGATCTAAACTTTTTGGAGAAAAAATAACTTCTCTGGGCAAGTAAAATGTCTTGAACTTATTCCATGCAGCAAATAATGTTGGAAATCGTACATCAATAAATCTGCTTAAAAGATAATTAAATCATTTTAGCCAAATATACTCTTGGTTAGTAAATCGTGGAGCTTTATTATTTAATAATTCATTGCGAATTTTAAACGATTATTAGGTCTAGGATTCTTAATGATTCCATATTATGAAAGCAAAGAAGAAACTCCAAAACATTGTCATGTATCTCTAATACTGTAATTATTGAAGATGAAATGGCAGCTTGCCTCATATTTAGAGATTATAATATGTGGTAACCTATTAAAGACAAAATCTAAGTCAGATTGAGATGATACTAAATGCAGTATTCATAATTTTCGATGTTATAACAGTTTCTGGCAAAGCTCCAATATTACCCGCGATCACAATGTAAATCTAACTAACAATGTAAATAAGCATTTCAAAAACAAGAAAAATATTGAGTTTTTTACTAAATCAGTATTTACAAATGCCATAAAAAAAATAGCACAATCACCTTAAGAAATGTGGAAAAATGTATTATAAAATCTTTACATAGTGTTTCAAACCAATCAAAGGAAATATATCCCGTTACTTCGATTACTACCTGAATACCTCCAACTTAGTATATTTAAATGAAGATATTGAGGAAGTTTTTACCTTAATAGAAAAAGTGGCCCTTTTATATCAGAATCATAAATGATGAACATACTGATTCACCCTCACTCTCTGTGCATACGATTTCACTCAGCAGCATTTCATCAATCTTTCAACATATCTGTAACATTTTCTGGTGACTTGCCTGAGAAAGTCTGCCCATCCTGAAAGCTTCAGTATTAACTTTAAAGTCTCGATACAGAACACGATTCAAAAATTGAAATTTTGAGCAGCCTGATTGATGCGGTGACGAGTGATAAAGAGCATTTGGCCTCATTCATGTTTAGTAGCGAAGGAGATTTGATATGCAGGTTGCTTGACAGTCGTGAAAGAGACAACAAACAAGGGTTTTATAATATATAACATATTCTGTAAAAGTTACAAACTAGATCATTAGAATTAAATCGTTATGGGTAAAAAATAAATCTGTTAGTTTTAGTTAGCATAAATACTGTGTTAGAAGGAGGAAGAAAGAAAACGTGTGTATCCTTCAATCAATAATAAGACTTAGTATTTACGTCTTTCATGTAAAAAGTACATCAGAGAGAGAATTCGTAAGAAAGTTTGCTTAACATTAAATTCTGTATGATATACACATATGCATTTGTACACCTAAACCACAGAAATTCCGAAATGGTACTGAAATATTTTTCTTATTTTCGTTTAGATGTTGACCTTTATACTGAAATCGTATTATGCATATTTAACATACAATAATTAAATAAAACTTTATTTAACTCAATAATAGGGTTCATGATTGTGGTTTTTCACCGTTTCAATAGAGATTACTTGGTTTTCGAAATTATTAGCCGAGAATGAAAACATTCAGTCATTTATATATAAGGTTATTGTGAAATATTCTGTTTAACTGAGTAATAATTTTATTATTTAAGAGTAGAAGATGATGAATTATTTACTGGCCCTAAAGTCAGTGGCGGAGGGAGGACCAAAGGGTGGAGAATTAGGCGACGGACTGAGGCTATTAGAGCTGACATATTCACAAAGTAGCCTCCCTGGGAACAAACACCTGGCATCCCTTTTTATGTAGACCCGTCAAAACATTGGGGTCTTGATTCCTTCTGCATTATGTAGACGCCGTTTTGTCACGAAACTAACCCCTTTCAAATCTACTCAGGCCTAATTAACTTCATATTATACTGTTTATAAGATTTATATAATAAATATCTCTAAGAATTTAAATTTTCACAATTTGAGTTCATAATTCATTAATTGTGCAATATGTTATAGTGTGGTATTTACTCATATTGGGGGAAAGTATTATGTCTCCACAAAAATTAATTAAGCCATTTTAATACTATTCCCATGTATCACTCAATAATGTCAGATATTCAACAGTGAGATATCGTATTGAATTTTAATTAATTCACCCAGATGTTCCAAAAGCTCACAACATGCATATATTTTTTAGATGCAACTTGAAGAACATCAAGTGTTCGAAATGCGTTGTTAGTGATTTTATTTTAATACAATTTTTTGTGTTGTGAAATAATACTTTCCCCAATATGATTTCATATTGTTCTATTTCAAATTATATAATAAAGTTATTAACATTGCTTTCATAACTGTTTAGATTTCTATTTTCTGTTAATATTCATTTGTTTCTTCTTCAAAGTGATTCAAAAGTAGATATACGACGATACTTGACACCCAGTTTATTTAATTTAGAGACAACTTACTCGTAGAATAAAATTTTCTAACTTATCAAACCAATATTCTTCCAAAAATTAAGTAAGGTATTAATTGAATTATTTATTATCACAAATACAAAACAATAGTAAAGATAAATATTACATGTTTGAATATTTTATATATCAGATATATAAAGTATATTTTAAATATTCGTTTCAATGTAAAACAATAAATAACACAATATATATTCAAAATAATATCTGTAAATAACAAATGAAATATAGAGCTTGACAAAAAGAATGATAGAATATCTGGATCGTAACAGCTGGAAACTCAAAACAATAACAGTAAATAAGGCAAAAAAATTCATTTCAGTTACTTATTTTTTATATTTTTTTGGAGCGTTCCGGGTTTTTCAACTACACTGTCCTATCGAATAATGTCAAACAGTGTATCCCGAGATTATTTTTTGTAAACGAATTGATATTTTCCAATGGTTGTAGATAAATTTAGGACATAAACCTATTCATAGTTAAAAATGAGAAGAAACAGTTTTTAAAGAAAAGATTTGATCAAATGGCAACGTGTTTACAACTTCCCTTTTCCTAATCATGAGTAAATACCACACAATAAATTCTTGCATAGCTCGTGAATTAAACCTATTCATGTTGTTAAATGCGTTTATTGACATAAGAAACAAAGATCTTGCACGTTGTTGTATACAAAGTTATTAAAAAAAAATGCAAAAACAGGAAGCGTTGTAGACCTGTCAGATTTGATAATATTGCAGCACTTAACAATAATCTCAAAGCCTGACCACGAGTGAGAAAACCTTCTGAGGATAAGGCATATATGATGAAAAATTTATAAAATAGGTAATAAATAGTACGTTTGGCCTTGTTTACATTTGTTTTTTTCAGTTTCTTCTTTACATAAAATGAATAGTTTATATTGATTAACTATAAATTTTTGCCTTTGGTCGTTGGCTCCACATATATACATGAACTTCTTTTCTTGTAAAACACAGTCCTTAAATGTCTTTAGCTTAGAGGCATATAAATCATTATTTCTACTAAAATTTCTTGACGCAATTTAAAAACATTTAATTTTATAGATTATAAACTACTAAAATGTTTTCGAGTTTTACTATCTGATATTTTTTCTTTAGTACAAGCTTAAATTTTTCTTTAGTACAAGCATTTTTCTTTAGTACAAATTTTTCAAAGTACTGCTTTGAAACTAGGAATAGGACGATTAATGCTTGCTGTTTGTATAAGGGCCAGAAAAGGATCTCAAAGGCTCTACCTGCCTAGTCAAAGAAGGGTTCGAGAAGAACAGGATGAAAGTTAAAAGTAGAGCAAAAGGGCTAAGAATATATATTTGACATATAAAAATATATGTAATATCCAAAAGGGAGTTATGCAGAGAACTCTTATAAACTGTTTAGAAGTCGCAAATTTGGATACCACCTGGTGCATTTGCCATCAAGGGATCACCAATAGTGATGTGCCTCCTTATTCATTACAACTATAGTAAAAATTTATAACTAAAAATGGGAGTGTTACTTCGGTTTCTCCATATTTAATATAGAAATGGTACCTGTTATTCATTACTAACACTACTTATCTGATTTCTTCTATATACATTCATCAATTTTTCACCCATTTAAAAGCTGGGGTGTATAGTACAAAAATGATCGAGACTGCAGGATGTTTATTTGATCCCAATCTTTACATGTAAAGTATAGTAGTCATAAACTGCAGGATGTTTATTTGATCCCAATCTTTACATGTAAAGTATAGTAGTCATAAACTGCAGGATGTTTGTTTGACCCCAACCTTTACATGTAAAGTATAGTAGTCATAAAAAAATTCTTTTCTCGTGATTTTGACGGCATTTCATATTCTGATGCCCCTAAAAGTATTTTGTTGCCGTTTTTGCGATGGTGACTGTCTATATATATGGGTTGTTTTTGTTAGTTTGTGGGCACGCTACAATACCGTTTGATGGATCAAATTCATATTTTGCATAAAGACAACTTCCATTTAACTTTTAATACAGGTGTTGTGTATAGAATATTTTATACAATACATGTAAAAGTACACATAAAGAAATTTACGAAAACTAACATCATAGGACATAATATATGATAAATTAGATATACCTTAGCATGATAAGACGTAATGTTATTCTGTTCTATCTGGTCTGTTGCGCGCATAAAACTGGCGTGTTGGGACCTGCAACCAACTCCAGGGTCCAAAAGTTCGCTTACATTCATTCTACTGGGAAAACTATCCCCACTACATCTTAACAATTGTGTCTTAAGTTATTGTGAGAGCAAATAAATGTCTCATAATATTTTAAGCAGAAATTGTACAAAACAATGTTCTTCTATTTTCTTTCACTGATTGATGTTCTGATCTACAATGTGCTATTGTTTTGAAGCAATACTGTATCTTGAAAAAGTCAGCTTTTCGACCAAAATATGTTCTTAGGCAAATTGTTTTCGTCTACACCAGTAACTCTACAGTTTTTAGATTTAGGATTGTTATGCAACTACTAGAAGCAGTTACCCCGGGTTTTAAATTAACTGGAGTTTTGAGAACTATTAACTTCTATATGGAGTGTCATAATAAGTTTATAGTAAATAAGTATCTTCATAATGGGCAATATCCAGATCAGAGGAGGAAATTAACTGAATTCGTTCAAAAAATAGTTGTTAGTAAAATAGAAAACTCTTTAATTATAAAATAAATTACTCTGTACTCATTCATGGATATTAAAAAAGTTTTTGACAACATACCTTCGTTTATACTAAATTAGCACTAATATATAGATATATTACTTATTATGTATCACATGCACCATACATCATAAGTGTTTATATAGATGTATCAGAAACTATATAATAGATTGCAACGTTTGAAAAGAAGAAGAATTAATGTAAGTGTTGGTTCTACCACAACTGTACTGAACTACCATAGACTACTAAAAACTATCCTCAGGAAAGGTGCCTTTACGTCGCCATTATTGTGGCTTTCCAAAATTACTTCTACTGCTGTTATAAAACCAATGGAATGATATGAGTTGGTTGTGAACAATTCTAAGATAATTAATATTAGAAATAGTAAAAACCGTCATACCTCGTAAGTTGATATCGGAGATGTTGGAGCGCTTTCAGATCTTATCCATCTTCGTTTGCAACGAAGTTTTTCGGAGTTGCAAACGAAGATGGACAAGATCCGAAAGCGCTCCAACATCTCCGATATCAACTTACGAGGTATGACGGTTTTTTCTATTTCTAATATTAATCATACTAACCTCAGTGGTAATAACAATATGCATGTATTTGATTCCTAAGATAAATGAAGAAGGTATTCATGTTGGCATTAATTAACTCTACAAAAGAAACGTGTCAACTGGAGAAACGATCACCTGCATTACCTTCAGCAGTACATAGTTATTTTTTATCAAGGAAAAAGAAACTTTCAAATTTTTAGTTGGCACGAAATAGAAATTTTCCCATCCCAGATAAAAATTTACAATTTTAGTTCAGTAAAAGATATAATAGTTCTTTCTATATATCGCCGGATTTGTTTCCTTTCGTGGAATATTCTACAAGGGCGTCAAAGTGATTACAAACGTTCACCTCAGTTGCAACCTTCCTAGTTTCAAGGAAAACAAAGTTTCTACAGCTCACAGCATTTTTGTGCCATATACCTAAACTTTCGTAGAGATGTAGTTGAACAATCAATGTGAAGGAAAGCAGATAAAAGGTGGCTAGAAATATGATGTTTCTTTTAATCTAAAAAAAATTACCCCAACCAAACAATAATTTGTTTGGAAATTAATAAATTTTGACATTAATTATTGAAAAGTATATGCGTAATAAATAATGACACTTGTTCTTTTACATACCATATTTGCAAACTGTAGTTAATGTTATACGAATATGGCAGACTCTACATGGTAAAGGTTTAGGAACATTTGATCAAATTCGATGTGAATGCGATTGCTTTCGCTTTCGTGAAAGACTTTCGCAAATCATACCTAAATCGAATTGAAGGGACAGATACCTCTCTGGTGACAATTATGAAGTTCATTTTAGAACGAGAAATCTCTCGTAGGTTTTAGAAACGAGAGAGTTAAGCATAACAGGAATGACATAGCAGTGGTGTGCCCGAGTCCTATGAGGCCCTGTCTCAGTTTAACAACATGTCAGATTGTAAGATCCTTTAAATCAGTGATTTCAAGTTCCTTATTACCAGTCAAACAAATATAGCAACATTAAAACAAATGAAATCATTTAATATTTATAGTAATCATCTATATAATCTGATTAATATATTTATATAGTAATGATGTTTATAGTAAATGACATTTATATAATCATTTAATATTGATGGTAATATTTACCATAGCCTTTATTACGTCTACACTATAGCCGTATTAAAATAAAAACTCAATTGTTAATCAACGAGTTTGGTTTTATATTTTCTGATAATAATTTCGAATGTAGGCCATTCAAGATTTTTTTTAGAAAGTATTGAACAGATTTATATTTTTTGTATTACGGCAAAACTTAAAAAATATCACTAATGTTCGCAAATTTTAAAGGAATTTGTTCATCCTTTCTTAATTTAACTGTAACAGTATTCTATCTCATAAAGATATAATTCATTGATACCACATACATTGTTAGAGGTTACTAGTGACATAATGGCAGGACAACAAACATCTCATCTCATCCCCAGTTTTCAGACCTGGAGGTTGAACAAGGTCTAAAACTAGTGACATGACAGGACATATGGTACGCGATTCTATTTCTCATAATCTACTTAAATTTTAAATAACTTAAAAACTGTGACAAACCTCTTCAATAAAGAGTGAGGTGCTATGTGATACATTACAGAATCTACAACTACAGAAACCTGATAGAGATTCTAACAAATAATATTTTATATATAAAAACTTTATGTATCTAATTTTGTATATAAACACTTTAATTATCAATACATCAAAAGATGATAAAATAATTTAACCGATAAAATATTGACTGTCTTCTAACCATAGAGTAAAAATTACAGATGCCACAGTCATGAAATTTCGAAATGGATTTCTCTCATGATTCCTGAGAAGTAAAATGTATCCATACAGGTAAAATGTATGTAAAATAAAACAACTTCATAACTTTATAAAAAGTTGGAATAATCCTATATTTTGAGTAGGTCAAGCTTCATAACGTATGTGGGATATTGACATTGATATTGTGTTTACTATAGTGGATTATGAAGTATAAACAGAAAATAACTACTGAAGAAGTTGAAATATTTTCATCCAATAAGTATTCTAGAGTATACATCGTATTACCTATTACAGTTTTTAACAATAACCTCTCTAACATTTTATTCATCCCAAGAGGATGAAGTTGGAAGCTGTTTAAACATCTGTTAAAATATTCTTAATTTCAACCAGAAATCTTCTTCTATATGCCAATTACTTTATATGTTTCAGCTTAATAAGGGACTAACATGTATACTATTCCAAGTTTCGATAAATTTATTTACACTATATATTTAGAAGACGTACATTCTAAAGACAATAATATTTGTGAAATGCCTAATGCATAACGTTAGTAATGACTGCGTATAATGAATAAATAAACTTAAACATTTAAACACCTAAATAAATAAATAAATAAATAAATAAATAAATAAACTTAAACATAACACCTTTTACTGTTCATTATGCAATAAAATTTTTCAAAAGATTATTAATATTTAAATCATTTTCTAAATAATGATTCTCAATTTACATACATTTATTGGCAATTAAATCTGTTTTACAGTTTCATAAAACAGTCAATTAACAGTTCCAAGTTACAAACATATGAACTTCTTGTTTCTTCAAACATCCAAATATAAAAATGTATCTATATTTATCACTTATAAATAGTAACAACATTTATTAGTTATAAAGAAATATTTACCATAAATATAAGCCTGAACAATTGGTTGGCCTTATTTGATTTAAATATGTAAACTTTAAGAACACTTGTTAACCTTGTTCAATCCGTACATAGCTGCAAGTTACATCTAATGCATGCAAAGAGCACCCAGTCCATTTAAATATTAATTGGCATGAAAGAAAAATGATAGCAAAGGATTTCCTAGACTTGAGGTCAGTCTCCCAGGCTTCTCTCTCATTAGACTTCAGCTGTCTCTCTCACTCTGCAGAACATCACAGTAGCACTTTTTCTCTTTCTCCTCTACTCTAATCACTTCTCTCTAATAAACCATAATTATTTAAACATTATTTCCCTCTCTAATGTCAAAACATTTTCTATTTTCTTATGAGCAAAAACTAATGGTCGGAAACTAAGTCGTGCTCTACATTCACGCAGTGCTCAAACACTGCATTATTCCGCAGCCTGATTTACACATACACTCACAAACACACACACACTCACACACATACACTCACTCACACACCCACACACACACACACACACACACACACACACACACACACACACACACACACACACACACACACACACACATACATACATACACACATATATATATAAAGATTTCACATAAACAGGTGAAATAACAATCAATGATCAAACCATAATAAGAAATGGGAAAACAAGACTAAGATCTTTCAACCGTAACATGCGGTCTTCGTCAGAGTCAAAAACCCAACTGAGTCAGTTGGGTTTTTGACTCTGACGAAGACCGCTTGTTACGGTTGAAAGATCTTAGTCTTGTTTTCCCATTTCTTATTGTGGTTTGATTATTGATATATATATATATACATGTTTTGTTGAACGACCTTTCTACAGTTTTTTACCAAAACTTCAACATAATAAATTCCATTATTGTGCGTTTTTTTAAATAGAAAATTATTCTTTTTTGGTGCTAACTACAAACAAGTAACTAGAGTATTTGTACAAAACCTTTATTCGTAGCATCGATCAAAAGATATTATGCTATGAAAAAAAAACTCCAAAATGTAGATTATCAGAAGAGACAATAGCCCTAAAAGCGTAATAATACACATGAAATAAAAGCAACCACATTAATTGAGGGATTCGTTTACATTAAATATTTTTCATCAAAATCTAATCTTATAAGTTATAAAAACGAAGACTGCTTTTTAAGGTTGGAAGATCTTAGCCTTTTTTACCCATTTCATATTGTGGTTTGATTGTGAAATTTTGTTTTATATATATATATATATATATATATATATATAATGAGAGAGAGAGAGAGAGAGAGAGAGAGAGAGAGAGAGAGCCAAGTCTCAAGTCATGAGAAGTACAAGTGGCACGCTCTGACGACAGACAAGGATTATGCCTGTTAGGAGATCGTTTGATCAAAAAATACTGTTCCTAAGAGAGAAGAGAAAAAAATTATTGATTGTTATTTCACGTCTTTATGTGAAATCATTTGATATATATATATTATATATATATATATATATAAAATGTATAAAAATATTTACCTATTAAGAAGAATACTACATGGAATTATACATTTTATTTCAGGGTACCAATCCTAGTATGAAGGAATTTCAGCGTACTATTCCTGTCGTATGTTTATATAACAGAGACATTACATCGTTATTTATGTATTTTACTAATTTAGTTTAAAATAGTTGAATAATTATAATAAGATTATAAGTTTAAAATGTATGTACATTGAAGTATATCGGTATTATTTATACCAGTATAACAAATCTTCAGTGAGCCAGTGCCTTCCCGGGATTTTTAATCTTTTAACATAGACATGTTTATTTCTTTTTATGTTGGCTGTGTGAAGTATGAAACAATTGTAACTCCTGAACTATATTTTGAAATTTTTACGCATTTATTATTTTGAGGTTCTTTGATCACATACTGTTGATTTTTATCTTCATGTGACTGGGTGGGTGTCTATTAATAATTTCGTAAACACTCTTCAAATACAACAATTTGATAAACATTAATAATATTTGCCACATATATAGTTTTTTTGGGGTCCAAAAAAACCAAATTCATTGAATAATACTGAAACATTGTAAAAGTTTTTTATTGTACTTTATTCCAAAAAGGCTATAAATAAACGCTCACTCCTGGAGATTTAAGAAACTGTAAAGTTAGTATTAAACATTGTCTTAACATCATCATTTGTTCAGAAAGTTTCAAAAATTTTGAATGTTCAAAGAGGAAATGGTACACACAAAAAAACAACTAATAAGTTCTACCCGTAGTCACTTCTAATATTGTACTACAACATTGAATGCATTTTTGAAACAATTGATTAAATTGAGGTAATCACTTTAAAAATATTAAATAATGTGATAATCATTTAGTTCGATGTAATATCTACTTATAGTGAAATTGAGAGTAGACAGTTTTTTTTGTATTTTGAGTTTCAGGTTTGATAATGTTGCATTCGTTCGCACTGTATTCCATTGATCAAATTGGGAGCTGTAATTAATATGATGGTTTCCGAATCTCACACTTAAATGCTTTCAACTTTAGACAATATTTAGCTTGTTCCTGAGCACCAATTTTAGTTATACTGGTAGGCTAACCATCTTACTGGAATAATAATACTTGATAAAATTAATTTTCCCAAAATTTGTAACTAGTTTTTAATCTATTAGTATTCATTAAGTTCGTATTATTTTTTAACTATAATTTTATAGAATTTTGATTCACCTGAAATATATGTAACATTTTTTGGAATATAAGAAAAATTTTGGGCATCTACCAATATTTTAATAAAAAAATCTGTAAATTTCATTATTATTATCATTGCCTGAGAAAAAACGAGGAAGACTGCTGGTACTTCAAAAATTTTTCAGTTAGATATTACGTCAGAAATAAAACTTATTAAATGAAATGGGTATCAGTTAAAGGAATTTCAGATCTTTTTCATAGCTATATTTTGAAAGCGCTGCATATCAATTCAGAGATAATTTATCCATTATTGCTGTGTCTTTCTTAACAAGTCATAACTCTTCTGTTCAAGACTTCTTAACTGTGAAGAGCCTTCCAAACTCTTGATTGTTTTAAGTTCAGGCTTGGCTGAACAACGTAAATGATTTCTGATAATTTACGTTACAATCATTGGCATATCAAACTAAACATGGGAGATAACAACAAATATGAATTTCATCATCTATGAATTTGAAAGATGAAAATTTAAAAACAAATTTTATTTAAAGAAATTTTCTTTCATTTAAAAACGTATCACTTCTATTTGCTTCCATGATTTATGATTTTCATCGAAAATAAAAAAGAATCCAGTTGCTTTTAAAATGAAAAGCCATCATGATATTCACTTCTCCCAGGAATGTTGAGTTTCATAGGGAGACAAATAAACAGGACCTAGAGGTCAATAAATCCTTCCCAGTGGTTGGCTCCAAATGAGTTAGGCTCTCATTAGCCGTGATGCCTTTTTTACGAAGCCTCCCCCAAACCCCTTGGATTGAGTAACAGTCAAAACCGTTCTTAAATAGACGTTACTGTTTTTTTTTTACTTTGTAACCTTGAGTATTTCATTGCTATAGAGAGTCGTAAATGTTGGTATAAATCAGAACTGTTATGACGTACTTTTTTTCTGTTAAATGATTTTGAAACTTGTATGTTTAAAACAGTGCACACAAATAACGTTTTATCTATCATTTTTGATGTAATCTCAGTCAGCGTACTATCATTTACAAATGTATATTTCTTAAAATAAACAGTAATAAATAACAAATACGAAAGTATATAAAGTTAAGATGTTCTTTGTTTACTCTAAGAAATAAGCAATTTTTTCAAAATTATGAAAAAATTGATCTGGGATGTTGACATAGCTGAGTGTTTTTTGATCCTCTAAACTTCTTTATGATAATATCAGCATGTTGATATTAAGCCATAGTATTAATTACTTTGGACGTTGGATAATTTGAGGGAAAATCACAAGTTTCAACACATATGCAGTAGCAGAAGATCTCTATATAAGTAGTTGACTGTATGATTTTTTCCCTTTTCCTACCTCATTCTCGAGATAGGTACATAACAGGGCCTGTTTTGAAGAAATAATCGATGTCAAAGGGTTTTGATAACGGAACTATGGCAAACCCAGAAGAATCTTGCAGACGAGCAGAAAAAAATAGAAAGTTCTGTTCTAGATAGCTTGAAAAAGAAAACTTATAGTTTGTTATATGAATTCAATATAAGTCTATTAAAACATCAGAGCTCAAACTTTTGTGACTCTCCTCATATTCGTCATTGCAGTGCATTTCATGAATTCAGACTGGTGATTCTGCAAGGAAATATTCCACTGCACAAGGTTGACATTACTGCATTGATTCCATGTCAGTACTTCTGCAATTTCTTATTCATGATGGGCTAATTTTAGTATTAATTAAAATGTTTAGTTTGTACTTTAAAAACTACATCTACTCAAAGTTTTTTAGAGCTGTTAAACAGTTATTTTTAAGCTATAAATATGCTGCCACTATCCATGATGAAGTTCATTATTTATAAAGTCTGGAGTAGCCTGCACTCAATTATACTGTAAGTAAACATAATATAAAATTCATTAGCAATCATTTAGTTTTTAGCTATATTTAATGGGCTATCATAGATGTAAAATCAATAATCTATCTAGTAAATTTTATCAAACTGATAGGTTATCAGTGGAATGAGTTCATTCATTTTCTTGTAGTCGCATCCCTTTGATCAGTTATAACATTCTGGAAGTCATTGATTTAGAATTGAGAACAATGTGAGATACGAGATACTCGTATTATTATTTTCAAACTGAGGGCGAGAGTCTGATTGGACTCATGAGCACCACCGCAATATTTACCCTGCTGTCCTTTCCTTTGACGTTTCTAAAATCAATTGAAAAATTTTAGGTTCTTTATTCAACTTAGTAATCGTTATTAGAGGAAAATATCTTATTTTTATTGATTTTAAATATGATTTGTCAAACTTTTTTTAACCTCTTAAAAGCGATTGTTTTGCCTTCACATGGTATGCCTTCAAAGGTTTCCATATTTTCTTCCAGGTAGATTTAAGATGTTGAGGTAGATTCTTTTAAGATGTTGATTTCTGCAAGTATAAGTGTATTCAATAGGACAATATCTAGATAGTTATTTTAGTTTTTTTTTTTAAATCTTTGTTTAGAAGGTGCAGTACACGATTTACAAGTTTAAATTCAGTTGACATCAGATTTTTGAACTGTATGCGTTTGTTACTTTATTGTTCATTACATGTATAGGGTAGGGGTGGAGGTAATATTGTTTTGTTTCTCTAGTAATCAAATAAAATTGATATTTCTCATTTACGAATAATACAATGTCATTAAAAGCATTGTTTCAGGAAAATATTATTTTCATCTCTAGAAATAGCTAGAAATTGTAACTATTAACTTCCACCTGTGCATACCCATCAGATTTATTTAATACTACATTATTGATGTAGTCTTTATAACAGACGTTATCTCCATTGTACTCTGATTAATGAATTTCTAAACAAATATTTATCTATAAATTATTTAACACTAATACAAATAAAACTTTAATAAGGTGATTTATTGATGTACTTTTTATGCTGCAAAATTTTTTGACAAATTTTTACGGTTTTTTAATGAACCGTTTAGAGGTCAAAAAAAAATTTCTGATACAGAAAATGTACTGTAACGCCCCTCTGGACAACATAATTTTGAAAAAAAAAAAACTATCTCAACTCTTCCTCCACTGAATGTTCTATTTTTAGGTTTAGTTTCATTTTCATCCGTCAAACGGTATGGCTTGTATTGCTTTCACAAGTTTTCAAGTTTTAAGTCAATTTTTTTACATTTTATTAAAAAAGAAATATTTTCTGTAGTTTTAAAAATCTCAGGATATTTTTCGTTTATTGATATTGTAGATAATGTCAAAATTTCAAGTATCTAGAATTAGTAGCTTAGGAGAAAAAAATGTAGTCTAAAAGCAGGCTTTTGTCAAAAAAAGTGGATTTCCCATCATGCATAATTGCTCTCAAACAATAGGGTTCATCTACACTATGAGGCCCATTTTTATGTAAAATATCAACTTAATCCATCAGAGATTCTGGATCGTAGGATTACCACAAACTTTGGATACTCACCCACACAAATACTCTCACAGATAAACCAAAAAAACTTCATAAAACGTCTTCTGGGACCTAAAAATATGTAATTCCGTTAAAATCTCGAGATCGGATTGTTTCATTTCACTATACCTAACTTATAGCAAAGTAATATATGTCTCTGTCAATAAAAAATAAAAAATGAAAAATAAGATATTTTTTAACATTCAGGGAAGGTAAAAAAAATTATAAAAATAACAAAAACCAATATACAGTAATAAATAATAACAAATTAATGAACAGTAGGGGTTAAGACCAGGAGGAGTTAATGCCTCTTCAGAAGTTCTAAGGGTGACATGGGAGTTAGACTCGGAATGTGTTTAAGAATTTGTACCCGAAAGCAATCATTGAAACAATCTTATGGGAGATCATGGGAATATATATATACGAGTATATATATAAAGGTATTGTTTTCTTAACCACAATTACTAATAAGTACCTTTTCTTCTTCTCAGAATTGGTCAGGGTTAATTATTTGAAATCACCAGTTTGTCATCGTTTCGTCTTTATTACAAGACATCCTCAGGGCTAGAATTTAACAAAAACAATGGAAATTTGTCATATCTACATTACATTCATATGACTAGTTTTTCATATGACTACATTCAAGGCTAGCTTTTAACACCGATTATAATTAGCTAATGTTCTAATGTTATCTTAGTTTATATTGCCATAGAGTTATAATTGTAATACATATAAAAAATAGGTTTTTAACAAATATCGCTGGATATCAGCAGATGTAATGACAGATAACTGTTTTGATGGTTCGGTGTTAAAAGCTAGCCTTAAGTAAGTAAGATATTTGAATTTTTATGAGGATGTCTCGAAATAAACACGAAAACGTTGGCAAAAAGGTTATTTCAAATAATTAATCCTGACCAAATTCCGAGAAGTAAAAGTATGTATATATCAGTTAATATATTTAAATAAATATACTTATTTAATGACTTTTTTATATCACACTCTATTATTTTAGTACCATTCATATTGTGTTAATTAAAAAATTTCTCAACAATCCGTGATAGCCAAAAAGTTAGTTGTATTACTTAATAGGTTGTATATCATCTACTATGTCTTCAAATCTTCAAGTTCTGTTGATTGATTAATTATTTCATTGATCATAGCTTACTCTATTTCATCACTAAAAAGAATTGTAACTGAGATTGAAGCTATAAAATCCATTGATGCAATAAAGAAAGAACAGTGAAAAAGTGAATACAACAATAAATCAACAGTGTTAGTATTCTGCAGAAATATAATGTACAAATGGTTGGAATAATCTATAACGTTATGATTATCTTATCAACCTGTCAAGAAAACAAATATCTAATTTTAAATTCTTGAACACTTAGAAAGCTACGCTAAGTAAAGTGTCGTGCAAAAACTTATTTTTCAACTTTAGTTCTTACTAAAATTAATTGTTTGTTACCAATAAAAAATAATTAGACATTTAGATCCAGAAATATATATAATGCTATATTATGTAAGAGGTTAGGAAATCATCCATTACAAGCAATTTTGCTTTGTAATTATTTATTAAGAAAAATTTAAAAAAATCATAATAAAATTATTATTATTATATAATAATTTTAAATGTATTTATATGTTTCTGTAAATTTTGTTAAGTCAAAGACTTTAAGAAAAAATAGTATAAATACAAAAAGCAATAGGTGAATTAATTGTACATACAAAGTGACTAGTATAATCCCAAACTTTGATACAAAGAAAGAAAAGTACGTTTAAAGTGTTAATGCTTGTTTTTGAATAATACTGTAGTGAGGTGTGAAGTTATAATGGAAATGCAAATCAAAATACAGGATTGAATGTAACAAAGTATAACAGTAAGGCCTCGGTCGATTACTAAACTGATAGCAATGAACGAGTTTTAGAACAGTGTTTTTAAAAATAAACACTTTTAATTACAAGCACTTAAAGAGAATGCTGACGACACTAGCACTGCTGGAATAAATCTCGTTTTTCCTTTTTCATTGCTACTTACTCGTTCTCCCACTGCCTCTAGGGACTGCAAAACATTTGCAATGTAAATTAGAAGCTAGCCCATTTGTGAGTGAACATGAGACATTCATTTCCATTAAGTTTGATATTAAAAAAAATATATATATTTATATTTAAATTTAAGATAAATTTATCTAACAGCTTTTTACGAACAACAATGATGAACAACTTCCTGTAATCCAAACTGTAGCGTATACAAAAAATTAAACTTAGTCTTGGTGTCTTGGATTTACAGAAACAGCAGCACAAGTATGTCTATATGTCGTCAAACGTAAGAACTCCTTACAGATAAGTACCGACTATAACTAACTATATTTAGAAATTCATCATCTTAAAGTGAAGAAGTTCATAGCTCAAAAGACTACCAAAAAAATATACACTGTACTGAAAGAAATTCAGCTATTATGAATCTGGAGAATAGGTTACAATTAATAAGAATGGGAAAAAATGTGAAAATATTATAAATGAATAAACAACAGAACTTAAAAAGTAATGATTGGTGAAAATATTACCACAAATAAGAAGTGAAGTAAAAGTATAATAAAAGTATAAATAAAAATTACAATAAAAATATAAAATAAAATATAAAATTTTGTAAAAAAAATTATAAAAATTATAATAAAAGTATAATAAAAATAATGAAAAATAATTTGGAGTGCATAAAATTATTCTTCTTCATCCTCCTCTTCTATATTAGTTGTAAATCCCAGTGTAGCTTACCTTAAAATTAATAACAATCTTTATTTTTATTCCATCCATAAAAACAATACTTTCTGTGACAGCCTCTCTCCAATTGGATAGCAGTAATCGATGTGAGAAAATTAGTTTTAGTATGAATTGTAACTACAGTTACAACCTTTTTATTAACATCCAAGCAAATTCTCATGTCTTTAGCTTTAATGTATAAATGCTCAAATCCTGATTATACTACCAATGTAACCTAAAAGCTTCCGAGGAGGCAAACATTTGTTTCCAGCCAACACAACTCAAGAATTTAATACGTACTTAAGTTCTTGTTTATAGTGTTGTATTTCATTATTTTTGTATTTTTTTTAATTTTGCCATGATTTTTACTTTATTTTGTTTAAATGTTAAACTAAAATAAATAATAACTTTTTTAAATAAATTTAACACAAAAATTTAACAACCCGACTACTTTGCTATACATCAGGCATTTAAGAGTCAAACTAAGGCATTAAGAGTCGTAAATAAATATAACAGATTCTGATTACTAAGTGAGCTACCACCTTATTTATTTAGTTTAGTATACCTACTGAATATTAGCCCCCATTTAGTATTATCAACATGAGCAATAATCAGTCTCATGTAAGTCATCCACACCAAATGTGGAAACAAAAACAATGCAGACTTAAGAGTTTGATGTCACGTGTTCGTAAATAATAAGTCATTTTACCACTTTCTGGAAACATAGTTGTTTATCTTATATAAAAAATGTTTGAACTAAATATTATTTTATTAAAAAGTAGTATTCAGTATGATTTTATTGACTATGTCTGACTAAATAATTTCTTCTTCTTTTTCATTAAAATTAAAATAAATATTGATACTAAAAATTTAGCTTCAAGTGTAAAAGTAGAGTGAATATTCTAAAGTACTTAAATATCAGAAAAATAATGGTAAAAGTTAAACAAAAAAACATCAAATAATTTCAACGTGAATTATATAAACAAGGTTGTAATATCCTTAAAATGTGTGAATAATTTATTTAAACCAAATTTTGAATAAAATAGAAAGAGTAATTATATGTAAAATATATAATGTTGCAATGAGTATAATATTTTATAATTAATTATGAGACAACATGTTAACTTAAAAATTAAAACGAATTATTAGTGATATTTAGTTGAGTTATCTACAAATATGAATGTATTTTAACTCTATATACATGTTTTCAACAATGTGGTGGTGACACATGAGATCTTTTTAAAGGATTGCTAAATATCAAACAAACTAATTATAGTTTGTACTTTGAAATTATTGACAGTTTTCTGAAAACAAGGAAGTACTGAGTGGAATATAACAAGAGGTAATAAGTGAAAAGATTAACAGATGTAACCAATTGTGAGAGGGAATGAAAGAGATATCTAGAGCATCATTTGATGAACGGTAAAGAGACTTAAAGGGACTCTTAGGGAAGGACTGCGGAGGAGGGCTGATGAGGGCCATTAGCTGGCCTGGCCTCCACCGCGCTATCAATCTGCCATGAGTAAACAGTTATTAAACTTGGCCAACCTCGATTTCAGTGCATTTACGATTACATGACAACCCCCAGTCCAGTGAAAGCCTGCTACCTCTTAAAACACTTAGATATTGTAAGTGTAATTACAGTCAAACATCCAATAAATTAGTATTTTACACAAAAGTTTAAACTTCTAAATACGTATGAAAACAAGTACCTCTGTTTATCTAAAAAAAAAAATAAAATTTACATTATTATTATATAAATATTCAGGTTATCAACATGCGTTTTTTTTTTAAATAAAAATGTAAAACTTTTTTAAATAGGATATCAGTATAAAAAAAACAGCAAGTATTAAGCTTTTTTCGCTCTACTCTAACTAATTAGGTGTGAAATCTTATTCATTTCATATGGTGATTCGTGAATCCAATGAATTTGAAAATATACCCGTCTTCCCCTCAAGAAGCATTCCTTGCCAATATCTTGATTAAAAAGAATTCAAAACATAAGGCATCAATGAAAAAATAAAAAAAACAAATGGAAACTAAAGTTCTGAATAAAAAAATTACGAAACAAAAAGAAAATATCCTTTACTTATAGTAAAGTAAAAAAACATTAAGTGTAATTAAAATTCACTCCTCCCCCACCCCCTGAAAAATTAATTTATCCATTATAAAAACGAAATTAGTCACTTGTGGGACGTACACCTGAAGCCAGAATATTTAAATTATTTACTTACTTGATACAAATTATTTAATTAATTTATAATTATACAATTAATTTAATTTAATTTTTGTCATGTTTGTTATTAATTCTTCATGAAAAGAGATGATAAATTCTCTTTGAGACCATTGCTAAGCCAAATGTAACACGTTATTAAGTATTGGTAGCATACGATTTTTGCGTTGTGTTTCTTCCAATACGTAGTTATATATGTCATGAAAAAATATGGATCAATCGCTAAATTTAAATAAAATATGAAAATAATATAAGAAAAATAAAACATATAAATATATTTATATAGTATATGCTATATAATATATATTATATATAAAAAGATTTCACATGAACACGTGAAATAGCAATCAATGATGGTTTGATATCAAACAATGGTTTGATCAATAATATCAATTAATTGTTTGATCATTAATATATATTATATATATAATATTGCAAGGAATAATATTCATATGTTTTCGTAATCATTACCATGAATTAAATTATTTCAAGTGGCTGTGAAAATAATTACATAATTAACTATAAAGCACTGAAAAAATATAGATTTTTCCTGGAAAAAAGACTAAGATCTTTTTTTTCCATTTCATATTGTGGTTTGATAATATATATTTGTGTACAATGGCAGCAGGTCTTTCCTTAAGCATATGCTATTAAAATAAGAAGCAGCTTCTGCATTGACCAGTTTCTGAGGAGGGAGGCCCTGATTGAGGGCACTTCCATACTACAAGTGTACCACGAGCCTAGCAGGTTACATATACTGGAAGCTCTATATATTAAAGATTGTAACGCTAGCCTAAATGTCCAAAGTAACGATTTCAACTCTGTGCCTAGTTTCAAGAATGTTGATGATAGTTTCAAACTTGTAAGGGAGACGAGGAGGTGACTGGACCACAGGTAGTTTTGGCCGACCCTGTCACCATGCATACCTTAGCTTTACTTCCTAAAGCACAGGTGTATTTACAAATACACATAGTATTTGCGTAGACACCGTTGAAATATTTTATTGTAACTTCAGTGTATCAACCATAATTTATTTATCTTAACCTGAAGATGGCGAATGACAGCCGAAAGCTCGTATGTATTGTTTATTCAGTTTGTTATTTTAGTGATTAAAACGGCATTTTAAAAAAAGTGGTTTATTCAAGTGTTTTTGTGTTTGACCTAAAGTTTATTGTGTGTGTTAATGTCTTTTGCTAACCTTCTTTGGAAGCTACCAGAGTCTCACCGCAAAGTGATACGAAAACTAGAGAGTGTCAACAAGAAACTGGTCAATGCAGAAGCTGCTGCTTATTTTAATAATATATATATATATATATATATATATGCTTTAAAAAAAATTTGTTTCTTCTAATATTTGAAGGAAAATTAACAGAAAGTAATTACTTATAGTAAAGACCAGGTTAATTAAATGTTAACAAGGAATTTAGTATGACTGTAAGCGTTGACGAGGGCGGTCGAGAAGTAAGTGAGGAGGAGACTGATTTATAGTGTAATGGGGGGATAAATCAGACTAATGGAGAGACGAGGCCTTCAGTCGAAAACCACTACGCACTGGAGCTCGTGTCCTGTCCAGATTATGTAACTAGATAATGATAGCTTGCTCGTTAGCGAGCAAAGATTACAATCATGTCCTTCCCAATAATTAGGAGGAATGCTTGGATCAGAGTGACCCGCTCTACTGCCACCCCAATCAATTACGACACGGCATCTTTAATAAAACCACTTCTGTAATAACACATTACTAGAATATATTTATCTTCCATTTTATATTTAAGTAAGTTTAAAAGCAATATACAACCCTTTTCAGGTCCGAAAAGAAATAACTTATTCTTTAAAACCAAACAGAATAATTGAGTACGGACATTCTCTTCAAAACTCCTATTTTAACTAATTTAATTGATAGTAAATTCCTGATACATTAAATATTTAAATAGAATAACAAAAAAAAAAATTTTTTATTATATTCTGCAAAAAGAAGAAACATATCATAAGTATCATGACAGAATTCAATGCGAAAAAAGTTTAGCAGGAAAAAGATTATTAGTCGAAGAAAAATATATTATTCTACAAGAAATGGAATCTACCTTTCCAAGTTATTCAATTAATATATAAACTGACCTCATCAAAGTTCATCAGCTTTATTTTCTTATTCTTTCCCTTCAAATCCTGATTACTACAAGGTCGAAATACTGAATCATTCACTCAGTATGGAGGATAGTCTGGCAAATACCATATATATATAATATATATATATATATATATATATATATATATAATGAAATTACTAAACAGTCTAAACTGGACAGACAAATAACTGAAAAAAATAACACATAAAGAACAAGAACATTTACTGGATCAATATTCCGAACCACAGTTCGTCATCAGGAAAAGAATAGAAGGGAAGAAGAAGAGGCACGTGCGTTCAAGACTGTGGTGGGCACAAACAAAACAAAGGAAGGAGGGAAAAATATGTACTGTCCAAATTTAATTGTACTTTAAGTAAACATATATCAAACTCGTTTACTTTTAATAATCAAATTAGTATGGTTTTATTTTAATAATTACCTATTGTTTAGGCGTATTATTAAAGGCATTGAACAAGAATTTAATAACTTATTGTTTAATAACATTAATAACGGAATTCGATCTTTGCTCCAAAGAAATCTACATATTTTTATTATTAAACTGAGAGCCTAGGTTAGGTAGCAGTGGCACTGACACATATGGGCGTAGTATTGACTTTTGTGACACCACAGAATGAAGATTGAATGTACATTCGAGGCCTAAATTTTGCCTAACTGTAAAGAGTATATTTCTAACTAGGTTAGGTTAGGTTGCAGTGGCAGTTCCACAAGGGAACACACGTAGGCCGAGCATTGGCCCTTTGTGATACCACACACAATGAAGATTGATTCTACAGTGGGAGTCCTAAATTTTTCCTAACTCAAATGTATTTAGAGTAGGGATCTTTAACGAGTACCTGACATCGTACAGGCTCGGGACCGACAGTTTAACGTCCTTCTCCGAGGGACGACGCGCTCAGATTTATTCACCTCCCGCGTGAACAAATCGAGGGCCAGGTGAGGATCGAACCCCGGTCCTATCAGTTCAGAGGCGAGCACATAACCACTGAGCTAGCCTGGTCCCCTATATTTCTAACTAACTGTACGGGATCTGTAACGAGTACCAGACATCTTCAAGGTTCGGGATCGACAGCTTAACGTCCTCTCCGAGGGATGACGTGCTCAGATTTATTCACTTCCCGCATGAATAAATTGTGGACTAGAGTGGGTATTAAACCCTGGACCTACCAGTCTATAGGCGAGTACGTTGTCACCGAGCTAACCTGGCCCCACAGGGAACCTGTCTCATCAGGCTAATAGTAACCGAAGCCTTATAATCATCTTCTGATTGCTTCATCGTTTCTAAAGACTACCTTAGATATTAGTTCTTTAATAAACTTCATAATTGTCTTCAAAGAAGTATCTCTCATATTATTGGTTTTAGGTGTTCATTCCTTATAAGCGATTGCTTTGCAGTCGTATATCAGATGCAGTAATTTTAACCGGATGATCAATTTTATGATTAGAATAAGAATAAATGCTTAGGGACATAAACTATTTTATTTATTCTACAAGTCCGTAAAATAATACTTTGTAACATACCAATTATCAATAGTTCTGAAAAGTGTTGTAATAATTGTACACTAATTATTTATCCTTTTGTAAGACCTGTTGATATAGGTCTTGATTTTTTGAACAGCTCTGATAACGCTATAGAAATATTGTAAAATATTGGCCTAGCTGACGGGTATTATTTCTTTATTAAAATTATTTTTTTTATGTTCTAGGAAATATTCAGCCAAATCAGCATTAACATTTTTTTACAACCCAATAACCACAGGGATTATACACCTAGAATAAAACATGAAATCATTGGGTGTACAAAATTCAGAAGAGTGACGACAACAGCAAATGAAACCTCCAGCACGCCCTTTTATCAGCTAGGATGACTTCCCAAAACATTTATAAACCATGTATAGTGTAGTTTAATGAAGAACAGTTGGAAATAGAACAGATTTCTGAGGGAAGTAAATATTGATCTCTGTAGTTCTGAAAGAATGTAAAACCAAACCAATGTGAAAATCCATTGTCGTCATACCACATTATTAATTACTACCTTACCAGCTACCATTCATTTATAATTTAAAATTTATATCATATATATATATATATATCAATGTAAACAGACCAAAATTGTTATGGCAATAGTGCTAATTATAAAGAACATGTATAGCTCTGAGAAAGACATAAATATATGACAAAACGTTGGCGAAAGAAGTAGTTTAAAGCAAGACCTAAACCCTCAAAAATTTTAAAATTTATATATGTAGTCAGTAGCGAGACTTTACGAAAAAGAAAGGTTTCAAATAAAACCTAATTGTAATGATGCAATGATTGTTTGATGAACGTAAAAAACATAGCGTTTTATAATAACTGAAGTTATACAATATATACTAATGTAAAAACATAAAAAGTATTTATAAGAAGTAGATCTCTTCTTTAAGGTTAGTATCTGCTGTTATCCCCACGGAGCTACTATCAGTATTACGGGAGTGATAGCAGGTTTTTGCGGTTCCTTTTAATCCATCCCATGAAAAAAATTGAAACAATCTCAATAACTGATCTCTTGGCGACACAATTAATTGTGTGATACTTCTTTACGTCAGGAAAAACAATGGAATTCTATTGTACATTTCGGAAAACCCCTAATTTCTCTTTATGAGGAATCCTCATTAATAATGTATTGTTTAGTTCAATTCACAAGGACCTCGGTAAAGATGCTACAAACCAGAGTTACACGGTTGTGTAAAACATTTGCACTATGGTACTAGTTCCCCTAATGAGGTAATTTTTGTGAATCCTTCGAGGTAGACAGATCATAATCATTGGATCAAATTTAAAGAAGAAGTTGCTGAAGTTCTTTGGCAGTTGGTACGAGGTGTTGATTTGGTACATTGGTAGAAATGTGGTACTGACCGGCCAAATAGGTCATTGAATCGATCAATTATCTCTACCGCGCGAAGAAATTTCCCAATGAATGAGGATTACACTTTAAGGATTACTGCCAATCCAGCAAAAAAGTAGTCATGAATTGAGGGCAATCAGCTAGAAAGTAGAAACTGCTGTGTAATTTAGTTGAACTCATTTAATACATGTATACTGCTAACTCATACCAAAATATTTAGAAACACATGCAATAGGTAAACAAACATACCTAAAATTCTGTGTCTAAATCTATACCCTTTTTTTGGAAAAATTTTTCATTGTTTAATGGGTATGTATATTTACACACACACAAACACAAATATGTGAACACATATGTTTCAGGATAAACTATAGATAAAGAGTAAATAGATACTTACACGTAGAGTCTATAATTTTCGGTGTAACCATAATCAGGAGAGAAGAGATTGGGACAGACTGCACTCTAGGAAAGCAACGGTTATAGACCAGCCAATAGTATCTAACTGTTGCTTTGCTACAGCGCTGACTGTCCCAATATTTTCTTTCCTTATAACGGTTAAAACAAAAATTAGAGACTTTAAGTGTATGCATCTATTTCTGGTTACCTAGTTTATAAACAAAGGAATCGTTTGATTTCCTTTTTGGATCGTTTACTTGATGATACTGTTTAGGGTTTATAGTTTTTTTTTATTGTTAGAGAACAACATGCTAACCCAGAAGACATTACATGCATTAAAATCTTTAATGCTACACAATAATTCTTATTATATTATGATAATGCAGCTTAAATATATAATAATTTAACAATGATAATAACAATAATGATAAGAGAGTAATCGCGACTACTGACAAACATAATACAGGCTATTATAATTTAATTAAGTAAATTGAAATATTTATCCACCACTTCTTTGAAGGTACTGACTAGGCCCTTGTGCAACAAAGCTGCAGGCTGTGGGGGCACGGACCTCCAGACAGTCACCACTTGTCTCTCCATCCTGCTCCTCTCCGAGTTCAACTCAACGCAGTCGAACAGTATGTGTTGAACTGTTTGAGGTGACCTGCCGTCGCAGTTACACCATGGAGAATAGGGCTTATAGTGCAATTTCATATATATATATGACCTAATTAAACACAAAATCCACCACGGTATTTTGGCATCTGTCGTTATCAGAAGGAAGAAGTGGTCTGTTTGGAAGGGAAGTCAATACTCATCAACCAAATTGTACGTCATCTTATTAGTAAACATGGGGAGATAACCATGAAAAGAAAATAACAAATCCTGAAGATAGAAGATGTACACTAGGAAGAAGACAGTACGATGGAAGCTCCCTTAACATATATGCCAAGCAAGAAAATTTTAGTTGTAACTTTGTAAAAGAAAAGTTTCTTATTGAGAATTGTAAAAGTATGTCCATAAAATTACGGAATTAAAGTGACAGCGTTTCATGTCTGCAATCATCCTTATAAATATACAGTTTTTATTGATTAAATATTATAATTTCCATAATCATTGATAAACAGTATATGAATCTTTGATAATAGACATTAAAATATCACAAGTTGTATTTACACACTTTTTAATGTTAACGAATTTGGCCGAAACTTCCACAGATTTTCATTCATGTTCAAAGGCTAGCTCATCTAAAGATGTAACTACAAGAAGAACTCTCTACACATGGCAGCTTGGAATGTGTTATTTTTCCTCCGAGACAACGACAGGTAAGAGTATCTCAATATTGCTAAATCAATGAAATAAATTACTTTGATGTTATATAAAAGACTTTTAGTTCGTTAATTTATATCAGTCATACAATTTCACATAATCTACAAATAAGGAAATAGACAATACATCTGAAATAAAGGTGAAAAAGTAAATTAACATTTATAATTTTGCAGGAAACCTAAAATGTAAAAAAAAAGAAGAAATAATTAATAAAATTGAAAAAAAATTTTTTCATAAACTCTTTCTTACATCAGCATGACTGTAACATTACTGTGAGCCTCTCTTGAAAGAAAACTAACTTTTATTTTACCTAACTTCATATTTTAATACGAGCATCAGGATTTTATGTTGACTATAATTTTATAAACTGCATATTCATAGAATTCTGTCTACATGTTTTTATTGCTTTTTTAAGGGTACCTTTTTATTTATTTTATTTCATGGCCTTTACTAGATGCATATTTTAATGGATTAGATTATGATATATAATATTTGGACTTTAATCTAATTACCTTTAACGTTATTTTGCCTCTTATAACCATTTCCATATTTTTTTACAAATGATTGGAAACATGGCTCAACAGTGTCTAAAACTAACCTCATTCAAGATAATTTTAAACAAACAACAGTTCCACTTCTGCAAATGGACATGTACGAGAGCTGTTTACAAGCAAGATACAAGATGGTTATAGATTTTATTTAAGAAATCGAAAAGAAAGGATAATATTAATCTAACAAAAATAATACCTGTATTTCAGAAGCTCATCTCTTAATACAGGGTGTCCATAAAGTCCGTGTGCGTTTTAAAAAAAATTACCCTTATTTGTAGCTGGGATAGAAATGATCTGTAAAAAGGATTTGAAAGAAGTAAATCTATATTTTTTAAAGTTTTATTGAAATTTTATCCACTTAACCTCCATCATGTGGTAACCTCTTCCATACAGATAAATCACGAACTTCCTAACAGATGAATCAGAAGAGGTGAACCATTTCATTCATCTTCACATTCGCCAGACTTGACTCCATTAGATTTTTCTTATAGGGGTATGTGAAAACAACTGTGTGTACATCTAAATCTTGTCCATTTGAAGATTTGAAAGCTAAAATAACTAATAAGATTTTACGAATTATTGTAAATCAGTTGGCGCATGTTTTTCGTAAACTGCAAAAACGTATTACCCTCTATATTGCTAATGATGGAGGACTGTGGAAACTAAAAATTATTTTTAGAATAAAACCTTAAAAACTGTAGGTTTACTTCCTTCTAATCTTTTTTACAGATTATTTCTATCGTAAATACGAATAAAGTTATAATTTATAATTTTTAAAAACTGCACATGGACTTTATGGACACCCTGTATACAAATATGATGTTTTTTTTATACTTTGAGATAAATTTTGTTTGTATTATTCTCATTGTCGTACAATGCTTGGAATCAACCATTCACTTATTTTGAAGTAAAGCAACAAAAGATGCTTAAAATGTATATAGCATGTGTAAAGGAAATATATTATTACTTCTGTAAAATGAATTATTCATATACACTTAAAGTTTAATTATTCATATTAAATAAACTTTATAATTTCTTTTGAGTCAGTTTTGAAATTTTTTTTGAGATTTTTTTTTTATATTATTACAGTAGTTAGTAAAAGACTTTAATATTGCTTATGAAGAAGGTTAATGTTGATTGTAATTTCGTTTATTGTGTTATGTTTCGTTGAATAAAAAAGTTCCTGGTGTTCTTTTAGGTACATTATAAATCGAAGTGAACTTTCATATCCTGATGTACATATATGTAACATCAGTACTGTGTCAAAATGTTAAAAAATATAAAATAGCATGAAAACAAATGGCATATTCGCCAACAGTTATGCATAAAAAATGTAAAAATTAAAGAAGAAATTAAAAATTACAAAGTAAACATTTTCAACTACTTTGTCATTCCCTTTCGTTTTTATGTTTCCTTTATAATATCATATCGATCCCCAGTCGACATGAGGAGTATTATTAAGCATGCTATATCTACCCCCAGCATAAAACACGGTATTCTTGCCTTTGTATGACCTTGGATAAATCTATATCAGCCTTTTATAAACTGTAAAACAGTCAAATTATTCTGCACTTAGAGCGAAGTGGTCGGTCAAAACCAGTAATATGGAAACAATGAATATACTGGGTATCTATCCATGTCTATGCTATTCACAAACTACCGAATCGAGGTACCATTCTACGAAGCTATGATGGAAACAATGAATATACTGGGTATCTATCCATGTCTATGCTATTCACAAACTACCAAATCGAGGTACCATTCTACGAAGCTATGATTGAAACAATGAATATACTGGGTATCTATCCATGTCTATGCTATTCACAAACTACCAAATCGAGGTACCATTCTACGAAGCTATGATGGAAACAATGAATACACTGGGTATCTATCCACACCTATGCTATTCACAAACAACAGAATCGAGGTACCATTCTACGAAGCTATGATGGAAACAATGAATACACTGGGTAACTATCCATGTCTATGCTATTCACAAACTACCAAATCGAGGTACCATTCTACGAAGCTATGATTGAAACAATGAATATACTGGGTATCTATCCATGTCTATGCTATTCACAAACTACCAAATCGAGGTATCATTCTACGAAGCTATGATGGAAACAATGAATACACTGGGTATCTATCCACACCTATGCTATTCACAAACAACAGAATCGAGGTACCATTCTACGAAGCTATGATGGAAACAATGAATACACTGGGTATCTATCCATGTCTATGCTATTCACAAACTACCAAATCGAGGTACCATTCTACGAAGCTATGATGGAAACAATGAATATACTGGGTATCTATCCACACCTATGCTATTCACAAACAACCGAATCGAGGTACCATTCTACGAAGCTATGATGGAAACAATGAATATACTGGGTATCTATCCATGTCTATGCTATTCACAAACTACCGAATCGAGGTACCATTCTACGAAGCTATGATGGAAACAATGAATATACTGGGTATCTATCCATGTCTATGCTATTCACAAACTACCGAATCGAGGTACCATTCTACGAAGCTATGATGGAAACAATGAATATACTGGGTATCTATCCATGTCTATGCTATTCACAAACTACCAAATCGAGGTACCATTCTACGAAGCTATGATGGAAACAATGAATATACTGGGTATCTATCCACACCTATGCTATTCACAAACAACCGAATCGAGGTACCATTCTACGAAGCTATGATGGAAACAATGAATATACTGGGTATCTATCCATGTCTATGCTATTCACAAACTACCGAATCGAGGTACCATTCTACGAAGCTATGATGGAAACAATGAATATACTGGGTATCTATCCATGTCTATGCTATTCACAAACTACCAAATCGAGGTACCATTCTACGAAGCTATGATGGAAATAATGAATATACTGGGTATCTATCCATGTCTATGCTATTCACAAACTACCGAATCGAGGTACCATTCTACGAAGCTATGATGGAAACAATGAATATACTGGGTATCTATCCATGTCTATGCTATTCACAAACTACCGAATCGAGGTACCATTCTACGAAGCTATGATGGAAACAATGAATATACTGGGTATCTATCCATGTCTATGCTATTCACAAACTACCGAATCGAGGTACCATTCTACGAAGCTATGATGGAAACAATGAATATACTGGGTATCTATCCATGTCTATGCTATTCACAAACTACCGAATCGAGGTACCATTCTACGAAGCTATGATGCCTATGAATTCCATCCCCCCCCCCCCCCCATTAAGTATTTTTCAAAATTATTTAATACCAAGAATTATATTGCTTTTGCTATAAAAACAAAAAACATTTCTGTTTAAAACCTACAGTAATGGAAAATTATAGTTTTCTCTAATTCCCTAAAATCATATTTCTTAACTTCGCAGTTACTTAATTTTTTATATACTATAATATTTTACTAGTAAACAAAACTCTTTTTATAAAATTATCGACAGCTTTTCAATGTTTTTATTGTGGAATTTAACCAACAACAAAAAATTCAAATAATTATTGTGGTTAGTTAATAAAATAATTTTTTAATTGATTTTTCATTTTACATGGTCACAAAACACAGCAACTAAAACAAAAATATTCCAAAGATTAATTTAAAAGAACTAAAAACTATAAGGTACATTTGAGTATGAACCAATACATGAGGATCTATTGATCTATAATCTATGCATTATATAATTCTATATATTCTATAATCTAGGCTATACTATATATTCTATACAGATCATATCAATCTTGATTCCTGTTTTGAGAATATATTTTGGTAATCCGTAGCTATTTAAAAGAACAGCTCATATTATTTGTGAATATTTTAGATTAAGATTTTTTTTATATTAAATAACTCGAATCTTTGAATAAGCATTGTATATTCATTCAACCAAACTGTCATGTAATGTTATAAATAAGTACTAGCACGATTAAATGTGGTTTAGACCAATGCAATCTTTTAAAGTTGACTTTAGATCAAATAATATTGTAATGTTATTTGGAAACAAATGTTTATAAATATTTAAAGAAAATGTTATGCAATTATGGAGTTTTAATCAATTTTGCTACAGTGCAAATGATAGCATTGATATTTGGTTAAGAGATAACAGGCGATATAAGAGATAAGGAGATATGAGCTCTCCATAAAAGAGTATATTACACATTTAAGCATTAAATAGGGCCACCTGGTTACCTCACTGGTTAATAAGCATGCATAAAATAAACACTGGTCAAATATCGTGCTTCTCTGTTATTAAACAAGTTTTGGAGTCATAATACAGAAAGTTGTCACAGGTATTTGTATGAACTTACATTTAGAAGAGACTTTTCAATAGTCAAATGAAGTAGTGCCTTTAGGCAGACAAGGTAAAGGCTTGTATTAAACACTAAACGCATGCATATCGTTAGTACCACATATATTAGAATAATTCATATTACTCAATGTTGTTACCATCTTACCTAATATATTCATCTAGGAGTTCCTCGACCGGTTTCGGGCGCTGTCCAGGCAGACCTCTGCTTCAGATGGACTGCGTACGAAATTGGTCTACTCGTACAAACTCCCAGATCAACATATTAGGTAAGACGGTTATAACATAAGTAATATGAACTAAAAGAAAAGGTTAAAGGCACTACACTTAATATCAAAGAAACACAAGTTTTTAAAAAATTTTCAATTTTTAGTGTTACTATATATATTTTTTTTTTCAATTTAAGTTTAAATGAACTAAGATGTTTAATAAGGAAAGACACTTATTAAATTTGATGCCAATTAGCTGTGTTAAGCTGAAAACATACCTAACTAATTGATATTAATATGTTACTTATGTAATATATTAATATTATGTATATTATATGTATATTATTATATTATATTATGTATATAATATTTATTAATATTAAATATTATGTAACATTTAATTTGATAAATTAAATGCAAGATTTCATGGTTCAAATGATACTTTTACTAACATTATAAAAATAATTGGATATAACATTATAAATCTTTGAATACTATGTTGAGAAAATCACTAACAAAGTGAGATCATTGCAATGATTTAATATCTTAACTATCACTATTTTTAAAATAAAACTCAACCTAAGTTTGAATTAAATAAAATTTTAACTTTTTTAATGAAATGGTGAAGTGGTTTTATTAAATTTTTCTTTTACATGATTAAAATTTACATGAGTAAAAGCAGTGATCTTGATTTAATGATTACTAGTCACTGTGTTCATCTACTCTTTGATTGCTTTATCTATTGCATTGCGGCACACTCTCCTAGGATTCTGTGCCTCATTCCTTTTTACTGTTCATTGATTACCTTTATTATTAATTCATGCTTATTTTTGAACTCTAATTAAATTACTTTTAATACCTTAATACAGCTTCCTAATACTGATTACATTGAAATCAATAATTACAAGTTACATTAAGAAACCAATATTACTTCTTTTTTAATGATAATATGCATATCAATAATTATATGTTTATTTTTAAAGATAACATGTAAAATTTATATTTGTACTGAATCATAAAATTCTGAGGTAAAATGGATAAACCAACAAAAGTCTCCACACAAATGAAGTTTTATTCAACGCGTTTCGAACACTTTGTGTTCATCATCAGGAAGACACTATAATACAAATTATATCTATTTATATAATCTTTTTATTTCATTCTTCATCCAGTGAACTTTCAAGTTATTTAGGGTATTAACTGCAAATGATGATTTGTTTCTTAAATATAGTGGGATGTATTTCGGAATTACGTTGGAAGATATACAGTCTTTATTAAATTTAATATTCAGCATGTTTTTGGAACTCATCAGAGACAATTTGTAAAAAAGGTTGACTGCTAGGGCTTGACTGGCCATTTGACCTCAGAATGAGTAAATACCACACAATTACGGATTGCACAACTAATGAATCATAAAAATTAAAATTTATGGGTTTTTATTTAAATTGTCTTTACAAAAATTTTACTAAATAACTGTACGAGTAATTAATCTTTTACTATTCATCTCTTTAAACAATAATTACTAACAAGGTAAAAAGGTTGGGATGTACAGTTTATGTTAGATATTTATATGTGATGCAAATAAACACATTCTTTTCACATGACTGAAAGGTAAACATAAATTTACACTAGTAATTAATAATCATGGAATGTAAGTAGGTTTCATTAGTGCTTTGGTTGCAGTGTAGGAGTACTGGTTCACTCGAAAGGGGCCACACCCTACACCCACCATTGGATCTTCACTTATCTTCTCAACCGTCGATAAACTCGTAAAATAATAACTAGCATACTGCTAGAAAACCATTCACCTTTCACATGAGTCTATAATTGAATGTAATAAAATTACAGAATGGATCTTCAATGAGCTAACTAAATAAGTCTTTGCTTTAAGCAAACTTTTAATAAACTCTTCCTAATAATATTATTAGAAAGTAAAAGACTCCTATGTAGACAGAGCATCACATAGCGATGAATGATATAATTCATTGAGTTAATAGTTTTGACTCCTGAAACATATCCTATCATTCTGAGGTAAAATGGATAAACCAACAAAAGTCTCCACACAAATGAAGTTTTATTCAACGCGTTTCGAACACTTGGTGTTCATCATCAGGAAGACACCAAGGATGTGGTACTGATGTGGTACTGTACGAGTTGTGTTCACTGGACCAACCCATCAGTACCACATCCTTGGTGTCTTCCTGATGAGAAACACAAAGTGTTCGAAACGCGTTGAATAAAACTTCATTTGTGTGGAGACTTTTGTTGGTTTATCCATTTTACCTCAGAATGAGTAAATACGACACAATTACGGATTGCACAACTAATGATTTAAAGCCTATCATTTTGAAGTTACTAGAACACCCACGATTAGAGAAGCCTTAGTATTTTAGTGGAATCTATGTAAAAGGATAAGACTAAATATGTCTTTTCATCAAATTTTATTGAAATTATAAAAATATCTATATGAATCCTTTCTTTTAGAAACGATTCCTCCACTAGTTGTAATTCTTAATTGAAATCCTTGAGACATATATTTTCATCATCTCATTATGACTTTTATGAAAGGACTTAAAATGCTTAAATTATTTTGTGGATATAAGCTACAAAATTTCAATCTAAATGATTAGTCAATACTAATATATTTATTGTTCCAAGATTCGGTTTCGATATTGCTTTAAAATGTTCTCTTTTTAAATGTAAATACTTCTGCTTCCTCCACACATACATATAACACTCATAAATGTACATAGACAAGTGTCTCACTTCAATAGTTTTATGTACGATTTAATAAAAATCTTTATCATTTCCAAGGCGATTGGCTTGTATTCAGAAATTTCACACATAAACACATAAATTCTAAATTATTCTAACTACCTGTATTTTATATTCATTCTAAACATAAAATGATGTTTATTTATTAATGAGTAAACATATTAAAGTAAAACTAAAAATCACATAATTGTCGAGTTTGATATCATGTTTCCTTATAGTAAAGTTGCGTGTAAGCAACTCCATTTTTATCAATGATGAATGAAATGCTTCCACTTTTATCAAATAAAGTATATCAATACAGTCAGAATTATTTAGTAAAATTTTGGCAAGTTTTGGTTTTGCAAATATAATTTACATCTATAAACAAAATCATTCGCGCCACATGATTTCTTCATACTTGCAAATTGATATGTTAAAGATATAGTGAATATTCACAGTATCCGCCATTTTCGTTGGTATATTGATATTGATTAATTGATGGCTCTTTTTTAGATCTACACTATAAATCATTAAACTAAGTAAATAGAACATTGGGTTACAATGCTAGAAACTATAGAAAAAAGGATTCTGTGCGTTTAAAAAAATATTATAACGTCGAATATAATATTCGAACTATAAGATAATCGAACACAAGAAGATTATTGGGAATAATTTCCTGGTATGAAAACAGATTATGAATAAACATATAATTATAATTATAAATAAAAAAAATTATATGGATTCCAAAAAATAAAAATTTTGAGTTTATAATGCAGATATATTTCAATAAAATGAATCGCTTTAGCACAAAATTAGTGTACACAATTTTTGCTTCCTTCAAACCTTGGAAATGAGGACTCATTTTCGTTAATCTAAAATTATATTTTAAAAACTGAATGAAAAGAAAAACTTTAAGAACTTTTCAGTTTAGTATAAATGTTAAAGAAATAAGATATAGAAAAAGAATGTTGCATAGTTATTATACACAATTTTTTTTTCTGCAGGAAACTTAAATTGTCATAGTTTGAGTGAGGGATGAAGTACACAAAAGTTAAATTAGCTATATAGTTTCATGCTTTCAGAAAAAAAAAACTTCATCTGATATTTGAATTTAGCCATGATAATATGAGAAGCCTAACAAATGTTAATCAAACTTGAAACAACTAGCATTTCAATATCTGCAAGTGTACAATATAATTAGAGAATAAACGACATCATTGATATTAAATTTGATTTTCAAAATGAACCCCTTTTCACACAAACCTCTTATAGATTAGTCAACTAAATTCAATTATTCCGTATTCAGATACTCCAATACTAAAAAGTGTGCTTTTTATGTAATGATAGTTAAATTATAAATAAGAGTTTGCTTCTACTTCTAGTGTAGCGTGCTGAGAAATGCGATAAAGGCCACAAAGACTTATGACACGATTATACTATCTGACAAAAGGTAAGGTATAGGTATATTTTGTATACTTAAAGCTTTAATGCAAATATATATGCAAAACACTAATTATGCAAGTGAGCTAAGGAGACAGACAAGTAACGGTCCTGTGGTTAGTCTCTAAAGCTATGAACATCTCATCCTAATGATGACTAACGTCAAAATATTGAACTGAATCCTGCTTATTTCTTGTATTTAAACGAGACATTTTACACTTTATTTTTTGCATGTATATATATATTTGTATAGGTATACAAATTATATATATATATATATATATATATATATATATATATATATAGGTATATATATATTTGTATAGGTATACAAGAAAGGCTGTCTCTTGTTTTTGGACAAAGTTAAGATGAAGATGGTGGCGCGAAAGGAAAAGATAATCTTCTTTTAGACATGTTGATTTGAAACATGCACCAGCCTCTACATTTACGACTTTTTTACTGTCTCTAATTTTCTGATTATTCTTCTTTCATTTTGGAGTAATTCCCAAATTAACTTTGCTGGAGTCATTTAACCTTTTCCAGTTGGATTAACATATCATGACTAGTTAAACGAATAAGCAACTAATGTATTTACTTACAAGCCCAGACTATACAGTAGACATCGTCAAATTATAAATTTTGGTTTCACATTTAAAAAAAAAAATTTGAAGTTATATAAGAAAATGTTGAAACAATTTAGAGTTAAACTAATGATTATAAATAAAAGTTAACAGATTTGAACAAGTTAGCAAAACAAGGTTGATCAACTTGGCGAAGTAACGTCCTATCAGGGGGCGATATTCTGATAATATATATATATTTTCGTCAACACGAAAGGCCTTAGAGCATTGTTTCCAAATTTGTTTCATTGTGGTAAATTAATCCATTTATTACATCAAGTGTTATTTTGATTATTATTCATATATAATATATATATATATACACACACAAAACTAAAGTTTATCGGGACTCGGTCAGTTCTTCAGGTTCAAATTAAACTCTCATTGCCAACGTTTTATTTAAAACCTTTTTTATAGGCAGAAGTATAAATTTTGAAACAGAAAAACTAAGTATTACATTACAAATTATTTTTCTTTGTAAAATAATTACAAATTACAAATTATTTTTCTTTGTAAAATAATTTGTAATGTAATACTTAGTTTTTCTGTTTCAAAATTTATACTTCTGCCTATGAAAAAGGTTTTAAATAAAGACCGAAACGTTGACAATGAGAGTTTAATTTAAACCTGAAGAACTGACCGAGTCCCGATAAACTTGAGAGTTGTTTCTATTCCATGGTCGATACTTTTATCAATATATATATATATATATATATTACTAACACACCGTAAAGAGCAAACTGTAACATTTCCAATCTTAACCATAGTTGTTATGTTCTATATATTTTTAATAATTTATTTGAAAATCCATTAATGATCGTTATTATTATCACAGCTTTAACATGATGTTAAATCCTGTTAAACTCAAAAATCTTTGGAATTATACAGTGATTATATCTCCACACCAGTAGCAGGATTCTACTCGTCTCCGTACGAGGTTCAAAATCATCTCTGTCACTGTAGAAAGATCCTACTGTCTCTTTAATTTTTTGATGTACACTTTACACACTGTACTCGTTTTAACAAGTTTTTTATTATACATAACAAGATTTCAGTGCTTACTCGTAATACTATAGCAACATCTAAACCAAGATAAAAAAATGCATAAAACATAACAACTAGTGTTCAGTTTGAGTGTGACTCTGATCTTAGTTGGATTGTTGAATGATTTTTGTCTCACTTCTGAATTTTATATTGTGGATTAGAATCTGATATACTTTAAAATAGGAAAATTTTCCAACTGAAATTTTCAAATTAAAATACATAGAATACATAAAACAAAGCACTTACTCAGATGGATAATTCGAACTATAAAATGTCATGCATGAAAGATCAATGTTACTAGCCGGACGGCTTCCAACTGCCAGTCGACCACATCTCTTCTGTTTGTTCTTCTCCTGATGACAAAACTGGTATTCGAAATAATTCGTAGTAAATATTTATTATTCTCTTCTATGTTCTATCTATGTTAACAAGTATAAACTCTAAGAAATGTTAAACCTTTTAGTTTTTAAATAGAAAGAGAATATATGTATTTGGATGAAATCAGTTTCCCAATTTCAAATTAAACTTTAAATATCTTTATGTAAAATCTTTTTCATAAGTAAGTATTTATAATATATAAAATAAAAAAAATTATTGAAAATTGCATAACTAAATAAATTTAACATGAAAATATACTCTATAATTAAAATTACGACTAGAAAGCAAAAAAAAGGCTAAAAATCACGATTCTCTATCATTTTGGTTACACACCGTCTTCAGGAGAGGATAAGAAGAAATATAGCAGATAAGACGTGATAGCGCTCACCAACCGACGCAGAGTGACAGGTTTATATATGCATCAACGTAAAAATCACAAAAAAAAATCAAGAAATAGAATTAAGATCCTATGAGAAAAATAACTGATTTTCATCCAAACAACACGATATATATATATATAAAGATTTCACATAAACACGTGAAACAACAATCAATGATCAAACCACAATAAGAAATGAGAAAACAAGACTAAGATCTTTCAACCGTAACAAGCGGTCTTCGTCAGAGTCAAAAACCCAACTGACTCTGACGAAGACCGCTTGTTACGGTTGAAAGATCTTAGTCTTGTTTTCCCATTTCTTATTGTGGTTTGATCATTGATATATATATATTATATATATGTATATATGTTATATATAGCAGATTTAAAATGGAAATGAAACTATATTTAAGGTCAATAAACTAAAAAGAAATAAAACATACAGAAATTATTTAAAAAAAAAATACTTTTATTTGGACATTCATTACTATTAACCAAAAAAGCATTGCTTCAGCCAGAATCTATCATTGAGTTATATACACAACTATAAAGGAGGAATAGTTGACAAAGCTGATTAAAAACCAAAGTCAAACGACGAAAAATATTGTAAATAAGAATTCAGTAAGAACTGAAATAATTTAGTTCAAGTTATTAAATTTCTATGTTAGATTAAATTACAAATCAATCAAAGTTCTAATTTGTTAGCAGCTTCATTTTAACCTTAAATTGTATATAGCGAACTTGACAAGAGCTTGCATGTAATCACTCTTTTCACATGTTTCTTAAATTCTTCACCTCTCTCTGAATGAGCAAAATAACCAGACTTTTATAACCCCATGACTGGTCAGAACATGAACAAATCTTTTCCCAAATCTGACAGTGCATTTGAAAAGGCTGTCTCTTGTTTTTGGACAAAGTTAAGATGAAGATGGAGGCGCAAAAGGAAACTTCAACGGGAACAAGGTCAGCCGTCCGCACTATAAACCTCTGCACCAAGTCTCCAAGTGAAAACAGTCTTTCTCATTTTATTTCAAAAAGGTTTAAACACTTTTCGTAAAATTTCATCATAATCTACAGAATTACGAGTTATTTTAGGTATCACAACTTTTCTTAAATTAGTTAAATAACTTCAAATGTTTTATTTTAAATTATTCAAATTGAATCTAATATTTATATTACCTCCAATAAATGATTTCCTATTTGACATGCTTAGGTAAATTGGATAAATTACTCTTTGAACTTTATTTTTGAATCACTCCTGTTCTACCCATCCTTCTGAAGTTCATATCACTAGACGAAGAACAGTATGAATTATGCAAATATATATTTTCCAATGGGGGGAGGAGGGGGGAACTATTAACTAAATTTGTAAATTTTACAGAATTTTTCATACGATTATTTATTTCACATGGTTTCCTTCAAACAACATTATTATGGAAAGTACATTGTCAATAAGTTTTCTAAACTTCCTACATTTTTGCTATTAAATAATGATTTAAGATTATTTACTTAAGTTTATCAAGCAAAGTTATTTTATTTTAAAAACTAACTAATTTTTTTTAAACAAAATATAAAGTGTAAAGCGTATACGAAGATTTTTAATCATTATGGCATATGGTAGAAATCCCGATATGTAGGAACAAGAAGAAAGGATCTTATGCACATGATAAAATTGATCATATAGGAAGGTTTTATGTTTTTATGTGAAGGTATAACTCGATAAATGGAAAGGAATATACGAGGAGGACCACTCTTGCTGAACAGTGAGACTTACGAGACGTAAACATGAGCTTTTGAATTAATCTAACTCCAATGAAGGTAGTTTAAGAAGTGGGGATTATTTAGAAGGAGTGATAAAAAGATAAAGGTGTAAGGGCTAAATACATAAGAAAGATACAAAGAAGTTTTGGCAGGTTTACAAAAAACTCGATGCTATGAATAAGGGGCGGTTAAAGAAAAAAAAACGAATAGCAAAAAAAAAAAGAGAGAGGGGGTTGTAGGTGCAAAAAGTGCGACCTATGATAAAAAGACTGACCTTGGTCTGATAGTCGATGGCAAGCATACAATCGGAGTAGCCGTTCTCTGACTTGATAGGCGGCATATTGGAGGCCGGAGGGACGGCTTCGCGGTGGTACCACGGGTACATGGCTACGAGAGCATCACACGTTCACTGGGCGGCCAATCTCCAGACAGGTCCTGGTGCACTCGGCTGCTCTCGCTCCTTCTCGGCTTCTTCCGTTACATCCACCCACCACCAGTCGCGCTCCCATCCCAAACAAATAAATCTATCCACCCATAATCACCTAACACAGACATCCCTGCTGACTCGCCACGCCCCTTGTTGTTAATTTTAAAAATGATGCTTTACTAATTATGGTTTTTGACATTGATACAAAGATAGCATAAAAGAGTTGAAATCATAGAATTCAAAACAGCTTATATTGTGTAAGTTGTAAAATCAAATACATCAAATTGATATATGTTTTTTCCATTCACGTGATTAGCAGCACTTTTCACACTTTTTCCCCACTCCTCCTACCCCTAATATGCTAAGACTAAGACTAAGGGGCTAGCCCAGGCATGGGGAACCCGCGGCCTTAAGGCCGCATGTGGCCTTTTGAACCGTGAAATGTGGCCTTCTACAGTTTGTTGAGAAAAATGTTTCAAAATATAAAGAATTACAATTATGGTAATAAAGACAAAAAAAAATTCTGGCATTTAGGAAGAAGACTATTCATTAATCATTTCTTGAAAAGTCTAAGCTTATGGAAAATAATTTTCCTGGGTTAACAAATGTAATAAACGAAGGCAGTAAGGACACTAGTGAATCTTTTGAAAGATGCAAAACAGATTTAGATATACTGATCTAGTAATATAATGATAGATCAAGTATTTTACAATATAACTATTATATAAGAATTTGCTTAGCTATTCTTGGTGGCCTTATTGGGGAAGTGGACGGTGCTAAAATGGCCTTTACTACAAGAAAGCTTCCCCACCTCTGGGCTAACCCAACTATATGAGAAGGTATAAGGTCACTTGTAATATGTAGCTACACTTCTCATCACTACCTGTAATTCACAACTCATTGCGAGTACTCCTTTTTGACTGACTCTCTCCCGTTTCTCGACTTTGTTTGATTGACATTGGTTTGGGTGCAACTGATTTCACTTCGGCCACTCTTGAGTGGATATTGATCACACTCGTAGTGGGCAAACAAACCCTTGCAAAACTATTTTCAGATTTGGACTCATTTACATATTTTGAGATTAACTGAATTTATATTGTAGGATAAGGCATCGATATATGTGGGTGTGTTGACATTCATTCATAATATTTAATCATTCTACTCGTATAAAACTTTAACAAAGTTTAAACTCCAATTGGAGAAATAACATAAAAAAGAGGCATTATTAATCGGAAGGATAGTCACTCATCATAACTGTGTACCTAACCTTACTATTTCTATGATAATGGGACAATTCATGTTAAAGTGAAGCTAATTATTACCTATAGTGACACTTATCATTAGGGATTTTATTTCCTAAATCATAGGGTTTAATTTGTGCTAATCAATTAACCTATTCAATTTTATTATTGAATTGTATTCATTAAGTACAATTCCTTGAAAACACTTGCTAATTTTTCTAAATAAACCACGACAAATAAACTTTCAATATAATTAGAAATACTGAGAACCACCATTAAGAAAAAATGATTTGATTAAATTGATTGTACGTTTTTCTTGTTCATGGGAGTTGTAACAGTCAGAAATAGATCAGTCCACATTTCTTACTTTTTTATAAGTAAATAATAGTAACCATGAAAAAAATCTATTTTGAGATTTCAATGGATTTACATGTCCCCTTAATACATTTTTTTTTATCTCCATGTATGTATACAAAACTTTGTAGACATATTACAGTTAACAGTGCTTTATTGTTAAAGTTGATACTCAAAATAGCTCTTGCAGGGTAGATCATCTGTAAAGTAATATTCCTTTATGAAAACCCCATGTTATTGATCATGATCAGTCTCTATGACTATGGTTTTTTCTCTCAAAATAATAATGCTTAAAATTTATAGTTTTCCTGTTTTTATTAACATCACATTAGGATTTACAGGGAAAAAAATTGAATTGACCTACACTCCACTTTATTATTAAGTAAACATAATGTCAAACACATTGAAAACTGATTTTTGTTTTACTTTAATGAGGCAATACATATAATAATAATAAAATGTTTACAATTTGTTTATAGGTGGCTATAATCATTTTGTCAGTTAAAGAACCTTTAAATATTTATCAATCTGACATATAATTAAAATTATGAAAATTAATGTTATATTCCTCTATATGTTGTACTGCTTTATACTAAATGTTTAATGACCTTCATAAATGGACATAGAGAACTAATCCTCACTTTTGTAGTTTTAGGTATTATTTGACAACAATTTTTTGTCTTCTCCTATTCAATTGGATGTAATTCAGATATAATTTAATATGCAATTTAATTTCATTACTTTCGTGATAATGGCAAAATTTCAAGACTCTAGAGTTAGTAGTTTAGGAGAAAAAAAATGTCACCTGAAAACATATTTTTACAAAAACAGTGATTTTTACATGATGCAATATTGTCCCCAATCAATAGGACACATCTAAGCTATATTGGTTGTAGCTTGCACTTTTGGATTGTATATTACACTTCAGCGTGCCCACAAACTTTTGGAACACACTGACACAGACATCATCAAAATATGTACCTAAACAATTGACTTTGGGGACCCCAAAACATATATGAGTAAATCCGTCAAAATCTCGAGATCGAATTTTTTCATGTTGACTATAAGTTACCTAAAAATTTAGAATTTTGTTTAGCCATAAATGCCACATTACCTTAAAAAAAAAAATGAAAATTGAGGCTTAAAATTGAATCTGTGAACTTCTAAACATGGCGCTGATCATATCTATCAAGGGACCATAAAGAAATTGAGCATAAACCTTTTTCATTATTTTCAAATGAACTGAATATTTTATAATAAATCACGTTATAGAAAAGTTGTATTGAAGTACTCAGAACATTTTGCGAATTCATTTTTCTTTGTTCAGAATTTTTCTTTTGTTAAACTACTAATAATAAAATCAGGAGTGGCCTACACTCAACTTTACTATAAGTAAACTTAATATCAATGTTCTTGGGTATATATTATATATCGCCTAAATTTTGCATAATATAAATATCTGAATGGGAGATGTTTATTAGTCTTTCATTCCTGAGGTAGTACAGATAGTGATTGATCGACTTATCAATATATAAGCTGATTTTTGTACATCACACAGCTGATGTAAATAATTTTATTAGTACAACAAACACAATAACATTGTGAAAAGCCAAAGTGAAAGTTTCTTGATATGAAATATTCTGATACAAGAGAACATAGTTTTTGTTCAAATAGCCAGTGGATTACATCGTTTACTTGACCTCCTTATACATTGAATATTTAAGTTAAATTTTCAAATTTAAAACGGGAAAATACTCTTATTGCCTCTGAAAAACATCATAAAAATCGAAGAAAAAATGTCGTTTTAAGATAATTTATAATTAAGGATGTACGATAATTACATTTAATAATCTTCAAACGAAAGATTTCAATTTTGAATTATCTTTTACATTTTTGGTCTTCTATAAAATTATCATACTGGGAATTTTATGGCTTCTTAGTACTTAATAAAATCATTTTTCTTCCGTATGTAAATTAGTCAGTTTACATACTCAAATCATGAATCAAATCATTGAATCAAAGTCAAAGCCAACTATTCAATATAATTTAAATCTATTATAGTTGGGAGATTCTAATTTTTGAAAATAATAAATATAAATTATTAGACTAGAATGGTAATGTTCAAAGGAAAAGATGAGCAAAGAAGGAAGACACTTGAGATGTTATATACTCGTATTAAAAAAGATCTAAGTTCGATTAATCATAGAAGTGATATTACTAATTTAAGTAATATTTATTCTGGAGTGTTGTGCTGAGTTTTAGTGAAATTTGATGTATTTAGTTCCTTTGAGTGAACAGTGTTGAGGTTATTTGTAATGTTATCTTATTAGTCTAGTCAAAGGTTTTGTCCGGTTAACATTGTTGTTCCTTTAAATAATGTAAATTTCATTTTCTTAGTTAAAAAAAATTCTTACTTCTGTAAGTAATATTGTTTTATGTAATATACATAAATTGTAACAATCCATTTTCATATTGTGTTTCAACATGTTTCATTTTCATTTTCAGTTTCATTTTCAACATGTTTCATGTTGATATGTGATTTCTTATTATCCTTTCTTTGTAGGCCTATGAAAAAGGTTTTAAATAAAACCGAAACGTTGGCAACGAGAGTTTGATTTTTTATCCTAGAAAATTGACCGAATCCCGATTAGAGAACACACCTACCTATTCTAAGAAACAGTCGATATATTATTGAATCTGCTATACATATCCGATGTTTTCTGTATCTAGTATTTCAGTTGGGTTTTTGACTCTGACGAAGACCACTTGTTACGGTTGAAAGATCTCAGTCTTGTTTTCCCATTTCTTATTGTAGTTTGATCATTGATATATATATATATATATATATATATATATATATATATATAATATATATATATAATACATATATATATATATATATATACATGTTTCATGTTGATATGTGATTTCTTATTATCCTTTCTTTGTAGGCCTATGAAAAAGGTTTTAAATAAAACCGACACGTTGGCAACGAGAGCTTGATTTTTTATCCTGGAAAATTGACCGAACCCCGATTAGAGAACACACCTTATATATATATATATATATATATATATATATATAAAGATTTCACAATCAATGATCAAACCACAATAAGAAATGGGAAAACAAGACTAAGATCTTTTCATTTTCATTTTCATTTTCTTATTGTGGTTTGATCATTGATTGTTATTTCACGTGTTTATGTGAAATCTTTATATATATATATAAATAAAAAGATTTCACATAAACACGTGAAACAACAATCAATGATTAAACCACAATAAGAATGGGAAAACAAGACTAAGATCTTAGTCTTTGTTTCCCCAAACATCCCTTTCTGGACATTAGTCCTTTCCTGTGCTTTCACCCTTTTAAAATACCACTCTTCCCTCCCACTCTTCTCAACTCCTCACCAGATGTTTTCTGCATCTAGTGTTCAGTTGGGTTTTTGACTCTGACGAAGTCCGCTTGTTACGGTTGAAAGATCTTAGTCTTGTTTTCCCATTTCTTATTGTGGTTTGATCATTGACATATATATATTTAAAATTTGGTTTTGCAAAAACAAAGACTCGTTCACAATATTCACAGGATAATAATAAGTATAATTTGGATACCCAAATATCTGCATTTTACAAACTCGATATAGAAATCAACAAACAAACTGCAGTAAAACATTTTGAAATCAGACTAAGATCTCTTGAAAGATCTTAGTCTGATTTCAAAATGTTTTACTGCAGTTTGTTTGTTAATTTCTATATATATATATATACACTTTTTTTCGTTGGAAATACGATCCAAAACCGAAAATTAGAGACTGTAAGTGTGTTCTTCTGATTTCTCTATGTTTCTTTGTTTATATTGAACTATATATATATATGAAAGATTAATAATCAACAATAACTTTTGATAGAATATATGAAATTAAACACCACAAAAAAAACAAATAATATTATATATAATGCTCTAAGGCCTTTCGTCAAAACATCATCAGAGAGCTAAATGAACTAAACAACAAGTATATTAGCAAGTTAACCTGGTTGATTGAACCAGGATTACCAGCAATCCTGAAGACTTCAATCAACCAGGTTAACTGGCTAATATACTTGTTGTTTGGTTCATTTAGCTCTCTGATGATGTTTTGACAAAAGGCCTTAGAGCATTATATGTAATATTATTTGTTTTTTTTGTGGTGTTTAATTTCATATATATATATATATATATATATATATATATAGTGTTAAATTGTTACAAAAGATTGTTAAAATTTGCAGAGGTAAAAAATAAACAACAGTAATGCTAGTTTTTAACTGTTGAAGTTTTACAAATTTTACTGTTCATTTACTAAGTTTTTTGGAAGTCAGGCTATGAGTTTAGAATGCTTTGCGAAACAAGTGATATTCCAAGAGCGGCACTTTGGTAAACACAGAACTGTTCCTAGCCCCCCAGGAGCTATTTGTCCACTCAACAATGTTCATATTTCTTTACATTAGCGTTACTAAAAGTTCTATGGATGAAAGTACTAAATATTAAAAACATTCTTGAAGTAGACAGTAATAAAAAATGGAGTCCTAATTTTTTCTGAAAGAAAAATGTATTTTTTAATGTTGAAAAAATTTTAGCTAATAGCTTATATTGATGGGTCCTACAAGCAAGATTTCTGGCACATCAGCTTATTAGAAAGATTTTAATTAAATATTTAAATATCACTCTAAATCGGGAATTCTAGGGGTTTTTACAACTTCAGTTTAAAAAAATATTCTACCATAGTTCTTACAACAAATTCAGTTTAAAATAAATATCTGTTTGAGGAAAGAACTAAATTTATACAACTGAGGAGAAGAATTCAGGTAATAAGTATAATTACACCAGATTATTGGATATAATTGAACTAACTTCTGAGATGATATAAATAAACACCTTGTGTGAGGATTTGTTTGAATTTTTGTGTCCAGGTGTTGGACTCGACTTTCATTCAAAGTCATCATCGAAGTCAATGAGAAGGAAGAGTCACCCATTCTCGTAGGACTTGCATGCGTGTGACATAATAAACATAAACATGGTTTTTACGACAGTCGTAAGTGCAGACACTTGTGCTTGCAATTAAAGAAACTACACACTAAACCTGTCGGATAATTGAAGATGACGTAGCACCGGGACAGCAGTACCGGATATCGTCTGACATTCACCTGTACCATATATATTTCTTAAAGGTGAACAAATAATTTATATTTGTAAAAAACTGTTTTGACTTATTTATATTTATAGTGTATTTTTTTGAAAACTTAGAAATTTGAATTTATTTATAATATCTGATTTGAATGTAATTAATTACATATTGAACTAACAGTGTCAGTAAACACTACACATAAGAATTAAAGTAAATAATTTTCCTTTTTATTAAACAACAATAATATGTATAATCAATTTTTAAATCATTTAAGATTAATGATGAAAAAATTCCCAGGAAATACTTTGATAAGAGATATTAGCAATAACACTAATCTACTTATTATCTAATCTAAAAAGCTTTAAAATTTCAAACCAACCAAAAACGCAACAATATAAGAATAAATAAAGATGAAATATTTATATATTTAATAAATAATAAACGTGTTCTGCAATATTTTAATATACAAAGAAATATTTATGCCAGTCGAACAATGTAAAAAAGTATAAACCACTTTTCAAACCAATGGAGGGTTTTGATTACAGTATAAGCCTCAACAAATAACTGAATCCCTTTTAAAAATTCGTTTAGTGTACTTTAGGGGGCAACACTAGTGTTATATCAGTCAATCCAATTCTGAGGTCTGTTGGACTAAATGTTCCTTTAGCTGAATTTAAATTAAATACATGGAGGCCCTGTTATTAACAAAGCCCTATTAATAAGAGGTTCCTTAAAGGTACTCCTTTCCTACTAGATCCAGCTGAGCTCCACCGAGTGTTATGGGAATTGAACTCTCCTAGTAGTATCAAAGGCGTAAAGAACTGTTGCATCAAGACTGAGTTCATACAGGTCTCAAAAGCATTCTCGCCGATAAAAGCCTCCATGCACAATTCCATCCTCGGTGGTGGTTTTTTTCTTTAAGAAAAGACTAGATGCACATTTGCCTCGGCTTAATGTACACCTCTTTAATTCACAATTCAAATGTTTTGCACTTTTCTTCGTAGGTCATTATACCCCTTTACCTGTCCTCAAATGTTCCAATCTATAACAGCACTTCCATGTGAGCTGGTTGTTGGTCAAACTCCTTCACACCCCCTCCGGGCAGCCACTTTTCCTTTTTTTCTGAATGTGTTTCACAACACTTACTTATATCGTTGACATCAACGTCTCAAGGAAAATTAGGAAAATGAAGTTGAACATTTAATCACCTCTCCAAGAACTTCGATTGTCTAGATATCTTTTGGGGTTGGGAAGATAAAGTTTTACATATTTTTTTCTTGCATATATATATATATATATATATATATATATATATATAAGATATATATATCAGATATATATATATAAGATTTCACATTTTCTGTTTGTGATTTTGTTTGTGATTTTCTGTTAATTTAAGATTTCACATTTCACATAAACTATTCAGTTGGGTTTTTGACTCTGACGATGACCGCTTGTTGCGATTGAAAGATCTTAGTCTTGTTTTTCCATTTCATATTGTAGTTTGATCATTGATATATATATATATATATATATATATATATATATATATATATATATATTCGCGCTCCATTCTTCGACGTGGGGAGATCTCTCTCACTTCGTCCTCTCTTCTAGTCTACTCCTGATGACGAACAACAGTTCAAAATATTGAATTCTGTAAGTGTTCTTTTTATTCACTTTTCTGTGTCGTGTTTTGTGTAATTTAAAGTTATATATATATATATATATATATGGCAGACTACGTTATTAGACAGCCTGTATTGACTGCCACTACTTTTATCACTGTCACTCCTTATGTTTTCCTAGTTTTAAGTCTTACATTTTTTTCGTGTCTGTTTTGCTATTAGTCGTATGATATTACAACTACAATATGGGATTTTATTTACCGTACGAATTTTCTGGATTTATTTGTCTATCATCAACTGCAAACACCTATTTGATTTGGAAGACTCCTTCACAATTATCACAGTTGAAAAGACCTTCACAAGGACAATTTCAGTACGTAACGCGTACCTAGATGCATATCTGTCGTTGCAATCGACGCCGTATGGATATCTGATCAAATTTTAGGTACTTGCAACATCTCAAACATGTCGTATTGTATGATCGCACTTTTAAGGAGTAATATACCACCGATATTTTATGATTCATAGTAAGACCAATAAATGTGAGGATAAACGTAAGAGTCTGATTTGCTTTTCCTCCAACTCTTTGATTTCGTTCATCAATTACGGACGTTGATGGCTCCCTGCAAAAATTTAGTATACAATAAATTATAACTGTTACCAAAAATTTCACAACCGTATGAGGCGTCTCATTACTGAAAATTATTAATGAATATTATTTGTAATTATGCCAAATAAAATAGACGTATTTAGTTATTTTTTAAACACTGTGTCAAGTGTGTATATACGTTTCATTACCTTTATCAACATCATTATATTTCCTTAAAATGAAAAAAGAAAAGATCCAGGCTTTAATTCCTTCCTTCGGTTTGCTCTCTTTCAGTCTCAAGCAGTAGGTTGGGTCTGCTTTGTTCCGGACGACAGGTCTTTCTGAGACGGGAAAACAGACACCGGATAAGGCGGTAAAGCTAATAGTTCTCATAGAATAGCCGCTATAAATTACACTCTTAAATGGTCAGTCATTGGTTATAATGAACCATTTTCATCAATTCATACATTAAATTTTTCATAGTTTTTGTAATACTACAACGAATTTCAGTTTCATTGTGATTTTTAACAAATTTTTAAATGCTTAAGCTTTTTTTTAAAAAAAAATTGAATTCCATAAGTTTTTTAGATTTTTTAACCGATGATCTCAGCACATCCGTTAATAAAATTTTGAAGTAAACATTAAGGTTATAAATATATGTAATAAATAAAAAAATGTATATGTAATAAATGTATCATGCTAGGAAATTCCAAGAAAAATAGTATTGACCAGACACTACTTTTCTTGATTTGTTCTCTGCTGGTTTAGGACATTGTATCTCTTTTGAGTAGGATTTGAATCTTCAACTACAGAACACCAATTATTGCTATCAACATGTCTAATAGGGTTCCAAAATATTACATTTATAGCATTAGTTTTATTAAAAATTTCATTTTAGGCTAAGTCATTCAGCCTAAATAAAATAAAGCTAAAACATTGTGGACGCATTACCTACCAAACTCTATATTACCAGTCCACCAGAGTATTCAACTATTATCAGATTCTCATATAATCAATTGAATGCATTAATTTGTTTAACTTGACAATATCCATTTTGTTAATTATAATAAAATTGATATCATTCTTCTAAAACCATCTGACATGTTCTTGAAGAAGGAACTGTACTATTGTCATTTTTTGTGTGATATTACACTTCCTATATTTTAAGTTCGTGAAATATACAAAAAAAAATTTGATACGAAATTTAAGTTTGATGAATCACAATTTTAAGTGGCTTAAAATTAGTAACCGTTTTGTCATAAGGAAGGAAAAGGTAGCTTCCCCATGCTTGAATATTATCCAAAAACAATGAGGTTATTAAACACACCAACTACCACATGCCTAACATTCAGATTTTTAAAGGTATGACAGGTATATTAACTAAAACTTTCACTAGACAACAATGGTCACACTGCAAAACAACATAAAATATAGGGTTGATTTGCATTTGCCTTAAAATTTTTAAGAATGTTATTCTTCTTTCATATCATGTTAACTCATTGAAACAACTTCAAATTTCTATTATTAAGTTTTTAAATAACTATCTGTTAGACTCAACTTTATAAAAATGTGTAGTTAATGTAAACAGGTCCAACAAGTACAGCATCCATTATTTCAAGTTAAGATTTCAGTTTTTTAGGACTATATTACCCTTCATTGTAATCGGATATTTCTGAAATTATTTTTTACAACTTACTCATTTTAATTAAATTTTATTGTAAAATTCTTAAAATATACCATGTGTCATTTTGAACCACTTTTAAACTTTTAACAAAAAAAAGTATTCAGGGCATGGTGTAGTAATGGAGTGATTAAGCGCCTCTAATAGCCTCTAACACTCAACTCCGACTTTCGGCCTTCACGAGGCTACCCTGTTTACCTACTATATGAAGGGACAAGTGAAAGAGGAGGAGAAGGTGATCAGGGGCTGGGCCTGACCATCTTCATTTCACAACCTTCCTAATCCCCAAATCCCCTCCCTTTATCTCAGCAGCAATCTAAGGTGTTATGCGATCCATGCCAAAAGATGGATGATGCTATAAGTCTGAATGGTTTATGCAGATTCTGCAAAAAAAGAGGAAAAAACACCGTTGCATCTGCTGCCTGACTGTAAGGCAGCTTTACTGCACAGAGGTAGGTGCTGTGGACACTCAACAAAACCATAGAAAAACTTTTACCGCTGGACCCAGCAAAAGTGCTGATCTTCTTGCAGGCGTTGAAGCTAACTGCTAGGGTACTTTAGTACAGAAGAGGGGAAGTACAATATTTTTTTTTTAAGACGCAATGCTATGTTCACCCTCAAATACTAATAATAATAATAATAATTCAGCGCATCCTCTCATAAGGAGCTATTTTTAGGTAGCATCTCATTATGGTCTTTCAAATGTTGGGTCCAGTATAGTCTCTCCACTCTTCAAATTAATCACAGTAAAAATTTATAAATTTTAATGAAAACTTGTCCTATTCAGGTTACTGACAAAATCTGAAGCATTTTCAGGTGATACGATAATCAGTTTTCAAAATACTACAATAATCCAAACTTTGAACACTCTAGAGTTGGTGGTTTAGGAAAAAAAAAGGAATGCTTTCTAAACTCAGATTAAGCCAAAAAATTGATTTTCCCATAATGCAATATTATCAAAAAGCTAAATTAGTGCATCTGAATTAAAGGGGCTTAATTCCACTAAATATGAACTTAATCCATCAAACTGTATGACCATTTGGGTCATACCATAACCATTCCAGAAACTTTATTATACACATCTTCCCCACGCATCCATACACACATCTTCATCATGTAAATTTGTCCCAATCTCAAGAATATTTTTTTTCATAGTTACTATAGTTTACATATAGTAAAGTAAAAAACATCAAAAATAGACTCAACAAAATTCATAATGTGGTAATCCGTCAATATCTCAAAATCGAAATATTAATTGTACTAATTTACTTTATAATATTAATAATATACTTTATTTTTAATTAATGTACTTTATTTTTCGTAAAGTAAACAAACATTTGAGTAATCTTAACTTATCAATCATTTTTTGATAAATCAATATCCTAAAATCAACATATGCACACTCTATATTAACATAAATGTTTTTATAAATCATATATAAAACATGAAATAAGACTTAAGAGAAAGAAGTTTGTTGGCGAGAAATACTTGATTCCTGAATACTGTAGTTACTGTTGATTATTCTGAAGAGAGAACAACATTCCACTGTAATGAATATACCGGCCAAAGGCAAACAAATAAATCAAATCTCGTCTTCCATTAAAAACAATAACAATTAATAACAGCAAAAATAACTGAGGTTAATTAATTCCAATTGCAAGGGGTGTTTTGAGCTTCGCTTTGTATAAATTAGGCGGGTATCCGTGCACCTGTTTACATTGGTCTCAATTAATATGTAGGTCGAGGGAGAGAGGCAGGAAGGGTGTTTTTCTTGGGAAGAACATCTGTCCGCAGCTTTTTCGACTTACACCCGAGAAGGGTTTTTTGGAAGCCCGCTGGCATGAAGCATCTGTTTGGCCCGTGACCGATAAAGAAACACTGATTTTATACAACCCTTATTATGCATCAAAAACATCCCCATTTATTAGTCAAACAAAATCTTTAGAAAAACTCCTCCTCGATTGCCAGTTTCAAATTAGGACACGGATACCCTTCAAATTACATGTGATTTTTTTTTAACTCATCAGAAACATCTAAAAGTTATTCAATTATGTTTAAGTGATAAAACTACGTGTTATATTAAGTCTCGAGTTTGGTACTGAATGACAGAAATATATAAGATATTGAAGGGTAAAAAGTGTTTTATTTCGCCATTTAGTTAGTATTGAATAGTTAATTTACAAATATATTAAATTACTAGGAAACGTACTCGTCTTTGACGGAATCAAAAATTCTATTATACTTGGTATTCCATAATACCATGGAATACCATACCAATAGTATTATACTAATACTATAATCAGAAATTATAGAATAGTAGAATTTATCATTATTAGTACAGTGTTAAACAAATGCCTCTGTATACACCAAATTAGCTGTCTGTCCTTCAGGTTCACGGAAGAACAAACAGTTGGAACCTCTTACTCTTGGGCAAGCACACTGCAGTTGACCATATGAGAAAAACTTGGTCTCGCTAGCTTGAATTCCTGCGTTAGATAAAGTCTCCCTTTGCGACTTAGTTAACGTCATTGCGAAATAGACTCTCAAAGGACTTTGCAATCATTTCAACGGAAACAGACAGTGGCTCGGAATCAATGATATGGATGGTATACACACAGACTCCCCATTCCACATCCAGTCATAATGTCCACCTCTATGGCATTTTGTGCAGAGCACAAACTCAGAGTCGTATCCCATTGCACATTTCCCAGGCAACATGAAAGTTAGTATATATTTTATTCTGTTGATTATATACTATTTTTGTTAAAAAAATAGAGCGAAGGTAAAACGCACAATTTAGTTATAGTTATTTTATTATCAAAATTCGTAAAATGTACAATATGTCACTTTTCATCACTTTTCAATTTTAATAAAAAAAACATTCAGATCATCCTCTCAGTAGGAGCGGATATCTACTATATTTGTAGATACCATCTCATTACCTGCTGTCCATCAATGTAGGGACCAGTATTGTTTCCACAAACTTTCCAAATTAATGACAGTGATTTGAATAATTTGCATTATTCATACACACCTTTATATATATATATATAATGAAAGGTCCGTGTGGACAATAAACACTTTTAAATAAGTTTTTAGGCTATTGTAAATACAATATATTGTAATTACAATAGCCTAAAAAGTAAATTTGTAGAGCGAGGTTACCCTCTCCCCTTCCTAACCAGAAGACTGGTTCCTGCCACGACCCCACACAATCCTACATCAACCTCCTCTTCCTCTCCCTCTGGGTCTCCCTACCTTATAACAACCTACTTCCCAGGTATCCACAGACTGGGTACCATCATTAAAGAACTTTTCCTGATCATATCCTCTTCCCCAGCCACCTCCAAAACCTTTCCTAATCCGCCACGCCTATCCTACAGACGTCCTCCCAACCTTGGCAATTTTCTTTCGCACAGGAAGCTAACCTCCACGAGGGCAAACAGTTTGCCCTCTGGAGCGCAACTGTGCGGACGTCGAGGTTGCCTCACGTGTCCCATTATAAATCCCCAACCACACTTCACAGCTCCCCCCCATAACACCCTCTATCCTGTTGCAACTGACTGCTCGTGTACCTCCAAAAACTGTGTGTACCGTTTGGAGTGTACCAAGTGTGATTCGTTCTACGTAGGCCAAGCATCCACCAAGCTTAGTCTCCGTATGAACAATCACAGAGCTTCAGTCAATAGTCGCTCCCATCTTCCATTGCCATACATGCCAATAGCCACGGTCTCCCTTTTAATGAGTGCTACAGGTTACAGATTCTGCGACAAATACCCCCTGACAGCAAAGATCTCACACTACGAGCCTCCGAAGAAGCCCATATTTGGCTATTAAGTGCGCGTAGTGCACCTGGCCTCAATCTAAAGTGATAATGTCTAAAAGTTCCTTGCCTTTTCACATTTTTTATTAAATTATTTCATTTGTTATTATTATTTGTATTCTTAGTTTTATTTTATTTTATCATAGCTTAGTCAGCACTTTTGTTTATGTATCAATTTCTCTGTATCAATTTCCCTTATTTTTTCAATTTTTTCTTTTTTATATATTTATTGTTTTCATATTCAATTATTTTATTTTATAAATTATAAATTAATTATAAATTGATTCCTGTCTACCTTATTTTCTGTGAACGGGCGCGCATGCGGCAACACTGTTGGTCTCCAACCGTCTCTGATCCAGTGCGCTTGGTTTCCCTCTCTTATCTCTCCTGAAGACGGTTCAAACCGAAAATTAGAGACTGTAAGTGTGTTCTTCTGATTTCTCTATGTTTCTTTGTTTATATTGAACTATATTTGTCCGTTTTGGATCGTATTTCCAACGAAAAAAAGTGTATATATATATATATATATAACAGATTCAATAATACATCGACCGTTAGAATAGGTGTGTTCTCTAATCGGGGTTCGGTCAATTTTCCAGGATAAAAAATCAAACTGTCGTTGCCAACGTTTCGGTTTTTAACGGAATATATATATATATATATATATATATATATATATATATATATATATATATATGGTATATATAATAAAGGTGTGTATGAATAGTAAGCTTGGGAAGCATTATGAAGAAATCTTAAGCAATGATCATCACAGGTAATAAGCAGATTCACTTCTACAAAGTTACATTATTACAAACAAATTACTAATAATTTTATATGATTGCAGCGATAGTTTATAAAGCAAACCACAAAATTTTCAATATGAGAGGCAAGGTGTTTGTAATCTTTACTGTTATACTAATGTTTTGTATAATACCTGAAATATGACACTCTTTATTACTGGAATATAAATTCATCATCCAAGCAAATGCTCTTCTCTATTTCACCAGTTTCGGAAAGTGTTTGTTACCAAAAGCTCTCTAGATCAGTCCCTTATTTTCAGTGAAATTTATCAATTAATTTTTACAACCTAATTTTTTTTTTGTTACCAATTTTGAACAGTTTTATCTGTGTTCATGACTAGGAGCATAAACTTTTTTTTTTAAAAAATTTCTCTTCTGTGTTTAATGAGTTCTTTGATTGTGTTATTTTCTGTATTTTAATGATTCTTCCATGTAAAGTTTCAAGATTTTCAAAAATTTAACAATATACCGGTTATAACAGTTTTGTATCCTGTTTGTCTTTTATCTCGTAAGTATAAGCAGGTTTCCTTGTGATTTTGTTTGTATGCCATTTTTTGATATGATTTAAAAAGACGAGTTCGTTCAATTGTGTATGCGATATAAGATATGTTCATTGTATATATGCTTTAATATCTTTTCAGTTTGTTCTATGTAGTGCAGCCTACAGCCATTACATGTAAATTTGTTTGTTCAATACATCTAATACTCTCTGTGGAACTAATTACCTCCGTAAAACTCAAATCGTTCAAATTTTTGGTTTTTATATTTGATTCTTTTAAAATTTTCATGAAATAAGTGTTTTAATAAAAGAAGTATTATAAACTCCGTATATGTATAGATGGTACGGCATTATTCGTGACAATCACTTTAAAATCAAAACATTTTCTGCCAAATTACTCAATTTAACAAAAATACTTCAAAATAAATGAAAAAAAAGTTATTTACAACTATCTCGATACCCATTTCCATGTCATTTTGTTAGATAACTTTGCCACTATTTATTAACTGTTATTTATAACAGAAAAATACAAGCGGTCAATTGTTGAGTTAAAATAGCTCTTGCTAAAGGAAGTATCTGGATGGGTGAGGTTGCAGAAACTAATGCCCAAGCGGTGGCAAAAAGAAGTGGATGGAGTGCGAAGGGATGTGTGTAAGGAGCGGGTGACGTGCGGCCTAATGACGAGAGGTTTTTGCAGGGGTCATTAGCCAGGGTGCACACCCCGTGTTCTCTGGCATCGCTCTTGGCTCTCCCCCTAACGCTGCCAGTGCTTCCCGCAACCTTCAAACAATCCTAGCAAACTTTCGCCTCCAACAACTCTCTGATCTGCTGTAGTCTTCCATCAGAAAATCAACACAACCCAGCATGTAATACATTAAACAATTAATTAAATATTAATTGCTACCTGACCCAAGGAACTTCGTACCACCTAACAGCCAGTGAATGTCGTGTTAACTTTAACTAAACTTCATTTAACCTTACTTACTAAATCATATACATTTAATAAATCTAATTATTAATATAACTGATAATCCGGAAGACACAGTCCTGCTTGCCTATAAATACTCAATTCAAACAAGAATAAAAACTAAAAAATCTGGAGTGGCCTACACTCAACTTTACTATAAGTAAACATAATATCAAGCTTGTTAACAACCAACCGATGATTTTTTGGATTAATTTGCATCCAAGAACCCATGGAAATCATCACAAAATATATCTTGATTAGGGTTAATTTGTTTACATTTAACAATTTATTCTTCTACCATATAATATTAAGTTATAGAACATTTAAAATTCTTTTAATAAACAATTTTATTTCACTTACAAAATATCTAAGTCAATTTAAACATATAAAAAAATGTAATGAAATCTGACCAGAAGGGTAGGTGATTTATTATGCCAAGACAAATTTTCATTTTTCGTAAATTTTAAAGTACCATTATAAATATATATATATATATATATATATATCGTAAATAGAGTAGGTTTTTAAAAAAAAATGTTTAAAAAATTACCAATTTTAGGTTTAATTGTTTGACAAAATTTTATTGTTACATAATCATCTTTTTTGCGTTATAAAATATTATCTGAGATCATAAAATGTATTATAACGTCCCTTCTTATTATTTTAATTTTCAAAAAAAATTTTTAACTCATTCCCGAATAACGAACTATTTTTAGGTATAACAAGTAAAGGTATGAGCATGAAATATACTGTTTAACTTGTCATGCTCTATTAAATGCTACTGATAATATATGTGGTATCATAATGACGTATTCATTTCAGAATAAATTATAATGCTGCCTAATTATGATGACTTTGATTTGTAGCTATAAATTAATTAAAGCAATTAGATATGATCAGTTATCAATATGGGTCAGCTCATCAAGTAAGTGGCTATTTAGACGGCGGTGTACGAACAGACATCGTCTACGTCTGCAAGAAAACATCGTCAAATATACAGGTTGATGACCTTATATTATAGTTTCTTTACAATTTGAAAAATTTATTATAAAATCAGATTATGAGATATCTTAACCAGATTTGTTTTAAATATTCATATATTAAATCAAACTCAAAAATATAACACTTACAAAACATTACAATAACTCACATTGATATTTCTATGAATTGTTGTCATCAGGAGTGAAGCCACACTGGAGAATCCTTTTGTAGTTGTCTTAGTAAAAGTGCTGCCAACATACACAGGGGGAAAAGGGACAAAAAATAAAGTAACTAAAAAAAAAACTAAATAATATAAGCAAAACAAATAATAAATTAAAATCATATAAAACGACTATATAAAGAAAATGACAGGAAATAAAAAAAATATAAAATTCTAAGTAATATATATCAATGATAACTCAAAAAGCAGTTAGAAAGTAATAAAAAAGGAACTAAAGTTTGGGATTGAATTCAGGTGTTATTCCAGCACCAAGAAGACTGATATCTTCCTCTTCAGAACCCTTCAAAGAAAATACGGTGTTGGAATCTGTGATCTGTTTAAGAATTTGTACAGGAGATCAGCTATTAAACTTGAGTCAATGAAAGTTTGGCTGTTGGATGGCAACAGGAAGACCAACGACCAACGACCAACGAATATATCCGCGCACTATAGTGCACGTCGTAACTAGCAGTTCCAGACCAGAGGCCTTCTACTGCTTGCTTACTGTGCTACTATAACTTGTAATGTCAGTAATTCATGTCAGATATTAAGTTCGTCTGTACAGTAATGATATCGTCTTCGCGGTCATGTGGTCTTGTTGAGGTCATGGTTTTCAATGTTTTTAGTCATGAGTTGGAAAAGTAGTCAGATAGTCAGTGGATGAAGTAATTGTTCAATGAGGTTGAGGAAGGTTGCTGGCAGGATTTAGAGTTTGTACAAGGAGGTTTCAACAGGAAGGTTGCTGTGCTACCCAACGGAAGCCATTCATAGTAATTGATAATGAAAGTTTTCACGTAGACTTACAGTGCACCTCGCAGCCGGAGCACCGAAAGAATATAAATGAATATCAATAAAATTAAGCTAAATAGGAAAACACTAGAAGACAATATTGAAATATTATATCAAGAAAATGACCATAGGAAGCTACATATTATTGAATCATGGAGTATAAAAGAGAAGAAGCCAAACTTTAACGATCACACCACTTGTTTTTCTAGATTTTTAAAGTTACATACGTGATAAGAACTAGATACAGTAAATAATGTTGTTGTAGTATAAATAGAAGTGGTTTAAGGTAAACCTGATGAAAACAAACCTGTTGATACAAAGTTATGTTTAGTTTTGTTGTAAATTTTTTTGTTGTAAATTAGAGTGTTTTAATTTATTTTCATAAATTAATAATTATTATATTAACTCAATTGTGAATTAAGTTAGTTTACGTTTTTTCCTTGATAATGGTCTATGTAGACCGAAACGTCGGATCTTTTGTAAATATCAAAATTAAATCATTTGGTGAACTGGTGTATATGTTAAAAATGAAATGCAAGACTCTTATAAGACAACTAAAGAAGGTATCTAGAAGACATACAAAGTTCGAAATAAACAAGGCATTTAACGAAATATATATATATATATTAACAAATATATATGTGTATATACATATATATATATAAACTTTAACACATAGGAAAGAACACAGGAGGTCACTACAGAACTCACTTCGATATTTCGACATCCATCGTCATCGGAAAGAAGTACGAAGTACTTGCGTTGAGAAGCAAACTACTACTCAACTGCTACGCATATATATATATATATATATATATATATATATATTGATTCAATTTTTCCCTGGTTAGTTTGAGACATGGCTGCTCTGAGTGCGGTCTTTCAGAGCACCGACTCCGAATGTTGTTGGTGTAGAACCAATGTAGGATGATTTACGGACTCACAGTTTCCTATGATACAATTGTATTAGTATACCACATGGGCCTTTTGCAGTAGTGGTTTTTGCTGTAAATTATTCTTGACTATTAAGTTTGTTGTACAAAAACATCTATAGTAAATTCTAATCTTCAGTCGGTCTTCAGAATTGATGCACTTCGTAATATATATATATATATATAAAGATTTCACATAAACACGTGAAATAACAATCAATGATCAAACTACAATAATAAAATGGGAAAACAAGACTAAGATCTTCCCTCCCACTCTTCTCAACCCCTCACCAGATGTTCTCTGCATCTAGTGTTTCAGTTGGGTTTTTGACTCTGATGAAGACCACTTGTTACGGTTGAAAGATCTTAGTCTTGTTTTCCCATTTTCTTATTGTGGTTTGATCATTGATATATATAGTGTCTATCTTCCTGATGACTAGGACATCGAAATATAGTAGTGAGTTTCTGTTTCATTTCTGAGTGTTCTTTGTGTCAATATAGTTTATATATATATATATATATATATATATATATATATATATTATATATATATATAGAGCTAATATTTGTAATTATCTTATCAATCTTTTTAAAAAACCACTTTGATTATTTCCTTCTTACTATAATCATATTTCCAATAGTCATTTCAACTGTTAATCAGTCATCATCAGAACATGAATATCTTTTCATTTCCGATTTGAAGAAGTAATTTAGAGGGTATTAAAGGGTTATTAAGGGGATTAAGAATTTGTTTCACAATGTAGGTAGGCAAAGGGTTAAGCGGTTTCAGAAGGTCTTTCCTGAGTTTGAGAAAATCTCAATATTATTGAAATCCTGTGTCTGTTTTCTAATTGTTTATTTATAATTGGTGTTTGATTTTATATGATAACAGCTTCTGCAATTTTGAACTGTGATGATCTCTTCTTTTTTATTATTTTTGTATTTGCTACAAATAATTCTCTCGTTAACATGGTGTTAAGCATAATTCCACATGTTTTCCGGTACTCCCCCTAGTAGGGGCAGTTAGCTCGATAAAGATGTTTTAGCTATAGCAATCAACGATTGTTTTCGAGTTTTACATATGCCTTGACTACATTTGGAGTCCTATACTACAGTGGTTTTCCTGGAGTAGACCTCCGGTATGGCTTTAATTTTTCGTGAATAGCCTGCTGCAAACTATTAGACTTTTATGGTATATAGTTATCGACGCTTTTTGATTATTATTACAGCATTTCTTTTATATGGTATTGTTATTTGTATTCCTTTATTTGTAATTTCTAAGGCTAAGTGCATGGTTGTCTTTAAATATATCTTTGTTCATGAATTAATACCGGATTACATACTCATTAAACAAAAAATAATTAACTAAGTTTACTGCTACAAATTACAAAATATATATAACCATGACACTCATTTGTGCAATCAACGGTAATTGCATATATTATTAATGAACTGATTAATGGTAATTGCAATGAACTAATTAAACGCAAAACTTATACTTTTTCTTAAAAAAATCAATTAAACAGTAATTAATTGATACTAATTTTAATTTCTGGATGAACATAATTACGTATTGTAGGAAAGTGGGTGAATTAAATTGGTATTGCTCCGCCCAGGATCCGCCCTCTCCCCCACTCTAAGGATATGACGTCACGATAGAACTGTAGGTCGAGGGCTTGAAAACCTAGATCAGACATCTATTCCAGACTTCACATCGTAATTACTGTTAGTATTCAATCGAAAAGAAAATATCGGACTGCATATCAGATAAGTGAATCCGGGAGACGACCCACCCTATATATACGCATATGACAAGACCTCATAATAAGCACATGATAGATAATAGTAACACATATCAGAGAAGTGAATCCGGGAGACGACCCACCCTATACATATACATATGACAAGACCACATAATAAGCACATGATAGATAATAGTAACACATATCAGAGAAGTGAATCCGGGAGACGACCCACCCTATACATACGCATATGACAAGACCTCATAATAAGCACATGATAGATAATAGTAACACATATCAGAGAAGTGAATCCGGGAGACGACCGACCCTATACATATATATATGACAAGACCACATAATAAGCACATGATAGATAATAGTAACACATATCAGAGAAGTGAATCCGGGAGACGACCCACCCTATACATACGCATATGACAAGACCTCATAATAAGCACATGATAGATAATAGTAACACATATCAGAGAAGTGAATCCGGGAGACGACCCACCCTATACATATACATATGACAAGACCACATAATAAGCACATGATAGATAATAGTAACACATATCAGAGAAGTGAATCCGGGAGACGACCCACCCTATACATATACATATGACAAGACCACATAATAAGCACATGATAGATAATAGTAACACCTATCAGAGAAGTGAATCCGGGAGACGACCCACTCTATACATATATATATGACAAGACCACATAATAAGCACATGACAGATAATAGTAACACATATCAGAGAAGTGAATCCGGGAGATGATCCACCCTATACATATACATATGACAAGACCACATAATAAGCACATGATAAATAATAGTAACTCATATCAGAGAAGTGAATCCGGGAGACGACCCATCCTGTACATATATATATATATATATATATATATATATATATATATATATATAACAATTAAAAGAAACGGTCCAGCGGACTTTTTTAAAATAATAAAATAATGCTTAAAATACTTTATCTTGACAAGGAATCTTCAAAATGAAAATATTCTCTTTTCATATTATACTGATTTAATATGTGGTATTGTGTTCGGGTTGCCAAGAATCATTTCGATTTCGAATGCGTCTTTTACTTACTGCTCTAATCATTCTTGGTCATAATGAGTTTGTTTGTCCTCATTAACAATATGAATAATATACGTTAATATGCTTCTATTAACGTATATTATTCATATTTTGATTCCTTTTTTTTAAATGGTGATTAATAATTAATTTTTAAACCATTTTTATTTTCTTTAGTGGTTTTCAAGTTAGGAAATAAGTAATTCATTTTAATATGATTTTCATTTCTCTATAATATTTTAAGTGTAGAATATTCCTACCTGAAAAGTATATGAAAAATTATATAGCACTTTTCTAATTATTGATTAATAATTAAAAGAAGAAGAAGATGATTTCTTTAATTCTGTTATATGTTAAATATTAGTTTGATCAAATGTAGAGAAAGGCTCAAAATGCGAAGTTAAGAACACATTGGAGCCAGGAGGCTTACCGCTTTCCTGCAAGTATCTCGATTCTATGGCGCTAGATTGAAATTAAATAGTGTCGTAAGAGAACAAGACGGTCGAGGGGACTGCAGGCTAAGACAGCGATGTTTTTTGGGGTAAGTCAGTGGGTCAGGTTGGCTCAGTGTGTCAGAGGGGTTTGGTGCCACCAATATCTCCACCCTTCACGTCCCCTTCAGTCTACCCCACTTCAAGGCAGCCTCCCTCCCTAATCCACCTCTTCTACTAATCCAAGCAATCATAATAATCAATAGAAATGAGTCACTATCCATCCAATCCGAAATCACTTAAAAAAACAATAAATCTTAGGTTTTTTTTATCTTAGAAAATAATTTTATCTTAAATGATATGACCACTGCTATGGGTCATTGCTATTACCTCTTCCAACTAAATTACCTAAAGTAGACAAGATTGCGTAGTTAGTGTATGGATGGTGAAAGAACGTTTCATTGGCATCCCGGTATGTGATAAAAATGATAGGAATAGCCCACACATAGGATAGGAATAAAAAGATTTCACATAAACACGTGAAATAACAATCAATGATCAAACCACAATAAGAAATGGGAAAACAAGACTAAGATCTTTCAACCGTAACAAGCGGTCTTCGTCAGAGTCAAAAACCGAACTGAGTCAGTTGGGTTTTTGACTCTGACGAAGACCGCTTGTTACGGTTGAAAGATCTTAGTCTTGTTTTCCCATTTCTTATTGTGGTTTGATCATTGATAGGATAGGAATGTCGACAATGAAGGAGCCACCCTTTTCCCTCTAGATAGTACATAAGCGTTATGCTTATACCTGACGACGCTATTTCAAAGAAATAGCACAACCTGAGGAGAGCTGTATACATATTTCGCCAAAAGTAAACATAGTCTCGCCTGCCATCAAGTCCATGGCGTTCTGACATGGGGGCCATATTTTAGTTATTTAACTACACAACTTTTTTTTATTAACATAAGACATGTTTAATGCTTTAGGTTAGGTTAGGTTAGGTTAGGTTGCAGTGGCAGTTCCACAAGGGAACACACTTAGGCCGAGCATTGGCCCTTTGTGATACCACACAATGAAGATTGATTCTACATTGGGAGTCCTAAATTTTGCCTAACTCAAATGTATTTAGAGTAGGGATCTTTAACGAGTACCTGACATCGTACAGGCTCGGGACCGACAGTTTAACGGTCCTATCAGATCAGAGGCGAGCACGTAACCACTGAGCTAGCCTGACCCCCTGTTTAATGCTTTATATTATTTCATTATAAATTTAGTGTCAATTTTATTTTATAACATAGTATATAATATTTAATTAAATAACAGTACTACAAACTTCAATATAATTAATTACATTTTTAAAATTACAAAAAGTATATTTATTTGGAATAAAACTCCTGACAAGTAACTAAGTACAAAATTCAGCCGAGTGATTTTGACAAGGGTTGTTCACTTTACTGTACTGATCATATGACCACTGTAAATGACCAATGTGTTAGTTTGTGCCCAAGCCTTTCTCAAACTATATTATTTTAAATGAAAAGAATCTTTAATAATCTTTTAATAAAATAATTAAAAGATTACTTTAAAGTCATCTTTTAAAGTAATATTCAAAAACATGATTACATCATTGCTAGAAAGTTTATAAAGTTTTAATTTACTTTCAAAATAGCCCCAAAAAAGTTATTCACTGGTAATGGAAGTTTAGTTTTAGATTCTATATTTGTTTATCTATATTTGTTTATTTATACATATTTAGATTCTATAAATTTGTTTAAAGTATATTTAAATACAGTCTGAAACGTTATCTGTTAGAATTACATTTTTCTTTTTGGTTTTCTAATACTATCTCTCTTATATTTATGACCCTTTCTTTAATTAAAGCTATATAATTAAATTAATCTACTGAGGAGCTCATGAGAAAATTCGAATTAAATTACTGAAAGTTTACATTAGTTCTTAATAAATTTCATGTAAAATTTTCTAGAAATATGGAACATGAGACCAGAGTACATAGTCTGCTTCATATTTAGCTAGACATAGAATATTATAACAATTATTGTTGTTATAAAATTGTTATAAATTACAAAAATGACTGAATAATTATTCTTACTTGGTGGAAATATTAAATAAATAATTTATCTGATTAAATTCTATTAGAAAGAGAGTAGCAAGAGTAGAGAGTGTAGCAAAATCTTAAAATTCCCCAGCTTCCATTGAAAATTTTTAAGCTGAGATATGGTACCATAATATAATTATAAAAATTACATTCCCTTGACGCACTGATTTTCTATTTTGAAATCAATTTTTTTTTTTAAGTCCAATTAGTTATTATGGTCAATCAAACAAAAGTAATTCTTGTTAGGAAAAATTGAAGACAAGGAGATAAAAATGTGTTTTAGTAAGCAGACTTTGTGCATCTGTAAAAAACCAAAGCGACGTAAAATAAAAAAAAAAAGTTTATGCCTAGCAACGAAAAAACTGTTGGCCAGCCACTTATGAGATGAGCTAAAATAAACCACACCTGGCAGCCCTGCCGCGAATCTGCTGCTCAGAGCGTCGTCTCACATGTTTTACGTCTCACAAAAACACATGTTTACTTATTAATAATCTTATCCAAACTCAAACACAATATATATTTATATTTTCCAGTAATAAATATATCACCATGTATTTAATAACCATAATATTTTTAAATGACATTTAAACTACTTATTCAATAGTGTTAAAATTTTTATAGTAACACACAATTGAATAATTTAATGAAAGAAATGATTATATGTCATAAAATTTTGCAATTCTAAATGTGAAAGCTTATAAGTCTGCCGGTTGGAAAACGAACAATATTTTGTTATGATATTACTATAACCTTTCTTTACTTTCCAAAAGTTTATTTCTATAGTATAGAACGTGTTCCGTTAACCTGTAATACATTCTAAAGTCTATTAAGAAAAAAGGCAGTTGAAATTAAACTCTAAGATACAGAAATGAAACTGGCAATTATACTGGCAAAAAAATTTACAGGTATCATAAGAGTAATTTCAGAAACAGTAAATACAGTTTCTGATTGAAATCAGATGATTTAATGTTAATTTAATATTATCGTTCAGTTTTTAAAGAGATTGTTTAATATAAAGATAGTTATAAATTAAGCTTTTTTTTTTCAAAACAATACCAAGACATATGAGCCGCTTATTTTGAAAGTGGCCTAATTCCATTTATGTTAAAATCGAGATATTTAAGGGTTTGCGTTTTACAAAATTTAAAAATATTGTCATTTTATTTATCAACTAATTTTTTTTATAAAAAAACGTAGTAATTTTAAATAAATTTTGTACAATTTGCTGCAAAAGGTAAAGATAACGTAAAAATGTAATTATTTAAATAGCTAGCTAAATTTTTTTGGAAAATGGAATTAGGCCACTTTCAAAATAAACGGCTCATATTATTCTATCTGGTTTGCTTACATTCAAAAACCGCTTTACTAATTTAGTAATAAAATTTTACACCTTAATTGAGCGTGACAATGGAAAAGTTTAAAATAGCACAATTGATATATTATAAAAGTATAACGTTTCTCAGATATGTTGTATTACTTCTTCACATTTACCTATTCTTATATACATTTATACTCAACTATTTCATACATGGAATGTTCTAACAAAAATTGTTATGGTTGAATAGGAATGTTGATTGAATAGCATATATTTATATGGGCTTCCTTTATTTCGAAATCCTTAAAAATGTATTCTATGCAGTTTATAGATACACTCTATAAAAGAGGAAACTTTTTAAAAAATATCTCCTAACATATTACGAAAAGGAAAGACATTGGAAATTAAACTCTGAGGATACAGGAATGAATCCAGTAAAGAAACTGATTAAATAAAACAATTACAAGAATAATTTCATAATAAAATTATACAAATGCAATATACTTTAAAGCTATATTTATAGTGAATTTAATTAAGAAGACTGTTAATTTTAAAGAAAGTAATAAATTTAAAACAAAAATTTAATAAAGTTAATAAAGAAATAAATTTCTTTTCTAAATATATTCTATCTCTTGGCTGCGGAAAGCCAAGTACTTTTTAAATATCATTTTATAAAGTTATTATATCGTCACTGTATACAACTATAGTGTATGGAAAAAGAAGTAATTTCATGTAATAATTTTTACATAACATATTTGTTGATCAAACCAAAGTAAACTTGAAAAAACAATGAAACTGAATAAAGTAATTTAAAATAAAACAAATGATTATTTTTAATTAAAATATAATCTCAATAACAACAAAAAATATTGATTATATTATAAAAATACAAAATTATCCTTGAATAAAGTGATTAAGAAGTCAGGACTGTAAGAAAACAGGATATTAAAATAGTTCAAACTGAGTTTTTGAGGATTTAGTCTATGAGCCAGTACCTCTTGGTTTATTAATATTGATATAGCTTCTTGACCAGTTATTCTTAAAATTCAAACTGAGTTTTTGAGAAATTTGGACCAAATCCTCAAAAATCCAGTTTGAATTTTAAGAATAAGTGATCGAGGAGCTATATTCATATTAAAGTAAATTATAAGTAATGTATATGAATACATTAGTATATTCCTATACATATAGTTACTCTCATATAGTTACCCTTTTCCTATTTCAGACGACTGAAGTGAACTGTCCTATCCTATGTGGTTTTAGGACTACATCGAGCAAAGATACTGGACTGGGAATTGACTTTTCCCAGTCCAGTACTTATACTCGTACATAACTATCAACACTACCTTATACCGACCCTAGATTGTCCAGAGCAAGTGTGCTAGCCTTGTAGCCAATGCTCCTTTTTATGCGAGAAATGTCGATATCCAGCGAGATCTAAGGATAGAATCAATAGAAAATTACTAGGCGTCTTACTATCAATGAAGACAGAAAACTTCCCGTACACTTATAGTGTAAGTAGTAAAAGAACACTTTTACCTCAAATTCCCCTGGATCCAATCCTCCTCCGACTAATCAAATCACCAAATTCACGATAGCTGACGACTTTATATTCTTATGACCATACGACCACGAAACATACTCACCATCGACAGAACAGAAACTAACATACTGACTTATCCGACAGACCTGAACAATTACAACAGTACAAACTGACAAGCAGGTGAAAGTCTTTAGCTTGACCCCCAACGTGCAGCATTGAACGGAATATCTCGCTGGTCGTTGGTTGGACTACCTCCTGTTAATATCAAGTTCCTCTTTGAATCAGGCCATGCCACAACAAGGATCGAGCTTCCTCTGAATAGTCACATCTAACCATTATGGGTCCGGAATCACTGCTACCACGATTCCGACAACAACAGAAACAACATAAACGGTCTGTTGTGGGAATCCACTGGATCACAAGGACTGACTGAACCTACTTGTGGAGCGGTACCAGTTGTGCTGACCGTTGTTGTCTTCAGGAATAAATAGATTAAATCTACCGTTGACTTTTTATAAAAAGTAAGTATTTAAATAATTACTTTATATTCAGAAGTTTCTTTTTAAGCAGTATTAATGATGAAACTCTCTTCTATCTATTATTACATGTCTAACTGAACATATGAATGACATCATTCCCTGAATATTTGACTGCTTAATATTCCTGATCGATTTTCTTGAACAGTTATATTTTTTATTGTCTAAAAACCCATTAAGAAAACTAAATAATCATTTACTTTACTTTGTTTTACAAAAATGGTAAAATAATTTACAATGTTTGAGAAAAATATTTAATAGTACGTGCTCCACTACAGACAGAGCAATCAAATGTGCAACCTTTTATTAACTGCCTGACTGGCTGGTCATAATAAATGAATGCTATACGGTAATTACTTATAATATTCAGGTATAATCTTAGCAAGAAATCGTATTACAGTTTACATTACTGTAAGAACTTTTAACAAAAATGTAAGATTTATTGAAATATTATGGGTAAAACCATAAGAGTTTTATCAGTAACAGGTTATATTAATTAAATGTATGTAAAACGTTAGAAAATTACAAGGTAATGCAGAAAATATTAACATTTACATTAATTTTAAAGGAAATATTGATATTAAATGACTGGAAAGTTTTAAATTACGAAGTAAAATTCATCTTACATTAAAGCTATCTGCTTTCCATTCCGTAAATATATTTTATGTATGTATAAATAAATCCAAGATGGAGGTGAATACAGGGCAGGTGGATGATCTGGTTGCCAAGCCTTCAGATCGATCCAACCAATGGGAAGGCAAGGTTAGGGTGTGGCACCAATCAGAGGCGAGATCCTTGCTTCTCAAATCGTTTTATAATTATTGATCAGTGCCAAGTGGATTTTACAAAACAGCACACTTAAGCAAACTTCATTACCTAGCAACGAACCAGGGCTTTACCAACATATCTTTTATTATTCACAAACTATAATTATAAAAGTTTTAAACAAATATTGTTTAGGTTTTGGAAACAGTTATATTACACGAATCCTCTTAATTTACATAATCATAGACATGCTGGGATAAAATTAATCCAGGAAATCACTAAATTTCTTAGGTTGTGTTTCTATATATGTCACAATATGGCCTATAAACTTTTCCTCCTTTTCTGACGATACACAACTTTAACCTTCATAACTAGAATAACGAAACTGATTTTTATATAAATATAAATCTTTCTCATTATGTAAATTCTGAAGTCCTGAAAAAGTAAAATGAAATTTTGCTACTAATATTGTACTTTCTTATACAATACAGTTTTGATTGAAACTGCCGTACTTCTTGCTTTTTATTTGGCTTTTAGCATGTATAGGTTGTGTTTCACGTAGAAATTGTCCTTCAGTGTGAGAAGTTTAGAAGACTGTTTTCAATAGCGATAAAAAAAATTTTAAAAAGCTCTTATGAAGTTGATAGGGATATTAAACAAAAGGAGGTAAAATTAAATATGACGAACAAATATATCCAAATTGTTTAAACTTGATCAACTGTGACTTCTTGCTAGAATGTTCTAAGAGTGCTAATGCTGGCTTATACTAGAAAAGGCAATTATGCTTTGAGGCAGTCATGTCGTTCGAAATTTTGCCTCCACGCAGAATATTTATGCCTCTTTGGACCAAAGCCGTCACTGAGCTTACTCTCCCCATAGTTCAGGATGTTTTCTGGAGAAATATTACACATAGATTCTCAAAAGCTATTACCTGCGCAGGAATTATGTTGGAACCTTATCTGTGTAAGAGTCCGTTGGAGAAATGACTCAAGCCAGTGTCCTGACTGGTGGTTTTTGAACACAGCCGACCAGTCAGATAAATTCTTAGTTGTTATCTGGACATTAATATCTGGATATAATGGGGGGTCAAAAGACTGACAAATCACATATTCTTTTGAACATAAAGCTGTTTACTCTCACCGTTCTATATGCTTACCACAGTTACCATGGATTTCGTTCATTAAATTTAGTAAAATAAACTATATTTTATCGTCAATTCTGTCTAACAGACAAGTTCTTTTTTTAACATCAGCAATCAACTTCCATGAAGACTAGTTAACGAAGCAAAGGGATGCTGATGCTTCAATATGACTTTGTGCTATATAATCGTTTCAGTAAACCCCCCCAAAAACAATACTTAACATAAATATCTAAATTAATTGTGTTCCACATTATTTCAAACTTTATACAATCCAGCTGAAGTTTATATTAAGTTGGTAATGGAACGTGAAATTCCTTATAAGATTTGTGTAAAATTAAACTAAAACAAAAGACTGTTAGGTTTAGTATAAACCACTGACTAAGAGAAGTAGTTATTTATTGTTGTAACGACAAATGCATGTAAAGTAATTAACAGCTGGTCTGCTTGGGACTGATTCAGAAGATATCAAAAACTCCTTACGTTGGTTTAGAAAGAAAGTTGATCAGTTCAACAGCCCTCTACAGATCGACTGAATTCTTCTACAATGGACAAGGAAAGCTGATCTACCGTAAAGTCTCCAAGAACAACTTGTGTAAAAGAACCGTAATGTAGAAAAACGTCTTTTTGAATGATGGCCAATGTGAAGTAACTATAGTGTCCAGTTCAAGTAGTTCATAAAAATTCTGATGACTCAGAGTTGAAACTGAATAGAGTAATTCTATGTAAGTACTGATTTTGATATGTAACATTAATAATAATATTTAAATAGCTAAAAGAATAACATACTTTCAGAAGAAAAATATAAATCTAACAGTAAATTATATTCAATAAAAGACAACCTGATGAAGAGTAGAAAGAAGTATTATGGAAAAACATTAAACCATTAAAGATTAACTTATAAAATATAGAAAAAAAAAATCTTGTGAATGCATACTGTAATCGTACTCTGGTTTTGAACAAAAATATTTTGTACAGCTAATATTATTGTAAGTAGGATAGAATATATCTATAAACAATTCAAACGTATCGAAAGCCATATAGAATAGAATAAAATAATTTAAGATCAATCAATGTAGAAGGTTCGTGTCAAATTATCAAATTCACAATTTTGGTTTTTGTTTAAAACCTTTTTTATAGACCTACAGAACACAGAAAATAAAAAAAAATAAGCTGCAATGCATAAACAAACGCATAAATCACAATTTTACCTAAACGAACGTCTCATATTTCATTTTAATGAAACGGTTATAATAATTGAGAAAACAATGAACAAAGGAGAAAAATGTTAGAATATTTTGTATAAAAAATGATCAAACCTCTAATTATTGAATTGATACTGTGAATTATAATATAATGTAAATAAGTTGTTAAGCTTTTTGGTGGCTTTAGTAAGTAATAATCTATTTTTAAATTAACAATTGAAATAGATTGTTGTGAGACTTGTTTTCTACAGTGCTTCAGTGTATTTTGAACATAGGGAGGCAAAAGTTTTGTTGAAACTCCTGTTTTCATTGTTTTAATATCCCTCTTCTGTAATGTAGCAGTTTTTCCTTTATTATTTTAAAAGGTTGTTACACTTTCAAGTTCTTTTATTCAATTACTTTTATTTGTATCACATTCTATAAGATAGATGTTTAAACTGAGTTTGCTTGTTCATTAGTGTGTAATTGTGTGATTGGAGCAGGAGGATTACACGTCTACATATCTGGGCAGCTTTCAGCCCCGTCCAGCCTGATCAATATCAATAACCTTATCTTTAGGTTGTGCAACTCTCCTCAATATAAGTAGTACTAAGATAACTAAACTACTAGGATATTTAGGGTAATTAAACTACTAGGATATTTAGGAGAACTGAACTACTAGGATATTTAGGATAACTAAACTATTAGGATATTTAAGATAACTAAACTATTAGGATATATAAGATAACTAAACTACTAGGATATTTAGAGTAATTAAACTACTAGGATATTTAGGAGAACTGAACTACTAGGATATCTAGGATAACTAAACTATTAGGATATTTAAGATAACTAAACTATTGGGATATATAAGATAACTAAACTACTAGAATATTTAAACTACTAGGATATTTAGGATAACTGAACTATTAGGATATATAAGATAACTAAACTACTAGGATATTTAGGATACATAAACTACTAGGATATCTAGGATAACTAAACTATTAGGATATATAAGATAACTAAACTACTAGGATATTTAGGATAATTAAACTACTAGGATATTTAGGATAACTGAACTATTAGGATATATAAGATAACTAAACTACTAGGATATTTAGGATAATTAAACTTCTTGGATATTTAGGTTAATTAAACCCTTAGGATATTTAGAATAATAAAACTACTAAGATATTTAAGATGATGAAATTATTAGCATATTTAGGATAATTAAACTACTAGAATATTTAAGATAATTAAACTACTAGGATATTTAGGACAATTAAATTTATGGATATTTAAGATAATTAAACTACTAGGGTATTTGGGATAATTAAACTACTATGATATTTAGGATAACTAAACTACTAAGATATCTAAATAAGTTAAGGACCGTAATAATTTGAATACACCGGTTCCCAGTAGGTCACCGAATTTAAACAATATCAGGTGTTTATTACTTGCATAGGGGCACACGAATCGTTTGCAGCTTCTCTAACGGGAGGTACTTTTACTGTAGCAAGTAGGCATTGTTAGCTGATTTTTCGTTTGCGTTTATAATAATTTGCTCGCTTTAAAAGTGTGAGCCTACCTATTCGCGTACTAAATAAGAAGTATGCCTATAATAACATCAGATTTGAGCACAGTATCTAAAGCTGCAAAACGTAAATAAACTCCACATCTAATGACAGTTATGAACTGTACTAATAATGATATTTTCTACTATTCTATAATTTCTAATAATATTTTGGAATACTACATATCATCTATGAATTTTGTCAAAGACAGGTACGTCTGCTGATTTTTAAAATAAGTAAATAAGTACTCATTGTAAGACTTCATATTTACTTTGTATTAATACCATTACAAACTAATTATGGTAAATATATAGCATTTATAAGTTTTAATAGATCATCAAAAGCAGGTTTTTGAAATATTTGTTCAATACAACATCTATTGATGCAAAACTAATTCTAAAATGTTATGAATGTTAAAAGTTGATGAATTTCATCCATTACCCGAATTAATATATGAAAAATGTAAGTGTAGCTTTCTTACATATTCAAAAGTAGAAATTTCTTAAGCCCAGTTGACTTAAGCATACATTTACTGTTGGAATTGTTAAAAAAAAACATGTTTGCACTGAACGAGTCTACGACTTTGCTCGAGTGATTTTATGAATTAGATTTACTCCGAGTAAAGACCCACATTTCTTTGATGAAGAACTCCAAACAAGCTCATCATTCACAATCTCATCACTCACAAGCTCATCATTCACAAGCTGATCATTCACAAATTCATCACTCACAAGCTCATCACTCACAAGCTCATCACTCACAAGCTCATCATTCAAAAGCTCATCATTCACAAGCTGATCATTCACAAGCTCATCACTCACAAATTCATCACTCACAAATGCATCACTCACAAATTCATCACTCACAAGCTCATCACTCACAAATTCATCACTCACAAGCTCATCACTCACATGCTCATCACTCACAAGCTCATCACTCACAAGTTCATCACTCACAAGCTCATCACTGACAAGTTCATCACTCACGAGTTCAGTAGGCCTCCTGATAAACTGTCTTCCTCTTTTCCTCAGTCGCTTGTTGGCAATACATCTTTCTGTCCACTTGTTCATTCACTCGTCCTGATAGTGTGGCCAGCCCTTTTCCTCTTAAGCGGTAACACCTTGTCTCATTGTCTTTTATTCCTATTTCCTTCATAAATTCTAGGTTCCAATATTTTTTGACTATTTTACTCCTAACAAGCATCTTCTCATGGAATACTGAGAAGCTCTGAGATGACTCTCAGCTCTCTTGCTCCTGAACTACTGTGCACTTCTGTATAACAAGGAAGGATACCTATTTCAAAGGCCTGTAATTTGTGTTTTACCTCCATCCTGTTTTTGAGGATATAAATTTTATATTCCAAAATTTTTTTCATGAAATGGCCATGCGAAGACCATTTCATTGAGTGTTTTTTCTGAGAATGTTATCAGAAGTAGACATTACTGTCAAAGAATTCAGTTTTGTATCATCCAGTTGCTCACCCCTCACTATATCTCATTCGTTAATGTACAATATTATTTACATTAATGTTCTATAATCTTCACTTACTGGCGTTGTTATTGCCTTTACAAAATCTCTCCAAGAAATAGATGAAAATATATCTAAATTAAACTCTGAAGAAATAAATGCTGATCTTAATATACATAGTTGAATATTTAATGGAATAATTATTTGAGGAGGTGTTACTTCCACTTGATGATATGTTAGCTTCATGATAAGCCACTTGGTGAAGACGGAAAGGGTTATAAATAATAGAGTAATGCGGATGATAGAAAGTTTGAGAGTGCAGGTATGGCGGTAGAGAGGGTGGGAGCAAGAGCAGCGGGACGTGGCCTGACTCAGCCAACCCCTGGAGCGAAACACGTCAGAATCAGCGCGTAACCGAGTCACTCGCGCCGTCACCTCTTCTCTCAAGTCACACTTCTCACCAACCAATCACTTGCTCATATTTAATAGAAACGTCAAAAATGTTACAACTAGTATTACAACAGCTTACAACTTTACTGAAACAAAATGAACAATGCAAGGGAATTAGCAACATATTTCCAGTGATAATTAAACATTTAGATTAATAATATTTGTGATTCCTTAAAAAAATTTTTCTATAAAGAGAAAAAAAAAAGAAAAGGAGACTTACAAGTTTCTATATTGAAATTAAATTTACGTTAGTACGATATACGTAGTACGTATCATTCCAGAATCATAAACTAACTTACTTTAATTACATTCGATCTTCAAGCTCAGTATCTTCTAGTATAGACTGAGTCTCTGTTACTGAAACCAGAATTTCTGCGCTATGTGTAGCCCTAGTTTACTCTAATCTATCCATCTTTTATTATCTCGACACTTACGTCCATGCGACTTTTCTCAGTTTTTTTTATTTCACTAAATTAATTTATCTTATGGTTGACACCAGTTTTCTTGCTTGTTTCATGACTATATATATAACAGAATCAATAATATATCGACCATTAGATAGAATAAGTGTGCTATCTAATCAGGATTTGGTCAAATTTCAAAATTTGACCGAATCCCGATTAGATAACACACACACACACACACACACACACACACACACACAATATATATATATATATATATATATATATATATATATATATATAGAGAGAGAGAGAGAGAGAGAGAGAGAGAAGTTCATCTCTCTCTGTATCATAAATCTTCATCACACTCTTTCTCATCGTCGTAAATTTATTTTTCTATTATAATCTTATGACTACTTAACAAAGAAGACAACCAAGGGTGAATCCAAGCAACTCTATTTGAATATCTTCACACGAGGTGAAAAGGTACACTTTAAACCTCGTGGTGTGTTTTTTTTTAGAAATACATATTTCTAAAAGAGATTTTAGGTCTCCTGTTTCAATGTTCACTTAGGAGGGTGATTTATGGATTGACTCCATTGAGCAATTACATATGATGTTTGATTTAATTAAATTAACAGCTAAATTAATAATAATTTTATTCAGTCACATTTTAATATATCTGGAGGGATTTTCCGTATTTTGAAATCTTGTCTCTTTGAATATTGTTAATTTAAACAAAGATTATTCAATGTTAATCGGGACATATCAGACAGTTTTATCTATCCTTCTCATGATAATATTAATATATTTTCTCATACTTCTATCCTTTATAGTGCATTTTCTAATGATTTTTTATCGATTAAAAAAAAGTTCAATAGAGCTTTTGATTGCTTCGCTTTTGATTTATTTAAGATAATAATCAAAGATGTAGAGATATTACGTAAGATGAAATGCAAGAGAATGTAAAGAATGATTTGAAAGGTCGCGTTGCTGCGCCATCAAAAACAAAGACGTTGAATGGAGTGGAATGCGAATGGGTCAGAACTGAACTCTGATGGCAGATGTGTCAGTGCAAGTCAGTTGTTTCCCAGGTGTGATCTGTTTTTAATACCGAGCCGCGCGAGTAGGTGTCAACCGGCCTCTTGGCGGCCCGACCCGACAAATTGTTCCTTTTGATGGATAAATAATTGGTGGAGGGGTGAACCAGCGACATCCTGTACTGTTTCACATATTCCATGCTAATGATCCATTACTCTGCAGCCAGTCCCATTTCAGCTCATCTTATAGCACCAGAAAAACCAGTTGGCGTCGTTAGTGACCTTATGGGTTGGTGATTTCCGCACACCTCGTCGATCAGATCACTCTCCATCCTTACGACACCCTTTTTTTAACAACCCACCTTCTTCTTAGCATTTTTTATCATTAACTTCCACGATAAACGAACTAATCATGATTTCTTTGTCCCTTATTTTTGTTATTCTATGCTATTTTTTTTATAAACTTACAATGCTACTCAGAGAATTAGCTTAATAAACATAATAATAATTGAAATAACTAAACATATTAAATAAAAAATAAATAACTTTATTCAATACGAAGCCGTTTATATATTTAATGAAAATAAATATTAGCTTAGTATAGAAATATATAAAACAGTCTTTATTTTCACTTACTGTTATTTTTAATGTTTACCCATTTGACGTATTTATGAGATAAACCTGCATTTATGAACAAATAATCAAAACAGAAAACCAATTTTAAAGTTATTATTATTTTTAACTACAAACTTTACCACATTTCTGAGTGTGTTTAAGAGAGTAAAATGGGTTTATACCATCGTCATATTTTTAAAAAAATATATATCAAAGTAATAAGCATATAAGATTCTTTCTCACTGATTTGTCTATTGATCTCTTGAGAGTATCCTTTGATCATCGAAGGATAAATGTACTAAGAGTGCATGCTTAAACTTATATATCTTCGATGATCAAACCACAATAAGAAATGGGAAAACAAGACTAAGATCTTTCAACCGTAACAAGCGGTCTTCGTCAGAGTCAAAAACCCAACTGACGGTTGAAAAATCTTAGTCTTGTATTCCCATTTCTTATTGTGGTTTGATCATTGATTGTTGTTTCACGTGTTTATGTGAAATCTTTTTATATATCTTCGAATGTACTTTCAAATTTATTTGTAAATTGAAAAGTGTGATATACTAGCATTACTGTTCGGTACGAAAGGTCAATATGAATATAAACGATCTTTGTTATTTTCATTTAATATTTCTCTTTGAAGGTAAATGAAATGAGCATAAAAACTTATGAGGCAGGAAACAGATGAAGAAAGTAAAGAAAAGAAAATTGCGGCAAGCTTTTATTTTGTTATTTGATCAATATTAGATCAAAACATAGGTATAAAGACATTTATTATTCATATTTCCTTATTTACTTGAATCCCATCAATATAATAATTGTTCATTAAAAAATCTATTAACTCCAACTAAGTGTAAAGAAATCATATAAATATGAATTGAAAACAAACTTTTGACTTTTAATTTAATAAAATTAACAATCATTTACTGGGGAACTCTGAACGGACTAGGGCTTGCAGTAGCTCAAGGTAACATCATATTTTATGGAGACAACCATAGGAGACAGTTTCAAGTTCTGTCAAGGTAAAGCTGTTGATGAAAAGTAGTTTGTGAGGAAGTTATGACAAAAAAAAGACGACTCCTGATGCAGATAAGCTGCTCGATTGTCACAACATGAGTAAAGCATAAACTTAAAATCTTAAAAAGGAGTGAAATCTTAAAACAATGGAATTAATTAAAAATCTCACCGTTAATATTAGCATTTTTTATCATTAACTTCTATGATAAACGAACTAATCATGATTTCTTTGAAATCTTATTTTTGTTATTCCATGCTATTTTTTAATAAACTTACAATGCTACTCAGAGCATTACCTTGAATCACATCAATATCTAAATATCAAGTTAAACAGAAAACCAAATCCCCCAACAATAATCAAGTCATGTCCCATTTTGCCAAAAATTTAGTCACCAATAACCAACAATTTTTTCCAGACCAAAATATACAAATATTACGTAGAAACAATAAATTCCGTGAAATATCTATTTTAGAAGGCTATGAAATTAACAAATTAGTACGCGATAATTCTTCTACTTGCCTCAATGAACAAATCCCCAAGTGTACAACTTTTCTTAAATTTAAAAAAAAGAAAAGTTTTATTTTCTCCGTATTTCTATATTTGTTTATACTTCGTTATAGTTCTCTGTGTTATATTTTCAATATGTTTCCTACACTTAATCCTAGAACAAATATAAAGGCTCAGCCTAACCTTTAGGAAAAAAAAATAACAATGAAATGTACCTGCCTTCTAATATGAAACAGATGTACCCCATACCCTACCCACGTCCAACAATTCCCAGTCAGTTGTACCACCGACACTCACCCTTAGGTTCGTATGTATTCTCTTCCTTATTTTATTTTATTTTTATTTTGTACTATATTTACTGTATACTATAGATAACTCTCTGGTGTCATTGTATTTTTTAGTTAATGCCTGAGGAAGAACACTTCGTGTTTGAAACGCGTTGTTTATACCATTAAATTTTTATATGTGGAGACCATTTCATTAACTTTTTACCCTACAATCTAAATATCAGCCTCTTTCAAATAAATATGCTCCAAACTCGTTAACGATAATTTAATTAATTGATTTATGTTAATATGACTATTCTGTAGACGTATTGTCAAAACTCTATCGTAAAAGTAAAATCAAAATCATGAATAATAACTTTGTATAAGGGTGTATGCATTTGCAAACTGCAACAAAAATATTATCGATATAACACAACTCCTGCACAACTTGCAGTTGTTACAAGAGTTTCTGCAGATTTAAAGAATTCATTGTATTTTACAGAATAATATACCAGTTCCCGATACATTTTATTCCTTTTCCAACGTTTTAATATTACCAAAAAGAAATATAATTACTTTTATCTGATAATGAATTTATCTCAGAAAATAACAAAATTTCTGATATCAACCCATCAATACTTCTGTAAAAATACTCAAACATGGACCCCTTAACAAATTAAAAGTAAAAACTTTTTTTTTATAATAACATTATAATACTCGTATATACCAACCACATAAAAAAACGATCATGCGTATATTAAGAAAAAAGCAATCCTCTACTTGTTTGGTTCAAAAATATGGCATATATCCTGATTATATACCATACAAAAATTATTACAATTTTGTAACCCCACATGATATATCCTTGTGTATTTCTACTACTATCTATCCAAATTGCTGTGATAAAATGAACGTTATAATGTTGGTTTACAAAGCACACTGAAGGTATACGTGCAGTCTGAAATTTATACGTTGATAGCACATTTACTTTAATAATTGCAAACGATTTCTACTTTTTACATATAAAAATAACTCTTCCAAGCACTACCACATGTCTAAAAATTATTTTAAAGTTCAATAAATATATTTAACTCAACAAAAAATGTATACAGTTTACATCTGAAACTAACTTCGTAAAAGCACTTTAATATTTTTTTAAAAAACGTTTATAGATTAATAAACCTTTCTGGCACCAACTTAATGAAAGCATTTCTAAGTTAATGGAAGTTACTCGAAGTAGAACAGATAGAAATTCTTCTCAGTTAAGTTTCACTGTTTCAGAGTTAAGTTTCTTAAAGCAGTCAAAAAATCCTGATTTTCTTTTCTATTAAATACTATGTTCTAGTAGATAGCATAAAGAAAATCTTAATATTCTGGTGTTAGAAGTAAAAGTTATAAGTGTTTAACTAGAATTGTATTTCTGATCTCATAATACTGCTTTTTCCGTTAAGAAAATTTCGTTAAAAACTATAAACCACTTTCGGTTATAATGTGTAATGTTTGTGTTTAACTTCATTATGGTCAGTTAAATGATATGGGTTCGTATCGAAAACATTACATCAGTATCTGTTCGTAAGCTTTCCCATTTGGCCAAAAGTAAGTATTTTTACATTTTTAAGCAACACTGGCCTTTTATTTTATGAAAAAATTGTACATTTTTCTCAGGTAATACTACTATAAAGTCCATAATAACTGTAAAACTTCAAGTTTCTGTAGTTAATAGTTCAAAAGGAGAAGAATGTTGTCTAAAACATATAAATTGGGTAGAGATGTTTCAGGACCAAATATTGCCAATAATTCTACAGAGTAACTAAAATTTCATTTTCAAGAACATCATGAAAATATTTATTTTTATGGAATTACAAACAAGGATTTATTTTTAGATTGCTGTAATTAGTCCCAGATGTTCATCTTATTACAGTACTCGTATTATAAGAAAATCAAAGATTTTTCAAAGAAAAAACGTTAAATTCAAATCATAAAAAAAAAATGTTAAATTAAATTAATTTTGAGAGTACTTTTCCCAATATTCTTGAATTGACTTGTGTAGTTCAATACTCATACCACTTAAACTAGACGTTTCAATCAAAATTGTGTTCTCAATATTCTAAAATTGACTGACTTCTGAGTTTTTACACTCGAACCACTCAAGTTAAATACTTCAATCAAAAGCCTGATCTCTATACTCTCAACAATACCCCTTCGCATCCCCCCCCCCCCCCACTCCTTTCTACACCACTGCCTCCTGGAGTTTACTTAACATAACATTACAAACAATTGATTTGCCTTCTTGCAGAGCAAAAAACACATCATCCTTTAAAAGTATGTATTCCTATTAGACCTTTTCAACCTATTATTAGACTGAGGATCATCATTTGACAAATATCTACTTAACATCCTGTTCACAGTTTCTTGAAGTATGGTTGAAAACTTTCATGCGACTTCTTTAAAGTAGTCAACCTTGTGCCTTGAGCTTTCCGTCTTCTGCTTTGTACAAGTAGTTTTATGTTTTCACTGCAGAAGTCCTTTCATGAATCTAACTAGATTTCTTCAACATTATTTTGCAGTATGTGATTTCTACTTGTCTCGTAACTGATCATTTTTTTATTCATTAATAAAAAAATACCTTCTTCTGATACCTTCTTCTTTTTTTTTATTCATTAATCTTGGTAAAGCTGTCTAACGTTGTTTCACCATCAAACGGGATTTTGGTTTTCCTTTCCGCTGTCTTCGTCGCATAATTAAGTTAAGTACTATCTGCAATGCTCATAAATTGTTCCATAAATAAATTCATCACAGAAAAATACGCAATGATATAATATTGCGTATTTGATCATCAGTACAAACAGAATTGTAATATCTTTACAAAAACTTAAGCAATCTTGCAGTTGTGAATAAGATTAAGCGTAGAAAAGTTTTAAATGTCAAATCAATATTGCTTCTACAGCCTATCGTTTCAAATCCATTGTTATTTCAGATAAAAATGAACTATTTATCAACTACTTATTTATTTATTAGTACTTAGTTATTTATCAACTACTGTATTTGTTGAAGTTGATAAACGTATGTTTATAAATATGGTATAAAGTATAAATCCGTACAGTGTAAAAGTTATGCTGTTTATGTATGATTTAATTGAAACATATGAATACTTTTAAGTTATCTTTAGCACTATCCAAGCTTCAATCATTTTCGATCCACATTGTTAAAAATGTGGAAATAGAATCCTCTACAATACGCTAAAGCTGTTAAACTTCTTATTTCTGTTACTATATTTGGCACTATCATACTCGTAGATAGATGCTGTTAGTAGTACAAGAGAGGTTAGTTGGAATGCCATTAGTAGCTGATGATGTCATTTCTCATATACAGTAGTAGGCTTTGTCTGACCAGTTTCACACTTGCTCATGCCTTACTTCTGTATACGATAACAGTTACTTACTGACTTCACAAACACAGCAGTATTATAACTGAGCAGTAGTAGGCTTTGTCTGACCAGTTTCACACTTGCTCATGCCTTACTTCTGTATACGATAACATTTACTTACTGACTTCACAAACACAACAGTATTATAACTCAGCAGTAGTAGGTCCGTGACCTGGAACTGCAAATAATAAAGCGCACTACAGTGCGAGGGAAAGAATAGCTTGTCGTTGGTTGGTGTATAAGAGGTTGGGCGGTATCAACGAATGCGGTATCATAAACAATTTACATTTTTCATTTATCTTCACACTATTGGGATATATCTTCACGTAACTTTTTAATGATGTTATTTTTTTGCTTGATTCTATTACAAGACGCCCTTTTTTAATGCCAATCAGTTTTAAACTTTATTTGTATTGCACATGAGTAAAAATTCTTGTTTTTATATTTTTTAGCTCCCCTGGGAACATTATAGATTGGTGTAAGAATAGCTTTAAAAAGTGGAACCCTGACCTCCTTCTTTTATTTAATGGTTACTAATCTCAGGATAAGTTCCAACGTTTGAAGCCACGTGTTCATCTTGAACCGTCAATCACGGTTTAACCATAAAATAATCTTATGTTTGACTATAATAATATAATCAAACATAAAAGCAAGAATTCACTCATGTGCAATACAAGTGAAGTTTAAAACGAATAGACATTACAAAGGGTGTTGTAAAATGTAAAATCTTCAACACTCTATTTCATTTTATATAAAACTTTTCCAATTTTTCAATTCATATGTTTTCTCAACATTTCCCATATATTACAAACTAGTGCTACGGATTTAACAGAACACAAGCTATCACTATTAGTATCTGCCGTCTGGCATCTGTGTGTGTGTGTGTGTGTGTGTGTGTGTGTGTGTGTTTTGTATACGAGTATCCAAAAGCTAGTGGATATGCTATAGATCACAATGCTTGATGGATTAATTAATATTATCCAAAAATCGCTCTTATTTTTTAAATGATTATTAGAAATAAACATTTATAGTTGTTCGTTGTAGTTGATAAATTCATACAGCCACATAAATAATAATAATAATAATAAATGAAGTTATTTAATTGATTGTATATGGGTTTGAAACACTAATCACACCCTAGAGTGCAATAAGAAGTCTACTTGATAGTCATATTAAAATTAATCAATTAATTAAATTTATTGTCAATGGGTCAGATAATATTCTTCTTTATAGTAAGGTTTACTCCATATTTTTTTTTCTTTTTTTATGAATACTATTTAATACTATTTTATGGTGGTATCATTCCAACTGGTGGACTTATGATTCCAGTGTCTCCATTGCAACTTAGCTATTAACGAAATCATAACTTCTCCTAATAAGAGAGGTTAATTAATATAATCAGTGAGATTTTATCAGTGTTATTAAGTTTTCTATAATCTGATATTTAAATTTTGCTCCTAGAGGACTGTTTCATTTAAAACATTTATATTCCTATAATAAATGTATTCTTATCTCAACCACATATATTGAACACTATTTTTCTTTTTTATCAAGGATTCGACTAGACCAGTGGTTCTCAACGTGGTCCACATGGACCCCCAGGGGTCCACAGAGGATTACTGAGGGTCCATGAGAAAAGTAGTATTCTGAAGGTCTATGATACGTGGTTAGGGCTCTATGTTAAGTTTAAATGAATTCATCAGCAAACCAAAAATAAATCAAAGCGTAGTAAGCTTTGGCCGTACAATATTCACACATCATTAAAATATAAGGCCTAATATCCTCGTCAGTTTGTTAAAATGTTCCAATGTTTTAAAATTTTCTATTGCACTTCTCTTTATGGTACATTCAAAATTGATTCTGTTACAATTTATTTCAGGGTACTTTATAAAATGTTAATGAAGAAATATTTTGTTATTGTTTTAAAAACATTTTTGTATTTTCGCATGCGTTGTAGTTGTAATGAAATTATTTCATAATTAACGATTTTCATTTACCTAAAAACAAATATTTATTTATAACTTTGTATAATTATGTTTTTAAGTATCCGGGGGGGGGGGGGGGGGGGAGGGGAGATGGGTCTACAAGTAGCTTTTAGGGGGTCCACAAGCAAACAAAAGTTGAGAACCCCTGGACTAGACCAATCCTCGATAAAAAAAGAAATATAGTATGTGGACGAGATAAGAAAAAATTTAATTATATCATGGCTCGACCAATCCTCGATAAAAAATAAAAATAGTATTCATATAATATATAAAAATAATTATTTTATAACTAAGAAACTGAAAATGACTCTGAAATTAAAAATAAATATATTATACAACTGAGAAAAATATCAGTCAACAGTAATGGAAACAACCGCCCATTGTACCATCAATACTGGGAAGTTTATAAATGTTAATTTCTCTTATTGCTTCAATAATAATGGTAATATTTATTAATAATATTAATTATTAAGAAAGTAATATGACTGTTTTCTACGTTATATTAGACGTAGTAAGTCATGTGAGTTATGCCACCAGGAAATTGCAATGTTTCCTTGATGGGGCTTTGCATTGGTTCACAAACTGGAAACTAGCGGTGAATCCAGCAAAGAGTTCCCATGTTCGATTCTGCAAGGGTGTCTCTCCCCTTCCTCCTCCTGTCTTCATTGGTAACCAGATCATTCCCTACCAAAGCCATGTAAAATATCTGGGTCTTATTTTAGACTCTAGATTAACATTCAAGCAACACCTCCATAAGAAATCCAAGCTTGGAATTTACTTGATGTGTAATCTATATTCTCTTTTCAAATCAAGGAATTCTCCTGATTTGGTCAAGGACCTTGTCTATAAGGGGGTTATTCGTTCAGCGATGACTTATGGATGGTCCGTCTGGTTTAGAGCTGCACCAACGAACAAGGCGTGTATCCAGATTGTTCAAAATAAGTGTGCCCGCCTTATAGTGAGGGCTCCTTGGTACGCCCGTAATATTCACCATGATTTGAAAATGGAATCCATAGATAGCTACATCACCCGACTTACTACCAATGAAGACAAGAAACTATCTACTCATCCGAATTTCCTTGTACAAACTCTAAATCCTGCCGCCAACCTTCCTCAACCTCACTGAATAATTACTTCATCCAGTGACTATCTGACTACCTTTCCAGCTCATGCCTAAAAGCATTAAAAACTATGACTAACAAGACCACATGACCACGAATACGACATCATTACTGTACAGACTAACTTAATATCCGACATTAATTACTGACATTCCAAGTTATAGTAGCACAGTAATCAAGCAGTAGAAGGCCTCTCGTCTGGAACTGCTAGTTATGACGTGCACTATAGTGCGCGGTTATATTCGTTGGTAGTAAGTCAATACTTTGACTTTCCAATAGTTAGTTTGGCATTTTTCTAGAAAATTCAAAGACACTTCTTAAAAGTAGGCTTCTTTTAATGGAAACTGTTAAAATAAATAAGTATAAAAAACACAATCACGTGCATACTGAATTGAGTTATTTACAAAAGTTGGCAGTCACTTTCACAACAGTTCATGAAAATCTAAGCTCATTAAAGTTCTTCATTGGAAAGTTTGAATAATTCTGTTAGCCAAGTTAGTTTTATTCAGAAAGCTATTCGTGCGCAGTTCGATTGATTTTGATTCATAAGTCAGTACAACAATTTTGTTACTAATTCATTTCTATGTTTTAAAAGTCATTAAAAATATAAACCATAAAATCAGCAAGGAAAAAAACTTAAGCCTTAATTTAGGTCACACAGCCATAAAAAGCAGCTCTTCGGTTTGTTTTAAAAGTCATTTTCAAAGGTTTTATTACCATATATTATTTCTTTTCATTTCTTCTCGAAAAGAATTGACAACAGTTTCTTTTTTTTTTTTTTTTGAAATGCTTCAGTTATTTTTAATCAAATAATTATATTTTAAACTAGAGATTAATGATTTGGGGGCTAATTGTAACCACAACTTTCAAAAATTTAAAACAAAAGAAATGCATTTGAAAAAATTAAGGGTAATGAATATTCTGAACACACCATAAGAATAGAATAAAACACCAGATAGAATCTCAGAACCAACATGACATAAACTAGAGCTTTAAACAATAAAAACTTTCAGTTTTTACATTTAAGCAATTATATTTGAAATAAATAGACGTTGAGCATTTACAAAATATAATATATTAAATAAGTGAAAGAAAGCAAAAAATATGAAAATACTTCATACGGTCTGGTATTTGCAAAAACAAACTTGGCATTTTCATGATTCTCTGGCTCATAAACTATCTCAAAACGGCAATTAGACCAATGTCACATTCAGATAGCATTTTCTGCTACAATAGGTTTATAACCTATTAATATAAAAGTTTATAATTTATTAATAATTAATTTATTAATTAATAATTTATAATAATTAGTTTATAACTCAATATAAAAAAGAAATACTCATATTACCCTACAGATTATGAACTAAACTTAACAAAAGAAATTTCAGTTGAATTTATTAAAAATTTTGAAACAATAAATATAATTTATTTTTGAAAATATAATTTTGAAAAAATAAATACAGTGGAACCTCTACATACGAGATTAATTCGTTCCCGGATCGTGCTCGTATCTAGAATTTCTCGTATCTAGAGCGAATTTTTCCCATAAGAAATAACTGAAAACCAATTATTTTTTTCCCGGCCTCCCAAAATCATTCAAGTTAACCCTAAATAACTATGAACACATCTTCCTGATTACTAAAAACACATTCAAATAGTGACTGAATATAAAAATACAGTAATAAGATAAATAAAATGATATTAACGGAATAAAATGCGAGTTTATTATGAGCATTTATTATGAGCACTTCCACTTAAAATTAAAGTTAACTTTATGAAAAACTAAATTTTTTTACGGCACTAATTTATTTATGCACTTTTTCTGCTTTTTTTTGCTTTTTAACATTACTGTATCAGTTTTTACTTTTCTTCGCTTTCTTTTGCCCTTTTAGCTGGAATAGCAACACTTTCACTTTCTATAGGTGTTTTGAAGAAAAACTTATCCAAGGAGGTTTGTCTCTGCCTCCTTTTCAAAATGTTACGGAAATGTGTAAGGCAAGTGTCATTAAAAAGAGCTGTAGCACGACTAGTAGTCACTTTTTCTGGAGCATCTTGAAATTCTCATAACTTGGCCACCTAGCGGAACCATCTGGAAATTCTCGTAACTTGAATTTTCTCTCGTATGCAGAGCAAGATTTTTGCTCGAAATACCTCTCGTAACTCGAGTTTCTCGTAAGTAGAGTAGCTCGTATGTAGAGGTTCCACTGTAATCTTAGGGTTCGTACTGGATAATTTGAAACCAACATGAGTCTTTATACTCATCAATTTAATGAAATCGAACTCGAATTTTGGTTGTTAAAACCTATTATAACTATAAGTAAGTGATTTAATAAACTTAATTGTATAGCAATTAAGATTAATAATTCACGATGAAACTCTGTAGTTTGAGCTGTTCTAATATTTTGAGGATAAAGGTTGTTCCTATAATTACAGATTTTATCTTATATTTCTTTGTCGGGTCTGTAAGCAATAGAACAATCATCAAAATAATTTAAATAACAGCAATTATTAATTTAAAAGAATATTGTATGATGATTATTGATTAAGAATGAAATAATTAATTTAACATAAACTAACTGACTTTGTGTATTATTTTTTATATTTTATAACAGTAAGATGATTAAGTACAATTAAACTAGTTTTAAAATGTTAAAAGTGGGGTTTTTTTGGAAAAAGTTGATAAGAAAAATTAAAAATTAGTGACAAGATTTTATCCTAGCCAATTTAATAATTTTTTGATATTCTATTTTCTGATAAAAAAAGGACTTGAATTCTTATGAGTAAGGATTTCTTATGTGATGTTTGGGGCACAGGGCTGGGTGTTGTCGACTTGGCTTGAGAATTCTCAGGAGTTTGAAGAAAACAAGAGCAGTGCAGGCTGCGAGACGCGGTCTCGTGTTGATTGCGAAGACGGCTTTAATTACCCCCCCGTCTCGTAAAGCGCCAGCTCCCCTCAGTGCCAAATGTTTTCACTTCATCGCCCAAAAACTAACTTTCTAATTTATTGCAACACTTAAAACATTAAGTTGCTCATAAATTTGATGAAGATGCAATCAATTGTTATACTCATTCTTATAAGAGGCTACTGGGAATATGTTGACGACGCAAAGGGGTTTCCTTTATATGTTTTATTTGTTGTCTCTACTTATTTTCATACCCGAAATCTCTCTCGAAAATCTCCAGCATCAACCATACTTATTATAAACAACTTTAGTCTACCAATTTTCTAAACTATTAAAATTTCATACAACTGAAACTCAAAAAATACATGACTTCAGCAACTATTTAAAGATGAAATGTCTCTCACTTAACTAAATAAACCTAATAAAGTTATATATAATATATTAATTAAATAACATTTTTAAGAAAACAATATTTCGAAGTAACCAACCAATATTACTATATTACCAATATTACTATTTCAAAATGAGTTTAATTTAACAAATAAAACCAATAAATGGTTTGATTGAAATAAAAAGTCTGAATTGTTATAAATATAATGCCTGAAGGAAATTAAATCATTCTCAAATTTGGTATAAAAACTTTTAATTTTCATCTGTAAAAGTACTCTTGAAAATAAAAAAAAAAAACTCTTTATTTTCAGTTGTAAGTGATAGTTGGTTATTTCGAAAAGTTTTTGTCTTTCGAAACCAAAGAACTGTTTTACATGTAACGACAGGATGATTATTTTACCATGCAGTATTTTTATTAAAACAAGATCAAATCCATGAATACGACATTTTAAATTTCTAGAACTTCCAGAAGATGAGAACAAAATCAATGCCCATTTTGACAAAAATATGATTAAGTGCTTTTCCAATATCCTTTTACCACCAAATACAAAAACAATAAAATATGATTACGTTTATTCCGATAAAAATTGATTCAACGAAACAAAAAACTTATAAATTGAGTAAAGTATATCTTTAGTTATATTTATCGATATTATGAAAAATTATAGATAATCAATTTAATTGATTGATATATTCTAATTTCTCTACAACCATCTAGGTAATTCTGATGATGATAAAAGATCAAGCTCTATCTCTTTGAGTTTTATTAAAACTTTAACACAATTAGAAGAAATACAACCATATCTTTGTTAGGTCTTGTCTTCTCTTTTTTCATACTATTTCTGGTAACTGTAAAGCATTAAATTTAGTATTATTCGATTAGTTTTCATGATGTCTAAGTTTATTAAACTGGAGGAAGTTCTCAGGACCTTATGTTGTTTTTTATAGTTGAGTGAGGCTCCATTAAGATTGTGTATTTAAAATACTACTTAATACAGAGATAAACCTGTCTGAACATTCTTCTTTGTCAAAAACAATTTTCATTTCATACTCAAACATGCACAGTGCTTCAAACTTCAGGAGGAACTTTACTCGATATATGTCCATATTAAATGGGGTGCACGTCTTTTATCATTCGATGACAAGTTCCATTGTTACTGCTTTGTAGCCTAGAGCATAAGACTCAAATCCTATAAAACTTGGATTACCGAAAAAATGTTTATCCCATGTCAAAACAAAAAAGAATCAAAAACAGATTTACCATACGGTCAACAAAGTCAAGATTACTGTAGCCTTTAAAATATATCTCCGGGGTTCCAACGCCTAACGACCAACCAATATTTCCATGCTCAACAGTGTACATCGTAATTAGTAGTTCCAGACCAGAGGTCCACTACTGCTAAATTCCCACCCTACTGTTTTTGTTTAGGGCAGTAAGCACTGTCAATACTGGGGACGTCAGTCTTTCAAGGAAAAGAGTCGTTTCCGTGGTCGTATGGTCTTGCGGCTTTGCATTGTATGAGGTACTGTATAATTTATAAGCCACCCGGTCGTCATATTTAGTTCAGGAAGGGAGCTATTATGACAACCCATGAAAGGATTCATGGGAGTTCTATGTTGGATTCAGCTCCTGAACAAGGAGATTTGGATGGTTGGACAGTTTTTTGTCTTTATTGTTGGCAAGCCGACTAATGTAGCAATCAATAGATTCCCAATTCAAATCATGTTAAATATCGACAATTCTGGAATACTATGGAGCCCTAGCTATAAGGAGGGCACATTTATTCTGTACAACTTCGATGCAGTTCTTGTTCGTGGGCGAAGCTGCAAACCAGACTGAGCATCCATCTGGGGTTCCTGTAGTAGAGCAGGTATTGAAATGTATTCCACCATTCCATTTTAAAGCTTATATACCTTAAAAATTCGAAGAACATTCGAAGACAATTTGTGCTAAAGGCGACCATGTAATTATAGTTGCTGAAGGTAAAACCATCTAGTTACAAACAACCACTAATAAGATATTGCACATGGCCAACACCTGTTCATTTCAACAGTATGATTTTTATTATAATCATCTAAATGAAGAAAAAAGTATTTAACTAGTCAACAAACATACAGGATTGCCTAGCTTGATAAGGATTCAAATCCAAAAGCCCTCAATATACGCAATGGTGCATTTATACTATTTCTATTGCAGGCAATACCTGTTTAGTACAACGATATAACCTGAAAAATGATCATAGAAACTAGAAAGGATACAACGGATAATGGTTATTTGACTGATTAAAGGATGCAGAACGATCTGTTTCATCGCTACTTGCGAGATAGAATAAATAAGGCAAAGTAAAATAAAAGTTGATGAACTAAGTGGTATCAGTTCATTGAGAAAGGAGTGTGTAATGGTAAAGGACTAATGGGAGGGTGGGAGCCTTCTTAGGGAAATAAGATTCAACCATCAACCCCATCTATTTTCCTCCATCAAAGGAACACTTATTGTAAGAATCATTGTTTCTTCATAGATATGAGAAATACCACAAAACACAGACACCAGCCAAAATCCTAACTTCATTCAAACTATTCATACGTAAAAAATAACTAATTTATTTCATTGTGCCTCTGATTACTTTGTGCTTTTGGCATGAATGCCATCACAAAGAACTTTTTTATTTTACTTCTTTTTAAATTACTTTATTTTATGTAACAAACAAGAATAATTTTATCTCTATATTTAAAAGAAAAACAAAAATACAAATTAATTATTAATGAATAGTTAATATCATGTTTAATATTCATTTTTGACATAAGAAGATATTTTAAGAATGGAACGTATACCAGTATTCAGTGACTGAATATTTTAGCAAAGATTACAAAAATATGTATGGAACTTGTTATGCAATCTTATTATTCAATTGGTGAAATAGAGAAAATAACGATTATCTTATAGGATTAGGATATGAAACGCATTTTTTTTTTATATATTTTTGGAAATAAGCCAAAAATGTATTATCACGTTTCCAAGATGATTTGAATAGCGTAGAAAAAAATGGGAATGTTTGAATGAGGTTTGAGGTGGAGTCGGTCTACTTGGGCAGGCCTGGCTTATTGAGGCCTCATCCATTAAGGAAGGGGCCGGGACGTGGGGTCTTGATCCGCCGTGAAGACAATCCAACTCCCGCCCTAACCACCCAAAAACTGGCGCTGTAAAAAATATTTAAAGAGCAGTTTGGAGGAAAGACGACCCACCCTGACGAGCGGGCGACATCATCCTGTCGCACCGGAAAATATTACCAGCCTCAATTACTGACACTTCTTTGTTACTGTTAGGAAAAGCAGCCATCTTGCAAGGAATCTTGAGCGACTTTTAACAGAGTGACAGCCAAACCCCTGGCTGCAGAATGGCAAGCGTGTTCCGCCGTGTAACTGCATCGAGATACAACCCTTACCTGCTTATTAAATCAGGTCAAGCTAAACCAATTTAACTACTTCATCTTCGAGTAAAATTTCAAAACAATGTATTTTAACAGTAATGTTCTTCTTGAGATTTAGTAATGGAATTCATATACTCAACTTTTATGTTTTCCTTATCAATTGCCAACGTTTGTTTCCAAATCATAGTTTTTATACTCAATGAATTCTCAATACTTCCAATTTTACAACAGCAGCAGTAAACTCCTGCCCTCAAAATAAACATAAAAAGTCAGTAGGGAGTAATTTTAAATAATTACTAACAGAAGTACAAATCAACTGAAACCTTAATTTCTATAGCTGGATTTGGGTGATCTAGGTTAATACCCAAATTAACCTAGAATTTATCGTTACTACGTGGTCACAAATGGTTACACTATAAGTACTATAAGTATAAATATATATGTAGACTATAAGTGGTAGGTTAGCCCAGTGGTTAACATACTCGCATCTGGGCTGGTAGACCGGGGTTCAATCCCCACCAGGCCCTCAATTTATTCACACGGGAGGTGAATAAAACTGGATATATCATCCCTCGGAGAGGACGTTAATCCATCGGTCCGAGCCTGTACGATGTCAGGTACTCGTTAAAGATCCCTACTCGAAATGCACTTGAGTTAGGCAAAATTTAGGACTACCAATGTAAAATCACCGATCAAAAAAAAAGCCAGTAAACGGTTGGAATTCTCACGGTTTTATTGGTTTAAACAATAAAAAAAATGTACACCACATATTTAGAGTTAGATTTTTGTAATATACATAAACAACACAACCTTCTGCAGTGATTAATTTAATTTGAAATTGGTGAACTCTCTCTCTCTCTCTCTCATTCTTTGAAGGAGTAAGATATATCTGGAAGGAGAAGTCAATCTTGACGCAATGTTGCATTATAGAAAATAGAAGTAGACACAACACTTCAACTTTAACTAGTAGATAAGAATTTCTCATCTGATGGCCAATATTATTATCTAGTATAAACCTGTTTACTGGTATATACCCAGAGTACGTGTGAATTTAAATATTCAAAGTACATATTATACGATCGAAGTAGTTGAAGAAAAGAAAAGAAAAACATTTTCTCGTAGTTAAAAAAAAAAATTTTTTTAACTGCTGACTTTGGTACAGCAGTACTTTAGCACAAAAATTTTACATGAAATAGCTAGTTTTCAGTTATGTTATCAGTATTTTAATGTCAATAATTATGTTTAATATATTACTGAAATAGTAAATAATTTCAACTTATCTTATCAAAGGATGATGCATTCCAATAGATTAAATAGTGGAAGCATAGTCAGTAAACTCAAAACTAAATATCTAGTGTTTGTTTCCTTAAATATAGGTACACTGTCAACTTGAAAATTTTACATACTTGTATACAAGATGATCTGTTCCTAATGTTCGTAAATGTTAGAAACCTACTACCAATAAGTAAGACAACATAAGGTTAATCTCAACAGAAGATTAAAGCACTTTAAATATAAAGGTTAAATTTTAAGGTTATTTGTTTAAGAGGATTGTATTTGTAAGTTAAACATTTAACTCATTGAGTTTATCCGGACACCAGTCAATATAGAGTAAGAAGATAATGAGCTGGTTGACAAAGATTTAAAAGAAACTGCATAAACCAGAACTGCGAAGTACACTTCCAATTAGAGCTGAAGATAGTAATTTATGACCATGACTATGACAGTAAACATATTCTAGAAGAAGTCCCATTACTCCACGGAATGGTACTGGTGGTCACCTTGAAATGTCTGGACACATGTTAAAATTTTTATGACAGAGTCGGGTTTGGCCCAAATATATTGAAGGTAAGGCGTTTAAAGGTTACATTATTAGTTTTTTTTTTGTTTTAGATTCATATTCATATTGTTGGAATATCTAGTTTTATTTTGTTATCTTAACATAGCATAAAACTGATTTCGTTTAATTCTTGTTTATATTGTCACATTTTTAAATTAGTTATTCTTTATAGTTTAGTATTTTTAGTTTCAGTTGGTGCCTCGAAGGCGATGTACGAGAGTTCTCAAAAAAAATATGTGTATATATCCATATCTATCTATATATATATATATAAGCTAGAATTTAAAAAAGAACACATAGAAAGGAAACCACTGAACTCACTACTATATTTCGATGTCCTCGTCTTCAGGAAAAGAAGTGAATCGCTCCAAAGGCTGATAACGACTCAGCCTTTATATATATATATATATATATGATTAAACCACAATAAGAATGGGAAAACAAGACTAAGATCTTTCAACCGTAACAAGCGGTCTTCGTCAGAGTCAAAAACCCAACTGAACACTAGATGCAGAAAACATCTGGTGAGGAGTTGAGAAGAGTGGGAGGGAAGAGTGGTATTTTAAAAGGGTGAAAGCACAGGAAAGGACTAATGTCCAGAAAGGGATGTTTGGGGAAACAAAGACTAAGATCTTAGTCTTGTTTTCCCATTCTTATTGTGGTTTAATCATTGATTGTTGTTTCACGTGTTTATGTGAAATCTTTTTATTTATATATATATATAAAGATTTTACATAAACACGTCAAATAACAATCAATGATCAAACCACAATAAGAAAATGGGAAAACAAGACTAAGATCTTTCAACCGTAACAAGCGGTCTTCGTCAGAGTCAAAAACCCAACTGGAGTTTTTGACTCTGACGAAGACCGCTTGTTACGGTTGAAAGATCTTAGTCTTGTTTTCCCATTTTCTTATTGTTGTTTGATCATTTATATATATATATATATATATATATATATATATATATATATAAAAAAAGATTTCACATAAACACGTGAAACAACAATCAATGATCAAACCACAATAAGAAATGGGAAAACAAGACCAAGATCTTTCAACCGTAACAAGCGGTCTTCGTCAGAGTCAGTTGGGTTTTTGACTCTGACGAAGACCGCTTGTTACGGTTGAAAGATCTTGGTCTTGTTTTCCCATTTCTTATTGTGGTTTGATCATTGATATATATATATATATATATATATAAAATAATTTCAATAGCATTATTCCTTTGAAATATATTTCATTAAATCTGCCTAATATACTAACAACAAAAACACATAAAAAAAACTAATTTACGAATAAAATGCACTATGAATTTAGTTTAATGTAATAAGAAATAGATATATTGAAAAAATATACAGAAACTGTTTTTGTCTTACAGAATACAAATGAAAGCATGTTATCGATTCGTATAGGGTTTAGCAGTTTATACCTCTGTGTTGCACACTTCGTTACTTTGCTCAAATGTTCCGCTTAAATTACTTCATTAAATTTTATGGCACGTAATCGGTACCTGTGTGCATATATTTAGCTTTTACATTCATACTGCTGTAGGCTTTCAACAGACAGTCATTCGGCTTAATCCGCTTCTAAAAGTTTCATATTTAATGAAGTAAATGAGATATTGAAAAGAATTGTGAAAGGACGTTAGGCATGGCTATTAAATAACAGTTATTGAAAATGAAAAGTAATTTGAAATATCTAATGACATATTATGAAAGAACAAATAATATTTAAAATATTAACTCTTAACTAAACTTTTTAAAAGTAATCTCTAGAGCCTTAAAAAAAGAACAAATATAATAATATATTAGGAACTCAGGAAGTTAATAATGTTTAGTAATATTGAAACTTCTACTTACAATAAACAACTCCAGTAATGTTATATATACATTGGAAATCTGTTACATGATTCCCTGTAAAGACGTCAAAAGAAAATTTAATCAACTCACAATCAACTAATAAAAACTTTTAAATAGAAGTAAAACTTTCCACATGTAAATATCTCTCTTAGACTTCTTTAAGTAATTTCTTACAAGTAAGATTTAAGACTTTCCTTTCTAGATATCTTTTCATTACTTTGCTACAAAAAAGTATAGCAATTATGAAAAAATTAATAGGTTCGTATACGTTGCAATAGCGCCTCACAAGGGACACATAAGACAGAACATTGGCTCTTTGTGAACATTCTATATTGGGAGGCTATTTATTCTATAGTAACAGAGATTTTTTTTTTTATTCTTCAGGGAAAAAAATTTTTTTTTTAATTCTTCAGGGAGAAAAAACAATTAAATTTTCAGACATCATCGCAAAACATTTGGATCAGGAAAATATAAATTGTTATTTTTATGATGATAGGAAACACTACTATTATTAAAAAAAAAAGATGATAACTATTAAGTTTTACTGGTCGATAATTGTACGATAATTTAAATTTATTTTATAAACAAAAACTTCTTAACAAACACTAAATCAGTACTCATCTAATTGTAACAAACATTTTGAAAAGTTAAAATGAGTGTTATTTGATGGTAAAAAATTAAATTTGTAAAAAATAAACATAGAGATATAAAAATTGTTCCCTAATACAAGAAATGTTCACTCAGAGAAAGTGCTCTATTGTTTCCTGTAACGGTTCCATTATTAATCTATATAAATTTCGAGAAAGAATTTTAAAACAACTCCTATTGAATATTCAATATGGAAATAATATTGCAATATAGAATAAATCTAATAAATCACTACAATAGGGTGTGGTTTTTTAGTGGGTCGGGACCCCCAACCCCACATACTCTAAGCAAGACGTCTTGCTAAGGGATCTGATGAACAGATTTTTCAACATCCTACGACGAAAAAAAAAATCACTACAAACAAAAAAAGCTTTCAAAATGCAATTTTTATATAAAATAAAAAAGGTATAATTTAGTAGGAAGTGTAATATCTTTGTTAGTATAAGTATAATTTTATACATAAAAATATATAAAAATTATACATAAAACTGGTTACAATTGTATAATAAATAAATATTATTGTCAAATAAATATTTTTTGACATTAATAACTAAGTAACAAATAATTAACGACTTACAATAAATTACAAATATATTGCAAGCATAATTATTTACATTCAAAGGATAGTAAAATAATGCAAAGAAAAGAATAAATTAATGTAACCCCTTTTCAACTACAGCTGTAATGGGAAAACAATAGCAGATATTTGATTTAAGTTTATTTTGAAAAGCAAATATGAATAAGTATTTAACTGTAGAAATAATCTCTACAGTAAAAAAGAAACATGTAAAGCATAATTGCAAATAAAATTAAAATTACTAAAAGCAAAGGAATTAATTTTGAGTAAAATTACTAAAGATAAACAAGAATTTTGTATGAGCAGGGGCAAAAGTTCTTTTTTATAATAATTCTGCAAAAGTAAAGTTGTTACAATAAAAGCAGCTTGATTTGTAAAAACATTTAAATAATAATTAAATTAATGTTAACCGGACAAAATAAAGTGCACAAGTATTTAAATTTAATTTAAATGAATGCTTATTTAGAAACTTAATATTTAAAATATTATTATAGTGAAAGAAGTGGAGAATTAAAATGAGCATTGCTGCCCTGAACTATGCAATATTTATTTGAATAAAATTATACATATTTGAAATAAATAAATATTTTATATCATCTTAACTATGTACGGTATGACTGTATTAAATAATTGTATTTTCTTATATATTCATTTCTGTGCTCTAAACAGCTTCATTTATTTATTTCAATTGTTGTTATTTACTCAAAACTGATAAGAGAAAACAATAAGCATAATTATTACATTCAATGGAATATTAATTTAGTTTTTTTGTTATTAATTGTACTGTATGAAACTCTAGGTTGAATTTAGTTAAATAATATTGCTTAAAACTAAATTACTCTATTAATATTAATAAAAATAATTAATTGTTCTGATCATAAATATATAATATGAATGTAGACAAAATTAAATGAAATTATACAACTGTTTGTATGAATGTCAATCAATTAATAAACATAATTTGTAAATTTGTGTATGACTAATATGTAAATTTATTAAAATGAACACCATGTGGTATAGTAAATCATTATCACTGTATTAAGGAACACACAAGTCTTGTTTAGGTGTTTAGGAGCAAGTATGTTTAGGCAAGAAATTTTAAGCCACTTAAGGTACAAGTATTCCATAATACTATTAATCCCGTGAAACAAATCTCTACAATTAAAAATAACTGACAAATATAATTAAATTAATAAAAACTGCTTGTTATTTAATAACATGGCTCTTTTTTATTTATGGAAGCCCACTTGAAATAACATGAATTGTAACAGGTCGTAACTGCTGATTTTAGAGAATATTATTCAGATATTCAGTACACTTAAGATCATTACTGAATAACTTATTCTTTTGAATAAATAATTAAGTTAATACAGTATAACTATGGATTGAATGTATTTTGGCTATAAATATACAAATGAATTTGACAAATAGCCCAGTTACTAAGAATTATTAATTGTGATTAAAAATGATTGAACTAAATGAAGTTTTAAATACTCTTCATTAGCATATTAGATAATAGTAATTCTCTACTTACTTTAGGAAGAATTCTTGAGCCTGGTTTGATGGAATCTTTAAGAAGACAGGAGCACGTTACGACATGCACACGACAGAAATCAACAATACAGTCCAAAGTTCACCAAACAGGTCGTCCAATCTCATTCCCAAACAATTAATAAAGCTATTTCTATTTTTTTTCCTTTACCAAATTATTTATTTTAAAAACTAAAATACTTCTAATAATAGAACATTTCAAATAGGTACCATTTTTTTGTTGTTGAAAATTTGATAAAATTATTTCCTGTATAAACTATTTATTTTCAAGCAAGCTATTTGAAGTATAATATAAGAATTTCGTATTTCTTTATTGTAGAGTACCTTCACTAAATATCAAGTAAACGAGAATTTGTTAGATTTAACGAATATATTGATATAGCTTCTCAACCTCTGTTTTAAAAAAGTTCAAAGATGGTTTCTTGAAGATTTTGGTCAAAAGAAATTACACTCCTGTTTATACGCCGACGTTTAAAATGCTTATCTGTTTAAAATTGTGTTTTTCGTCTTAATAATTAATAATAAGTAATTCTGTTTAAAGAACAAATGTATGTTTTAAAAAAATAACACTGGCTACTTTATGGTTCTTTTGTGGTTTTCTTTTTACTTTTGGTATTTAGTATTTTGGTGTTTTATGGTTTGTTCTTTGTGTGTGTGTGTTTTTTTTTGTTTCTGTTGGTTGATATTTCGTGGATGTGTTTGTTTTGCACAACTTATGTCGTTAATAAATTGTTTTTAGCCTTGAAAATGCCAAACAATTTTTGACAAAAAGTTGGCATATAAACAGGAGTGTAATTTCTTTATTCCAAAATCCTCAAGAAACCCATCTTTGAATTTTAATGAATATAATTCAAACTAATATATAAAGCGTTATCTCTAAAAGCATGATTCAGAAAAAATGGTTTTTAACAATTTCTGTTAATTAACTTAAAATTCTTATTTTTATCAATAAAAAGAAGGTCAAACGAATGAAGCTTTGTCACATCTTAAAGTAAACAAAAGTTAATATTAAACTGGTCAATGTAAACATGTTCATTGCTGACAGATGGGTGTCTAAATATAAGTAGGTTAGGTTAGGTTAGGTTAGGTTGCAGTGGTAGTTCCACAAGAGAACACACGTAGGCCGAGCATTGGCCCATTGTGATACCACACAATGAAGATTGATTCTACAGTGGGAGTCCTAAATTTTGCCTAACTCAAGGGTATTTAAATATAAGTAATGGTAAATGACATTTACACTTCCTTGATATTTTGATGGCCTAGGTGACATCACAGATAAGCCTGTCTTATAGAAAGGTCATTTGTTTTCAATATACTTCAATCTGTTTTTTTTTATCAAGTTTTCCTTTTATCGGTTATGACTGACTATTAGAGAGTTGGATGTACACAATAATTGAAAAGTCCTTCACATAGAGCCTGTCAATATGTAATTAAAGGAATTTGTTTCATTAATGGCTTATACCCACAAAGATTGCTACACGGGAACGTGGAAGAAAATAGTGCCAAATAAGCGCGCAATACACAAGTATAATGCATAAATAAGACATAAAATTCAAAGTGCCTACTTCATGCAGTTTCAGAATATGCATGTTCATGGGGCCTACATCGAAGCCCCTAAAAGGAGTTTGGTAACAGACAATTACTTTAACTTATTTATAGGAAAGTAGGTATTTTATTTAAGTATTTAGTTCTCTCTGAACTTCTAAGGTAATATCATTTTGAAATTTGGTTTTATGATTGCCATAACAATATATGTTAACAAAGAGATTTTATTAATTCTAGGTTGTGAGAAGGATCAGTGTATTCGTCCCACGCAGCCTGTTTTTACAGAATATAACAACCTCTATTAAAGTAGAAAAAACACTTCTTTAGCATACTTATCACATATATTTATATTAGAAATAGGGATAATCTTCATACCTCGTAAGACGTTCTTGGAGTCGTTGGAGCGCTTTCGGATGTCGTCCATCTTCAATCACAACTTGAAGATGCACAACGTCTGAAAAACCTCCAACGACTCCAAGAACGTCTTACGAGGTATGAAGATTATCCCTATTTCTAATATAAATCATACTAACATCAGTGGTAGTAATAATATGCATGTATTTAACACATATTTATGTTTGTGTTAAAAAATTGTTTTCAACGCCTTTCTGGATTAAATTAGAGAAATAATTTAACAAAATATTAAATGCAAGGGTTAATATTTCTTGATATAGTATGGATAAAAATTGACGTTTCTCTGTAATTAATAATAAAATATAAATATTCAAATACTTCTGATTGAAAAAAATGTTAGGTCAAAGAAAGAGTAAGAATAACCATGAGTGATTTTTTAATTTAATTTTTTCTTCGATTTTAAAATCTTCCAATATACTGGTCAAGGCAGGGCTCCAGTTCAAATTTCAGTCAAACTTACAAGTACCAAAACCATCAAATAGTGAAAGGTACCATCCTGCAGACTGTTCGTATAGAAATAACAAGAATAATATAACTGTTAATTTGACTGAAAAAGATGAATTAGCTATTAAATGATCCGGAAAATTAAGTAAACATTAAGACTTGATAGGAGATAGGATCCAGTCATTCAACAGCTTTTAAAACCATCATCAGATGTATAAATTAAGATTTGATGACCACAAGAAGGAATATAATTTCAAAGATTGGGATCTGGCTTATTACAAATAGTAATAGACTAAAACGGCATGAATTTGACCCTATAAGCCTTTTCCAAATATTTTTGGGAAGAGAGGGATATAAAACAGAGTTTTTTGTCCTGGTTTTTACTACAAAATGTGTCAAGTTTTTAAGACTGATAAATGACTTGAAACTGTTTGATTTTAACACTGAAGTATAAATTAATAGTTAATTAAACTTCATAGATATATTTATACACTGTAAAAAAATATAGCATACCATAGTAGCTTTTCAAGTTTTAGAAACATTATGCAACTAAGCAACATATATGCAAATAATGAACTACTTCTTAAAATTTTGAATCGCACAAAAGATTAAAACTGTTTTGGTATGATAGTAACAAAAAAATTAGTGGAGTTGTAGAACGCAGTTTCAATAAGGTTTAAGAATTTCCAAGTGAATTGGTTGTCGTACAAGCAAAAACTAGTAGATTTTGTAAGATAACTTGTGAAGATGATGACAGGTTGAGGTTGAAGGATGGTTGACGCAAGGCGGTTATGCTGACTAATGGAGGAGGTGATATTGGTTATGGGGTGATGAATGTTTGTCTCCCAGATATTGGCTCAAGTTGGCCGAGCAGTGTTAGCCAAGAGGCACAATAGCACGGACTTCTTGCCCCTTTCTCTAAGGCCTGTCTCTGACACCCCTATTAATATGCCCACTGAGAACACCCACACACGACCTCTAAATCATAACTGTCCGATATTAACCCTCCCTCCATCACTTCATTAACATTCCACCTCCATTCCTTACTAATTATAAACTTACCTTGCCCAATTAATTAATGGAACACAGGCGATAATTAACATGAAGTTCTCTTAGCAGTTGCTCATTTGGCATCAACTCCTTTTTCGTGTAGCATCTCCTTTCTCTTCTGATGAACTCCTATCCCTATCTTCCACAAAATTTAATACACTAAGAAGCTGCCTTGCATATAAATGAAAACCACAACAACTTCATTTCTTCCTCACGTCAGATGTGGTCAATTCAATTGAATTACTCATTTAACCCATTCAAGTACAATTTTATAAGAAAAGTGTATATATGTTAATTTTTAGTAGATAACTAGTAATAATACTCAAGTATTTAGAAAACAATGCACTCTTGTTCAGAAATCTGAAAACACCAGAATACTATAATCAGAAAAGAATTAAATCTCATACTAACGTCCTTGTTTTCTGAAATATCAATTTCATTATTTTTCGGGAGCCCAGTCATCCAAAAACACCATTTTAGTTGTTTCAAAAGAGAGTAATTTACATATGTATTCCTTCAAATATCTTCTAAATACACATATCCTTTTCAAAAACAATTGTTTTTCATTTACAAGTAATAAAAATATCACAAGAATGTAAGAAAAAATTAATAATATTGAAAGTTTATGAACTTATTTTATGAAATTAATCACTTCAAAAGTACATAAAGATTAAGAAAAAAAAATACTAAGCATTTTTTATGAAGGATTTAAAAGGAAAAGTATTTAAATAAATGGATAGAAATTAATCTTTTTTTTTTGGAACCAGTTAAGAGTATAAATTTACACCAAATAAATATAAAAAAACATACAATTTTACGCTCTTATTGTTGTTTGATTATAGAAGAGGACAGTATTGGATGTTTTCTTCATCACTAAATGAATCGTAGAAGAAACATATATACGGAGAATTTTTTGTTGATGGACTTGTAGGTGTTATAAGTATTTTAAGACTTTGTTGATTGAAACTACTTCTCTCACCTATATTTCAGCATATATTAATGTCATCTTCCGGGCTATAACATGTTTCTTTTTTCAATTAGCACTATTGCTACAACAGTATTGGATATTATTTACATTTTAATTTTTTTACATGAATATAATAGTGGTCCAGAATTTTTTACCTCTCTATTACTTTTCATGTAAAAAAATTAAACTGTACACAATATCCAATATTGTTATAGTAATAGTGCTAACTGTAAAAAAAACATGTTGTAGAATATGACATAAATATATGTTGAAACGTCGGCGAGAGATGTAGTTTCAATGATAAGACCTCAACCCTCAACAACAACAAAAAATTATACTAAAAGTGTATATGTAAAAAATTGTAAAAATTAAATTGTATACTAAATTGTAAACAATATCCAATATTGTAGTAGCAATAGTGCTAACTGTAAAAAAACGTGTTGTAGAATATGACATAAATATATGTTGAAACGTCGGCGAGAGAAGTAGTTTCAATGATAAGACCTCAACCATCAACAAAAAAAAAATTATACCAAAAGTGTATATGTAAAAAATTGTAAAAATTAAATTGTATACTAAATTGTAAACAATATCCAATATTGTAGTAGCAATAGTGCTAACTGTAAAAAAAACATATTGTAGAATATGACATAAATATATGTTGAAACGTCGGCGAGAGATGTAGTTTCAATGATAAGACCTCAACCCTGAACAACAACAAAAAATTATACTAAAAGTGTATATGTAAAAAATTGTAAAAATTAAATTGTATACTAAATTGTAAACAATATCCAATATTGTAGTAGCAATAGTGCTAACTGTAAAAAAACATGTTGTAGAATATGACATAAATATATGTTGAAACGTCGGCGAGAGATGTAGTTTCAATGATAAGACCTCAACCCTCAACAACAACAAAACATTATACTAGAAGTGTATATGTAAAAAATTGTAAAAATTAAATTGTATACTAAATTGTAAACAATATCCAATATTGTAGTAGCAATAGTGCTAACTGTAAAAAAACATGTTGTAGAATATGACATAAATATATGTTGAAACGTCGGCGAGAGAAGTAGTTTCAATGATAAGACCTCAACCATCAACAAAAAAAAAAAATTATACTAAAAGTTGATATATGCGCTAATCAACTTGTGGGATTTATGTACCCCTTAAGTTGTAGTTTTGTGATAATATTCGCCGGAATATGATTTAGAAGAGCCCAAGAGCGTGGTGGACTGTATGAGGCGCTGGCAGTGAGGTGCCGTGGCTCAGGGGGTGATGTGTGAATGGAGCTGACTGGACCACTACGACAGACCCATTCACGCTGCTTCCTGTCCTCTTAATAGCTTCGAAAGAAACTATCATCTTCTTCATAATCTCACCTGCCCTCTAATCTACCATGAGCCCTCGCCTTACCTCTACATATTCAGTCACTTCTGCATTCCAGAAATCTGATTACCTTTCCACAGTCTACTACATTCTTAGAGGAAAAAACATATAGTTCTTTATACATCTTTTGAATAATTACCATCTTTTAAATAGTAAACCATTTTATACAACTTTAAAAACAAACTCTAATATAAAAACAAATATTGTCATACGAAGATCGATATTTTCCGAAGGATTTATCTTGCTTCATCTCTTTTTGCTTCTTGATAATTTTTTTAAATCATGCATCTCACAATTAGAGGAGCGTGCATAATTCAATATAATATATATACAAAATATTCCAGTTTGCTGGACGAAACTATCAAACTAAGAAACTAAACTAGCAACAAATATTTAGTAAGACGATTATTATACATAATTCTACTTAGTGTGGACTATATTAGGCTGTTATAATAGTTATGCAAACTTTGATACGGTCTGCAAAAGAAGTATTATAACAACGCTCTCTGAAGAGTCTATAGTGACAGAAATACATAAACTGATTGATCTACTACCACTAGGTGATTCTATGTTGCAATAATGTTCAATATCTTGTACAACACTCACATCATAAATTTTGGCATGTTTACAAAAGTAGGTTATTGAACAAACTTAGATGAACACCCATCGGCAGATAACTTCAAAGATATACAGAATACAGGCATACAAGTTTGTATTCATTCGTCAATAAGGACCTCCTTGCTACATTAGTCCATCTGCGTGTTTTACAAATTACAAACTAAATAGCTATACACTTGACAATGCCCTGCATTATTTGTCTTGTCAGAGTCACTTAAATTGCGCAGTTCTACAGTGGCAGGAATTTTAGAAATTTATGGTAAACAAATTGAGTTGATGTCAGTGTTCATGGCAAAGCTCACTATAATCAGTTACTGAAAATTGAACAGAGGGAAAACAAAAACTTTCAGAGTATGAAACAGATGATGCACATAAAATAAGTAGTCTGAAGGCTTATTTTTTGTGTAAATAAACGAAAAAAGGTATAGTGAGAAGAAAGGAGAAGCATCCAGACGATAAACACATCGTGACAGATCAGAGAAACTTAAGTCCATCACAACTGGCCACAACTATCCTCTTCCGAATAAATCTTAAGCTTGATAAGTGAACAAAGTTGCCGAATTTCACTGAGGGCGAGAATGTCTTAAAAATACAGGTGCAAGCCGGACAAGAAAAGAAGACTAGGGATACAGCTTCCGAACCAGTGAGCGACTGATAGGAGTTTTCACTCGCGGACGCTAGTCTAAGACCAGGGACCTCAAGGCAGCAGCTAAAGCTGTTATTGTGCCACCACAGTGAATGAGGCTAATAAGAGCGGGCCACCACCCAAGCAGCTAAAGCTGCTATGGTGCCACCACAGTGAATGAGGCTAATAAGAGCGGGCCACCACCCAAGCAGCTAAAGCTGCTATTGTGCCACCACAGTGAATGAGGCTAATAAGAGCGGGCCACCACTCAAGCAGCTAAAGCTGCTATTGTGCCACCACAGTGAATGAGGCTAATAAGAGCGGGCCACCACTCAAGCAGCTAAAGCTGCTATTGTGCCACCACAGTGAATGAGGCTAATAAGAGCGGGCCACCACCCAAGCAGCTAAAGCTGCTATTGTGCCACCACAGTGAATGAGGCTAATAAGAGCGGGCCACCACCCAAGCAGCTAAAGCTGCTATTGTGCCACCACAGTGAATGAGGCTAATAAGAGCGGGCCACCACCCAAGCAGCTAAAGCTGCTATTGTGCCATCACAGTGAATGAGGATAATAAGAGCGAGCCACCACTCAAGCCAGCACGATGACGAGGAGACTTACCACCCCCGGACGCCGACTAAGGTTATGACTCCGTCCAGATTGTCCCTTTCTTAGTTCACGCCATCCAGGCATGTTAAGCACCCCTACCACGACAAAGTGAACGCAAATCAGAGGGAGAGAACGTAAAGCCGTCGGTCTCAAGCCTGTACGATGTCAGGTACTCGTTAAAGATCCCTACTTTAAATAAACTCGTGTTAGGCAAAATTTAGGACTCCCAATGGGAGATGTAATATTCCCTCGATAAATCATCATCGTAGGACTTTGTCAGTCCCTCAGTACTCTACAAAAAAAATAATAACATAAAAAAACAGAAATAAACAAAAACGAGTTCAATATAAATAAAGATACAGAAATAATAAAAGACAACTCTTACAGTCTTAAATTTTCGGTTTAAACTGTAATCAGGAGAAATGTAAATAAAAGAAAGAATAAGTACACGATGAAGATACCACGTAGGCAAAAAACCAACAGTGCAGAAATGCATAAGTCAGATTGGACGCTGGGAAAAGAGAAAAAATAAATGATAATAAAAATATATTAACGTATTAGATTTAATTATTTCTAATTTTTTTCCCTTCTTATACTCATTGTTTATATGTTGTAATATTAATATTTTTGTTCTTTTATTATTAAGTCTGCAATATATTTTTTCTATATTTTGTATACACACTATTATTTACTTTTCATTCATCTTTCATTTTACATCGATTTCAGTAATCATAATTTTTTATGTTCTTTCTTTATGACTGATTTTTATATTTCATCTATTCATGTTGTGTCTCATAATTTAGTCAATTTTTCATTTATTTCCTCGGTTACATTTTTTCAGTTTTTTTAATAATATTTTATATATCTATAAACTTTAAATCTTATAGAATTATTTTATGTTTGAGAAGATGCTATTGGCGTGAAATGCAAAAACGTTCTCGTGACATGAGTGCAAAATATAGAAATAGCTTTTTGTTACTGTTTTTTATACTTTTCTTAATTTATAACCTCTTTGAATGTTTTATTTAAACATGTATATGTGTATCCAAGTACCGAAATATTTATAATTTTTCTCCTGATGATGGCAAAGAAATATTAAAGTGAGTTGCATTATTGTTCATTTCTCTATGTTATCATATACATATATATAAAGTAAAGACTGCAAAAACTTGCTTTGTGTCTTGACGACTCATCGTCATCAGGAGAACAGTTGTGATTAGCTTCAGGAGCAAACTACACTAAGAATCCCTTCGTCATAGTTGGAGTGAAAGAACCTATGCAGGGAATGGGGGTATAAAAAATAAAGTAATTAAACATTAAAGTTAAGAATATAAATAGAGAAAAAATAAATAAATCAAGGAACAAAAAAGAAACACAAAATGAAATCCATTGAAACAAGTAAGAAATAATAAAAGGTTAGAAAACAGACACTGAATATAAAAGCTAATAATAATAACTTAAGATACAAATAAAAATTAACACACAAAAAATTAATTAATATTTTAAAATTGACACAGACATTATACTAGCATCAGAAAGACTTATATGTGCCTCTTCAGAAGCTCTCAAGATGGTAGTGGTATTGGATTCGGGGATTGCTTTAAGAGTTGTATAGGGAAACAGTCACTGAAACTAAGTCCGTGAAAGTTTGTGTGTATAGTCATAGGATGTGTAGAGTCATAGGTTGGTTTGCTGAAACGAAAGCTCTTTGACAATTCATACTCAGGTTCATCTTAGTTCAACTTGGTTTAAAACCTACATAAAAAGGTATGAGACTGGTACGGTTCAATCAGTAGATGTCGTTTTCAGAAATACAAGAAGTCTTAACATTTATTGGGTAAGTGTAATTGTTAGAGCAGCAATGTGATAGGATTAGGATGGATTACTAGGCAAGTCTAGTAGTTACGACACCAACACTGATGCATACAAACAACCTCAATAGGAGGCTTGCGAAAATACGGCAAAGAAATACACCTAGGATTAGGAGGTCTTTTGCAGGAAATGGATGGAGGTTCACTTAAGATTGAAGAAGTAGAAGAAGAAGGGGAGAGAGTAAGAACAAACTTCTTAAAAACAGAACCTGACCTATAAGCCCCAGGAAAAAAGTAGTTCTAAAGAAAGTGGAATCGATATCTCTTAGGCGTAGAATAATAATGATCTTCAGTAGGTAAGATGCGACTATTGATTTAATTAGGTAAATTTATCTTTTAATCGTATATTAATCTTTTTTAGTTGCTAATGTGGTGTCGCCAGTCACTAGGTTACTGCAAATTTTATGGAGTCGAATGGCCTATTTATAGGCCTAGAGATCGCATTCTTTGCATGAGGTTTATGGCAACTCCAAAAGTAAAGATACTGTTGGTCATGGGTGAGTTTTTTACCAAGCAAGTATCAGTTGTCCAGACTCATCAGATGAATTCAATTTTTCACAAAACCAGCCCGTTCCCACTGGCAGGGGTTTGGGGTCTCTACACCCTCTAGATGTTAAGTAGGCATCCTCCGAGAAGTTACTGCTTTTCACACAGAGACCACAAGGGTCTACCCAACCTGGATCAAAACCAACGAGAGAGAACTTTTCCATTGTCCTCCGCCGCCCGCAGTACTGACTTATTTTAAGAGTTTTCGATCAAACTCCGGACGAAAGGTACAGGTAAGATCAGTGGCTTACTTTTTCCCCTGGTTCAAAGAACCTGTGACAAACCAATGCAACTTGTGGATAGTTGCTCGGCGCCACTAGGGGCAGAATGCCTCAATTTGAGAAGTGAGTTCTAGCAGAGATATGAAGATAAAGCTGTTGAAGCCCTTATTCATTGAGCATATACTACAACTGGGGTCTTCAGCCAGTGGGTCACGAAAAGGTTAAACTGGAGCCACGAGATGTTTCAATATGTTTGTTTTTAAATATAAAAAAAGGACTAAAGCAAATAAATAATATCTTAAAAATAAATCTTGAAACGTGTCAAGAATAAATTTATCAAATAGATATATAATGAGACACAGTGTACCTCTACCTATGAACTTAATTCGTTCTCGAAGCATTTTCAAAACGAGAAAATTTCATATGTAGAGACGCTACATAAAAACAAGAGTTGTTTGTACAGACTGTATAGAATATAGAACAGTTTAAAAGATACTTTACTCAAACCATCAGAATTATGTTCTACTCTTCTAAAAGAACTGCTAAAAAGACACACGGAAGGTGAAGCAATTTTTATTAAAGTTAGCGAAATTTTAGAAGAGTTGGATTGAAATGAGAGAATAGCATGGAAGTTTGTACTGTAACGGTGCATCAGCAACGTTAGGAAAAATTGTTAACTTTATTGCTAAGGTGGATTCTATAAACAACCTATTACTTTTACCTATCGCATGACTTATCGAGAGGTACTTGCAGCGAAAATTGTGCAGTACTACAAGACGCAGTCAAAATTATTAACTATATTAAAAGTCGCTCTCAACAGTCGTCACTTTTCAATATTTTACAGGGGATTCTGATTTTACCCTCTCTAAGAGAGCTGTTAATGGTAAGGCATTAACAAGGCTGGTATTGATAAAAGATGAAATAATGCTATTTTTATCAAAAGGTAACTCAGATTTGGTAAAATATTTTCGAGATGAAAACTAAACATGTAGGCTATACTATTTATCAGGTATATTTGGAAAATTTAATGAACTCAATTTATCTTTCCAAGGGGAAAACTCCATTGTTTTTTACTGATGTCTAAAATTGAAGCCTTTTTGAAAAAAATAATTATATGGTTTCAAAAGATAACAAATAGCTCGTATGAGATGATTTCATGCATGGATAACTTCAATAATGACAATGAGATGAGTTTTGAATTTTATAAAATCAAACAACTTACTATTACTTGGTAAGCTTCAAAGATAATTCAGAAAAATATTATATCTCAGAACTGAATGCCAACCAATTTAACTGAATCTAAAATCTATTTATAGTTGAAATGGAAAAATTAATCTATCTTTCATTGAAAGAAAAGTTAGTCAAACTTTCATATGATTTTATTTTAAAAATGGACTTTTGAAAAAAGAACCTAAACTCTTTCTGGATTAGTGTCAAAACAGAATGCACAATGTTGTCAGAACTAGCTATTGTTGTTCTTTTTCTCTTTCTTTGCCTCCAATTATTTGTGGAGGCTTTTTTTCTTCTAGACATTAACTTTTATTAAATCAAAACATCGAGTGTAGTGTTGAGAACTGACATCACAAAAATAGAACCAAGATTCGATGTTTTATGTCAAAATCGCAGGCACAGCAATCTCATTAAAGTTACTGTTGATCAAATTTGTTTTAATATCCCGTATCTTATTAGTGGTTAATTTTTATTTTCGTTCTCACTAAAGGGTCACGATGTAAAACTGCTAGAAGATCTCTGTATTAACATCTTGTTTTATATCTTGAACATTGTAATAGTTATAAAGTAGTTTAATGAATTAGAGGTGAAATGTTAACAGCCAAATACTATTCTAATGTGGAACCCTGGATAATTAGTTATGAGGTAGGAAGTCAGTGGAGTCATAATTATGAAGGATATGGTTCGATGTAGGTTAAGTGAAGCTAGTTGAATATTTACTTTTCAAGATGACATGAAAATGAGCCAGCAGTATTAGGGGCACTGCAGCTGATGCTGGAAACTGGTGATTTACTCCGTCACTATGATTTGTCAGACAGCTGGAGTTGAAATCATCTCGCCAGTTATTTAGAGTCAATATTGAGAAAAAAACAGAGTTGAAAACAGGCATCTACAGGTTCAACTATCCATCACCTGGACGCATTTCTTTTTATTTGGTGTTGATAGATTTGTAAGTAATGTTATACCATGTTTTTGTGATCGATAGGGAGATTACAACATTTATGAGCTAATACTTTTCTTATATTCAAAGACAAATCAACAACTATGATTACCAAACCAAGTCTATGCCCGAAAGTAATAAATTTTAATTAATCATTAGAAATGAGATCCTCAAACATCATACAAACAGGGACTAAATTCCTTAGATAAATATTTCTAACTTCTCTAAGGAAATATAAAATGTTACGTCTCTCATATACAAAATCGAAGCTGGTTGAGACAGGAATGATACGTGATCGGCCGATACTCCACCCAGGAGAACACCCCACCCAATACAGTAACACAAGTTTTCCTAATTATAAGCAATTTATTCATCATCAAAAAAGTTGATGAGTCAGTTAAAGTGTTAGAAGATAGTAACAAAATGTTAATTGAATTAAATCACACATAGTGCATCTTAATAAATTAGCATTTTACATAGTCGATCATTTAAAATGTTGAAGCAATATATCTGTAAGTAAGTATGTCTGAGACATTTCGAGCAATATAATGTAGTCATTAATAAAAGAGGTAAAATTTGCATAGAGATAATGTAAAATGGAATAATTTAGTTGTTAGTTGTAGGCTAAGCATATGCAAATGCAACAGGAGCTAAAGGTATTCTCATTTAATACATTAGCCAGACACTAACCTGTTGACTACGAAAGCGCCCGTCGCCCACAGCAGAGGTCAATGCCTTCTCCAACCAGTCAAGTAAGTGCACTTTATTAGAGATCTTAATTTTCCTTTTAGATTAATTCTTAAATAATAGCTCATATGAATGTTTCTATATGAGAGAGTTAACTGTTATAGTTAATATTACTAAAGTAAAATGTTAAAGAATAACTATAAAGAAAGATGAAATAGCGACTTCTTCCTCTTGTGACTACGATAACACAAGAAACCTCATTTTAATATTCATTTCAAAATTCACACCTAGTAAAACGAAGTTTGTTAATAGTAACATATCCCTACAAAACATGCCACAATTACATAGGGCGTCATAGCGTAAAGATATCACTAGTTTTGCTTTCCTATAAAATAACAACTGAAAGTCCAGGTACAAATGTTTCCACCAAAAGAGTTTCAAAATAGAATAGTGTTATTGTTGGTACCGCTGTGTTAGTAATTCACTCTAATGTTAGAGTGAATTAGACCCTCTCACCCCAGTATAACTCTCGATTCTATCGGTTTAGGTGTTTGTTGATTTTACGAAGACATTCCTCTTAAGATTTCATTCTAGCCCTGTCAACCACCCCGTCTACCATAACCAAATGATTTCCCGGTCATCAGAACGAAATGGAACTCTAACAATTGATGCAACAATGGAATAACCGCCTTCTACTTTTTTAATTGTGCATTTTTCTAATAATTAAAAATGATATTTGTAAAAAAATACTAATTTAGTTATCAAGGATTAGATCTAAATTAATAACATCTAATTTCAATCCTATATTATGAATTTCGACTTAATTATCGATAAGTAAATTAGTATTTTGAACGATCAGTGGTCGAGAAGTTATATCATGATGTTGTAAAGTTCATTCGTTATCAGTTCGGATTCATAGATGGCCGAGGTTTATTTTTTGTGGGACATGACCATGTGGTGGGGTTTGTGTCGCCGGATACCGCAAACTACAGCCGGAAATGAAATTTTGCCAACAGGACTGAATGAGAAGCACGTCAACTCAAACATGATCAATATTCATCCTGATATATCTTGCCTTTTGATCAGAATCTCTTGTTTTGACTGATGAACGACCATTACATATGTTATCAATATTGGATCAATGTGAACAACAATTACAATTAAACATTTATTTTTTAAAAAAAATGTCCACTCTTCACTTAAAAGTTGAGCCTTAGTTTGCATGACGACTGTTAACATTTAATTTAGATTATAATGTTTAAGGATGTTCTAAACACTTCAGATTGTCTTTCTTATTCATAAATATTATAGAAAGATATATACAAATAACAAAATTTAATGGAATACTTAATTTTAAAGACTGAATAATCCTTGAACATATTAACTGTCATAATTTAAATTAAAAAGTGCTCACTAACTGGTGTCTTAAATCTAGAAGACGTAACTTTCTTTAATTTAAAAAGTAGAAGAAGTGTCTCCAAAGTGAGAGAGTGGTTTGATGAGTAGTTATGATGAACTGATGAGTAGTTATTGGGAATTGTATTTATGTTTTACCAAATAAAATTCGTTTTGAGCTAGTTCATGTGAAAATAATGTGTTCAGTTGCTATTTCATTGCTCCAATATTGTTTCGAACTTTCTGCGATATGATCACTGAAATTTATTGAATATGATAATTGAGTACTATTAAACAACTGGAATTGAGATCAATTCATAGTTTCATTGGACCTCGAGAAGCAGTACCTAAGGTCTGGGGAGGAAGTATGGGTGGTCCTGGGAATTGAAGTCGAGAGCTTGAGGCCAAGGAAATGATAGGCAGAGTCAAATGCGGTAAAGCACCTGGTCGCTGTCTCGACTACACACCTGCCAGTTGTCTTAACAGAAAACGGGTCCACTGTACAACTCCATTCAACCTTGAAAGCTTATTAACTTCATGAGATCCAGTTAACTTCAACAGCCAAACAGGAACACAATCAGTTCGTGTTTAGATCTTCCAAAACCACAATTTATTTCTTTTCACACTTGTGGTTTCCAAGTAATACCTCAAAAACATCAGAAAAGAATAGAACAAATTCTGAATCATGAGGTACAAATATTAATAAAAACTCACTTCGATTTTAAAATTAAGTTTTCTTAAAGATTTTCTGTGTTCTTTTCTCTATGTTAAGGTGTTTGTTTATTGTCCAGTTAGACCCATTCAATTATATGTATATATATATAATATTTGTATAGGTAGGCAGCAAATCTTCTTTTAAACATGTTGAATTGAAATATGCAGCAGCCTCTGCATTTACGACTTTTTTTCTGACTGTCTCTAATTTTCTGATTATTCTTCTTTCATTTTAGGGTAAAAACCAAATTAACTTTGCCAGAGACATTTGAACTTTGCCAGTTGAAATACAATAATAAATGGGGAAAAAATCTATGATATTTGACCGTAAAATGTGGTCTTCATCAAAGTTGGGTTTTGAATCTGACGAAGACTGCTTGTTACGATTGAAAGATTTTAGTCTTTTTTCCCATTTCTTATTGTGATTTGAACATATATATATATAATAATTAAATGAAACGGTCTAACGGACGTTACAATAAAAACCAATTAAAAAAGATAGCACACAGATAGACACAGGAATAACTCACTTCTATATTTCGACCATCGTCGTCATCAGGAGGCGAAGAGTCCCGCAGGAAGGCAGAGCGGCGACTCAGAAGAATAACCAGGTTTGGAGAGTTGACATACTTCCTACTTCACTAATTTTCGAGATAATTTAACACTTTGTGAAATTTATTTTATACTTACAGACTGAACAAGACTGACTGGTAAACAAAAAATAATAATAAATAATGTAACAAATTTGGTTCGGTTAAAATACTGGTGTATTTGTTTTATCACTCTGTATCGCAGAGTACTGAACTAAATTTCAAGTGAATAAGAATTTTTTACATTAAACTATCAAATAAAATGTAATAATATTTATACAGGTTACGTTTTCTATGAATTTATCATCATGCAATACGGATGAAATTTAGGAAAGAATAATTTTATTCTATAATTCTTTTATTATTCTTAATTAACTTACACTTCCCAGTAACAGTAAATACCGCCTAAAGGAATGAACATTATCAAAATTAAAATGAATTCTAATATAAACCAGTCCTAAAAGAATGCTTGCATATCTGCAATTTATCAAAATGTAAACTAATGCCAAATTTAATTTACTTACTGTTCCTAATTTTATGAATGAAATGAAGTGCAAACTAATGAAACATTATCATTATTATGTTTAAAAACTGTAAAAAAAAAGCTGTTCAGAATGTCAAATGTAAACAAAAAGCAAACACCAATTTTACAGGCTTAAGATTTCAAATATTTTGAGGGCTTAGATGATGTCTCAAATAAAAAATGTGCAGGATGAAATTAGCAATCGAATAAGCGTTTACAAATTCCTCTTACCTGAGTTATTCAATTTCAAAGCTTTCTACCTCAATGTTTTGCTAACAATTTTTATTTTATTTTTTTATGACTTTTACAGATGTAGATGGGTCAAAAATTTTCACTTATTAGTAATTTACTCACAGAGATTGACCCGTTATAGAGATTGGAAAGAGTGCCAAATATGTACATTGGTATCCATAACCTCATTAAGTATAATTAAAAAATGAAAGAATTATCCTTGAACCTGGTCCACTTAGTTTCAGAATATTGGTTTTTCTTACAACTCAAAGAGCTTGAAAACAAACAGACAGCCAATTTTAACTTTATCATATTAGTAACCTAAGGTTAATAGAATCATAGTCTCTTTATATATGTTTTGAAAACAAATAACTCAAAGACAATCATTAAAAAACAATGGCATTTCGTGTTTCTTCATCGGGATTTATTGTCATTTATAAAACTGAGGTTATTATGGATAGCCAATAAAGTGCCGGTTGTTTCTTTTTTTTTGTTTTGACAATAGTAACATCTAAAAGATTGAGTTTATTACATAAACCTTTTTGGTATGACACTGTTAAGGACAAGGGAAAACTACTCCGTCTTAAGAGACACATAGTGGCAACTAACAATTAAGTAACCTAACTTTTGTTTAGGGATTTGCAAAAATACTTTTCAATCAATTCATTTGAAATCAATCACTACAGAGTTGAGACAAAATAATTTTAAAATGTGTTCGGCTTTCACTTAACGTTATTTGTAGAAAGAATTTAAATCCTAATTTTCTTTCAAAATTCTTCAGATAATTGATTTTCTTGTAGTGATTTAAAATCCCTAACTGATTATAGTAGTTAAAATTTAATAAAAAGGGAAAGAATCCAAATTTGATGATTTTTTTTTTTATTTAGAGTACTAAGGGCCTGGAACAAATCAAAGTTCGTCAGTAGAATGCTTTAAAGGGGGGAGATGATTTGAACAAAGAAACAGTTGACACAAATTAAATGAATTTCACATGAATGAAATGAAGCGAGGAAATAAAGGACGAGCCAATAGCATGGTTTCTTCAGTTGAAGTTCTGTTTAATTTCCTTTTGTCCCCTCAGGACAATTTTTTCCCAATAATCGCTGTTTTATTAACTCACCCTTCGCCCCCCTCCCCCCCCCCAACGCCGCCCCTACTCCTCCGCAAGCAGTTCAACGCCTGGTCAAATAGTAATTATTGAAACTGAAAAAAAAATATGCAAAATGTCGAGGAGAGCTCATAAAGAGATGAAGTCGAGATTATTAAATAAGCTGATGGTGAATAAAATAGAGGCGCGGCGAAGGAGTCGTTCTGGCCTCTGTCAGGGTGGTAATTATATTGTCGGAGATGAATTCATGACCAGTGTCGTGTTGCTTAATTAATTAAGAACCCGCTGATTATGCCATTATCTTAATACCGCCTTGTGCCATCACTCACTCCTAAGTCCCTCTCCTTTGTGCTTCTTTTCTCCCCTGCTTACCATCCAAATGTTTTCCTTTTGTTATTTCCATTGTTTTTATTTTACATTTTTCATTCTTCAACACTGTCTTAACAGCATAATAAATGGGAAACCACGAAAAAGAATACTACTGTTTTTTAAACAAACAAAACTTCTTATCGTTAATATTACCAAATCTAATTTAATATAATCGATAATAAAATATGATCCAAACATATTTTTAAACATTTATAGAACTAAAATTATTGAAAATATGATCAAAACATCTAATTCTTACTGAACTTTGTCTTTTTTTATAGGAGTTAAGATTAGAAAGACACAAGATTAGAAAATAATTGAAATTGCAAACCGATATGACTTCCTTGTTTAGCTAAAACATCGTTTAAAGAAAATATTTTTCTACGATCACATGTTGTTCCGACAGATGTTCCCATCCAACGAGAGTATTTCGATTCCGCCTTTCGTGAAATACGTCATAATTATGAGCACCTATAAGAGATACCAGTAGCATTAATTATGCGGTTTATCCAACACTGCATTCATAGATTGGTTGATAATTCAGCTTTACTTAAACTTCTAATGTAGTGCAATCCGTTATTATGTGGTATTTACTCATTGTAGGGTAAAAATCTAATGAAATGGTCTCCACATATAAAACTTTTAATGATATAAACAACGCGTTTCGAACACGTAGTGTTCTTCTTCAGGCATTAACTAAGGGTGAGTGCCTCTGAATAAGACTCTTATTCTTATTCAGAGTCTTATTCAGAGGCACTCACCCTTAGTTAATGCCTGAAGAAGAACACTACGTGTTCGAAACGCGTTGTTCATATCATTAAAAGTTTTATATGTGGAGACCATTTCATTAGATTTTTACCCTACAATTACTTAAACTTTTATATCTCTATAGAAAATGCAGAAGATATATTGAAATTCAGTAGTTCTGCACTATTGTGGTATTTACTTCTCATTATAAATTATGGAATAAGTCTCTACATAAAGTTGTTTTATCACATAGTAAACAATATATATGTCGAACACAGAGTGATCTTCTTCAGATGGCTACAATGACAATTAAAAAATGTAACAACTTATTATATAATGTTATTATAAGGACGGTGAAGGAGCCATTCATGCATTATAAGTCGGAAACAGGAATAAATGAAGGTGGGGGAGACGAAAAGTATATACAACCGACAGAATCACATAGAAATGTTACTTTCGGAAAAGTAGAAAAAAGTCCTTTTCGTTTCAGATAAAAAGTCCTCAGGGTTATGACATTATACCTTAATCAGTATATCTCTAATTGATCTAAATATCTTCCACTGTTCATGTAAACCTGACCCCTTAGTTATAAACTTCTGTCTCTTCCATCTCCACTTATTGTGATAAGCTACTGTTCTCAGCAGCTTGGTCACTTTTTCTTGTTTTATAATTTGTTTATTTAATATCCTGTTACCATGAATTATTTTTTTTTTATTGAAAAAACCAAAAGAATAGCAGTAAATGTTCAAAAGATGATGTTTTGGTTTTAATAACAAAAGCAATTTAAATGTGAAAACTTGTTCTATAAGAGTCAATAAAGACTTTTACCTGATGAAGGAAACCAATGAGCTAATTGTACAAAAAAATTTTAAACTTAAAAGCAAAGGGTGCATTCTGAATTATTCAAAGCAGTAAATAATTTCTAGGGAGAACTCATAGAATCACCATTATAACATTAATTTAAATTAATATAGAATAAACTAACAATTATTAATACAGAGACTGGTTCTATTAAAGTGATAACTGCTTCAACCCCCTTGTACTCTGTATGTGTCTGCTGTGTGCTCTGTCCCATCTACCGTCTTTTTCTGAAAATAAGCCCTAGTGTGATTTACGAAACACTTTGGAATATAAGCCTTTCCCTGAAAACAAGCCCTAGTTAAAATAATATGAATAATGTAATTGTTTAAAGAAATGCTGTTGAATTTAGTAGGTATCTCTAGCTGCTCTAATATTTCATAGAATTGTTTGGAACAAAACATTCCAAAAAATTTCTTGTTTATCTCTACAGTTCGTTTCAAGGAATGCACTACTTATTATTAAGTTGAATTTATCTTCAAAATACAATATATTGCAACAGTCTACATAGAGTGACAGGGTAGGTACAACTTTTGTGCATTTCAGTTTTGTAAATCTGATTATTACCTAGTACTTATTGTATTTGAAGCCCTCCCTCCGAAAATAAGTCCTAGCACGTATTTTAGACTTAAAAGAAACAAGACAGTGTCTTATTTTTGGAAAAAGACACTGAGAGTCCACCAGGAAATAGGCAGGCCCGCGCACGTCAATAATTAACAACTTCCCAATTGTACACCCACTATTCTCTACCAATTAATCCGATTAATCTTAAAGAAAATGTGGTTTCAAGCCGCATGTTGAACAGAGCACTGCCAAACAGGGATGACTCCTATGAACACATACAAGCTCTCTTACAGTGGTAATGTGTAATTCATCTACTTCCTCTTTACTTCTCTTCAATAATGAATTACAAAATTATTCATTTAAAAAAATAATGAAACGTCTTTCTTGAATTTTTTTTTATAAAAATATAATTATTCATAGTTTAAGTAGTCATATGCAATGCAGACCCAACAATTTTTCAAATTTTGTTTTAACCGGAAATGATTATATCCGTAGGCACTTTTATTTGGCTGTAGCATATTTTTCAGTTACGAAGTACAGAAATCTTAATTTAAAAAAAAAACAACATTTTTATTAAATAAGATGAAGAATTCTCTAATTCGGCAAATATTTCCTTATTTAAGTTAATGATGAGGAAATACAATTAAACATAAGTTAATAAGTTAAAATATAATTTTAAACATAAACAAGAAGAAATGTATTTAAAACAATCACTGTAGTTTTGATGTATCGTAAAAGAAGGTATATTACGGGAAATAGAAATGTGTTGACCACGAGGCACATCAACCACGAATAGACTCGCTTTATACAACTTTAAAACTTGTCTGCCAGAAACTCAAGAAAACACCACTTTGAAAGTTTTGCCATGCATACTGAAAAGAAACAATCAAAAATCAATGTATGCTTCACTTAGAAAATTCTCCAAATAGACAAAAGGAAAGAAATTATTTAAACAAACTAATATAGCAGTGATTATTATTTTAAATAGTAAATATTCAAAGTTGATTAAGTTATTACTTTTACCAAACATATAACATTATAGGCTAGACAATTAGCAAAATATAACAACATGGTTCTTTTTTTTAAAAAAAATGCTTCCTTGAACTAAATTACAATAAATAAATTAATAAAAAAATGATTCAACACTTTCCAGTCAGCTTTTCATCAGCCCAGTACCTGTAAAAGAAAGCAAAATGAATCAAGGTAAGATTGTAAGTAGCACATTGCTGAAGAGGCCTTCACGTCTACAGTTCTCTTAAGAGACAGGTAATGCCACTAGTGACTTTCATTTCATTTTAACACACTTTACTAACAATATATGTCAACCCTTCTTCTTCCAATAACATTTAACGGCGATGGTATAAATTATTAAGAAAAGAGAAAAAAAATTTCTCATAAATATATCTTATACGGGTTCCGATCATAATCCCGAATCTTAAAATCCCGAATGTCGAAATCCCGAAATTTAAAATCCCGAAAATCGAAATCCCGAAAATTCATGCCGATCAATATCCCGAATCTTAAAATCCCGAAAAATCCTGAATGGGAAAATCCAAGCTAGAAACCTCTTTGGAAAGGACGGAGATGCGATATATATACGAGGTGGTTTATATGCTCATATTTCATGTGCGCTATTGATATGTTCACCTGTTAACTTAACTATCTGTTTATTTTCTTATATAATCAACGTCCAAACCACATAAGAAAAATGAAAAAAGACTAAGATCTTTCAACCGTTACATACGGTCTTCGTCAGAGTCAAATCTCAACAGAACTCAACTGTTTATTGTGAAATCTTGTTATTTTCTTTTATATATATATATATATATATATATATATATATATGTACCTGTATGTGTATGTGTGCTAGTATATGTATATGTATTGGGTATTCCCATATTCTAGTTTTAAATGTTTTAATGTATTTTTTAAATGTTTCTAATGTATAAACACTATTCAAACACTATTTTTTTAATGTGTAGAAATACAGGTATTCAAAATTGTTAGATTTTTCAATATACTTTTTAATGTTCCTAATGTATAAATTCAATTCAAACTCTGTTTTGTAAAGGTGTTGAATAAAGATAATTATATCTTCGATATAAGTCTCACAACTAACTCTCTCTCTCTCTCTCTCTCTCTCTCTCTCTTCTCTCTATCTCTCTCTCATAAACACACATACGACAATGCATAAAAACGGGTTCGCATCATAATCCCATTACTCCTATTACAGTCTTGCCACTCTGGTGGAAGGTCGTTAAAAAAAAATAAAAAATGATTTTATTTTTCGGGATTCTGACCTTTCGGGATTTTGACCTTTCGGGATTTTAATACATTCGAGATTTTAAATTTCGGGATTTTGACATTCGGGATTATGACCCAAACCCATCTTATACATAATACAATGATACCGAAAAATATGGAATATATCTCTTTTTAGTAGAAAATATTGAAATAATAGTCCGTGATCTCGCTATCAGAGGCAATATATGAATGATTGCTTCAAGGAAATAACTGGGTTAGCAGTATGGGAAATGAAATATCATTAAAACTCATTGATAATCGTTAAAAGCCCATGTATAAGGTATAAGGGTGGAGATTTTATTTTGAATAATGGCTGGTTTTGTTTTGTTTGGAAGAAAATGTTATACTTAGTACGATGCTTGGATCATGTAATTTGAACATTGTTTGTAAATAACAAATCAATATAAATCAGTTGTGTGTTTTAATGTACACTGCATTTATGAAGAAAGTGTTTCTATCAGAAGAGACAATAAAATATGGAACAGTACAGTTTACATAGCGTCATTGGAACCTACACTACAGGTGTAGTTTTATAATTATTTCATTTGAACAGTTCAAATTCTAATATATAGAGAATATCAAATATCATAAGCAATGCATCAGAGAGGAACCTTAATATATAATGCATTCATTGGGAATAACAAAATCCTATCATAATATTGCATAAGATAGGTAAATAGATAAGACAACAATAGAAGGATTATTTAACTAAGATAATATTTAAGATGCTAATTATGAAAAAAGAGTCCCCACTCCCCCCAATGCCTACCCTTATGGAAGCATTATCTAACGCCTTTGGGCTTCACAAGGGCAGAACGTCGGCTCACTTTATCGTTTAGCACCTGTTAACTATGGACGAGCCATAGAAACTATAATCAAATTTATAATGAAAAATAAATAATATTCAAAACTACTTCAACTTTAAAAATGAATAAAATTAAACTACTCCAACTTTTTAAAAACGAAGACTCGAAAAAAATTATGTCACTCTAATATTTCTCATTCATTTTGTATTCCGCATCACTGTGTGACCTAAGGATCATTAAGATCCTTAGCTTTGAAAATCGAGTATTGACAGAGGTATAAAGCCTCTAATGTATACATTGGTTTATTTTTTGCTTTTCGACTAAATGTGTTTATATATGGTAGAATTATCAGATCTTAGTATTAAAATATCTATGTTTGCTATTCAACTATTTATTAACACATATTTATCTATTAATCACTTAAATATAACGCAATAACGTGTAAGGGGGCAAATAAGAATTTAAATAATTTATTTAATAAACTGGGCTCTTTGTGGATTTTTAATAATCCACAAAAGACACTCTTCATATTGCAGGAGTCAATTGAAGGCTCATTCCATCTCCCTTACCTTAGCTCCTTGGATTAGGGAGGCTAATATGAAGCCAGTGCTTCGATATGCATCTGTACGTTCTATTACATATATGGAATGGAAGGGTACTTATCCAAAGTGAATTAAATTTAAATTCTAGTTAACCTATTCACTTTACCTTCAAACGAAACGAAACGAAGGCCAAATTCTAACGTCAGTACACTTCCTAAATGGAAACTCTTTAGTGACTAAGATTGATGTGACTAAACATCCTGTCTCGAGAGATTTCAGTTACTTCAAAGTTTACACAATATTTCTGGAAGAAATGGAGAAAGGAAAATTTACAGAAGTTACAACAAAAGACCATTGAAGGCGAGTTCTCCACAGCTTGAAATAAGTGATGTTACTGAAAGAGGACAATTTATGATAGAGTTGTAGTTAATGTTGAGTGGCCAGAATATACGGTCAAGATAGAGTGTGAAGCACTGTCACATTTCAGACGTCTAATAGGCAATTTAAAAGAAGAAAAAAAAACAAATCGGTCTTTTAAATGTTGCAAAAGATAATGATTCTAAGAAAAATGAGATAGAAAGGAGAGTCATGAATACGGGTCCTGGTAAAAATTATTACTGTCTGATGTAATTATATGTCTTCCTCTATTAATTGCAATTGTTAATGCTATTGTAATTTTCCTACTCTAAAATAATTGTACATTCAAAGTTTAATTTTAACCAATTACTTATTATCTAATAAATTCAAATTAGAAAAATTCTAGAGTTCCGATGTAAAGAATTCAGTTATATTGTAAATCACAAATGGATCAACCCTAGAAACAGTGGCGACTCCTGACCTTTTTCTTTAGGCATGCAATTTTCAAAGAATAAAAAAAATACAGAGAAATACCCTTCTAATTCTCATGTTCAGTCTTTTCATGTTGCACAAAAGGATAATATTAAAAACATTTTATGGGGATTTGAATCAGGTTTTATTTGGAAATACTTTTAACACTAACTTTTATTAACCAATACAATAAAAATAGGCAAAAAATGTTTTTATTAAAGAAAGAGATACACAATACATCATTTGAATAAAAACTTCTTGCAAAATTCTTCGATAACAAAACCATAAAACTTCTCTCTATCTGCCATGAAATCTTTAAGTAAATGTCTTTCAATTGAAATTAGGGATAAATTAGACAATCGCTCTTCACTTTGGGAGCTTCGTAAATAACTTTTAATTCTTTTGAGGGCAGAAAACGATCTCTCATCACTTGCTGTTGTTATGGGAATAGTCATAACCAAATTCATGAGTTTATAAATTTCCGGAAGACCTGTGTGCAAATCACTTTCCAGTATGTATTTGAGGAGCTCAGCAAGCCTGAGTTGCAGTGTATGCAAACTTCGTTCTTGTTTCTCTTGGCAATTAAGACCATTTTCATTAACCAGAAATGATAAGAGTAAACCCCTGCATTGGGAAGCTTAGCGCAATCATAGAAAATGGTTCCTTAGCGTGTAGTGGAATAAAAAAAAAGGGGTTCCTTTAAATATTTCGAGTCTCCAACATTTTGGTTTCTTTAAAGATGAATTCTATGCATGCAATGCATGTGTTGCATTCCCTGAGAAATCGCCACTGCCTAGAAAATAAGACAAGGCATCAGCCTCTAGGTGTGTAGTGGTCGTATAAGAGCTTCAAACAATCAAAAATATTGAAATGTTCATCTGTACGAAAAAAGTTTCAAAAAATTGTTATTATTAAAGGAGGTTCACAATATTGATTAATTTCCTTAGAATTTACTTTAAACAACTTTTTAACATATAATATGAAACAAAACTTACTTTAAATTTTTTATTATTAAACTTAAAACATCGATGTAATAATTTTATTTTAATACAAAGCCCGCATACACATGTTTTACACCAGGAGGACCTAAATTTTCATCACGTCGACCCCTTCGCAGAATATTGATCTTCTAAATGACCCTCTATAAAACATTTTTCAAAACAACATATTTTCACACTGATGACAACGGCATATTTGTTCCACATTGGTAACGTCAAACAATTTGATGATCTGCATAGAAATCTAATCAAAGTATTTTTGTTTCTCACATATAGTGAAATTCTTGAATGACTGTGGGATGAAAATAAAACAAGAATATGCTAATACATCCCTTTTACTAAAATGGATAACATTAATGAAAAGAATTTCCTTTAAGAGCAGCAATAAGAATGCTGATATTGTGTTCAAATTCAGAGAGTTTTAGCCGCAAATCATTACTTTTTTCCAAGTTTGATCTGTTCTTGCATTATGTCAGAATTACCTTTGGGAAATAAAAATCCAGTTTCAAACCATGTACCTAATACTTATCAACACCCTCTTGAAACTTGTTTGCTTTTCAACCCCTTCGCGTGTTTCTGTCTTTATAAACTCACTATGAAAGATAAATATTTATTAAGCCTTCTTTTAGCTACTAAAAACTTATCGACCTCTAAAATATTCATAACACCCTTGGCACTCTCTTCGACCTGTGGGAGTCGATATCAACCCCTTTGGCGACCCCTGTTTCACACCTTGTGTAGTATCCAAGGAGAAAAATAATAATCCCACTTCACAATCGACCCCCACAAACAGCCTGAGCAACATTTCACAAGTGTCACACTCAACTAATATATGTATATTTTTTGAAATAAATTTTTGCCCAATTATTATTTATAAACAAAGAGGTTCTATGAAAAAAAAAACAGTTAAATGACAGCCTCGGTGGTGGCAGAACATTATCCAGCATGCCACATGCATTCTTCGAACTCCTCAATGATTGATAATTCATTAAAAAAATTTTTTTTTTGTTAAATAAAGACACTGCCAATAAATATGTCCTAAAATGAACTGATATTTTAAATATCGTTCCACATTATTCGGGACAAAACAAAGGAAACATTTCAAAGTTGCTAAATGTATTAAACATCATTCATTCGATATAAGAATGTAAAACATTATTGCAAGACAATATTTTTTTGTATGATTCGTAACATACTTATTTGTGTATGCCATGCATTTGTTGATTATGCGAATATGAAATACTTAATTATGCTAATGATAGTACTCTCTCACAATATGTTTCTAGGACAAGGCTGTAAAGTACATCTACTGTTTCGTCTTCAACAACTATAATAAACTAGGGATGTTAAAAACTATAGTACTTACGAGAAACATCATCAAATTGCTATATACACAATGTAGACTAATGGATTCAAATATAAAGTGGAAATGGATTAGTGTAGGAAAGGGGAGTGGTTTGTACTGTCCAGCAAAGTAATAAATATCCATTTCTCAAAAGGTGGATGTTTATTCTGCAGATTTGTCGAGTTAGATTTATGTTGCGGGAGAGAGAACAATATGGAGAAGACTGGGAGTGAGGAAGTGTATTCAGCAGAATCGTGGGGCCGGTAATGCGGCCCTCCAGTCGATATAACAAATGGGCTGGAGAGAAAAAGTGTGCGGAGACAAATGCCAGCGAGCCCGGGGCGGTGCCAGAGCCACCCTAATCACAAGACATCACTAGCGAGACGCCTTAATCACCACCGCCCCACGCTCGTCGCCAACACCCCCTACCTGGACACACACTCATACTTCACCACCACCAAAGCCACTGTATTTCTAATCTACTGTAATTACAAAATTTATTATATTGATTTTTAAATTAACAGTGTCTGTTTTGGCATATCAATGGAGATTTCATTTGAGAGATCCGTCCCATATTTGGTATACGGTAAAAAAACTTTTTTTACTTTTTATCATTATGAAAGACTGTGACAGCCAAAGGTAAACATAAACACCAGTGATCAAACTACAATATAAAATGGGAAAAAAAGACTAAGATCTTTCATCTCAACAAGCGGCCTTCGTTAGAGTCAAAATCCCAACTGATTCTGGCTTTGATGGAGTCCCAAGACTCTCCCGAAGAACGCTTGTCATAGTCTTTTTTCCCCATTTCATATTGTGATTTGATTATTGATTGTTATTTTACGTGTTTATGTGGAATCTTGTTATCGTTATATACACCAGAATATCTCAACCTGTGAGTCACGTATAAGCCTCAGGTAGCCGAACAGTTGGTTAATAAATAGCCATTGATTCTATTAATTTAATTTATATAAATGCACCTTTAACTCTGATTAGGAAAAACCAAGAGTGCTGAACTGTTGTTGAACAAGAATATCGATTATATCTGAGTCATTTCCACGAGGTATAAAAACTATTTAAAAATCAGTTCACATACAAATTTTACAAAAAGAAGTGGAACTCACAAAATTTATATTCGCTATGTAAGAAAATCATTTAATTACGGTAATAACCTTACTAACGTAGCATATCATATTTCTTATAAAATTATTTACGAAAACATTTAAAACTAACGATTTGTAGAATGGAGGTTCATACATTTATATCAATGTCCAAACCACAGTAACAAACTGAAAAAAAGACCAAGATCTTTAAACCGTAACAAGCGGTCTTCGTCAGAGTTGATGTCACTTTGATTTTTGTTTCACTTGGTTATTGTGAAATGTTTTATATATATATATATATATATATATATATATATAATAAATGATCAAACCACAATAAGAAATTGGAAAACAAGACTAAGATCTTTCAACCGTAACAAGCGGTCTACGTCAGAGTCAAAACCCAACTGAACACTGAAGATCTTAGTCTTGTTTTCCCATTTCTTATTGTGGTTTGATCATTGATTGTTATTTCACGTGTTTATGTGAAAGCTTTTTATATATATAAATGAAACGATTCCACGAACAAAATAAACTATATTGACACAAAGAACACTCAGAAATGGAACAGAAATTCACTACTATATTTCGATGTCCTTGTTTCTATCTTCCTCATGACAAGGATATCGAAATATAGTAGTGAGTTTCTGTTTCATTTCTGAGTGTTCTTTGTGTCAATATAGTTTATATATATATATATATATATATCGCAATTGATTTATTTTTTCAAAACTCAATAATTCAATCTGAAAGCTTGTGAAAACAATATAAGCCATACTATTTGACGGATCAAAATTTAACTATACCAAAAAATAGAACTTTATGTGGAGAATGAGTTGATAGTATCATTTCAAAACTACATTCGCCAAAAGGGCGTTACAGAACATTTTCTGTTTTCAGAAAATGTTTTTTTGAAATTTAACTAAAAGATTGAACAGGAAGTTAATAATTTATAAAAAAAAGTCATAAAATTCCAATCACGGAAAAGAGCAATAAGCAATAAAAACTAAATATTGTTCGTGGACTAATGGTTTACTTGCTATACTTGTCTTTTTGTTTACATTTATTTACATTGACTTTGCAATTTTTTGTGTGAACCTACTGAAATAAAATTGATTTTTAGAGGTTCAATGAAAAAATTTAAATAATTTAATAAATTAATATGAGTTGTAAAAGAATAACATTCTTCAGGTGAAAAATCAAAGCTAATCATACATATAATTTCTTGTGCTTTCCATGGTATATGGTATTTGTCTCACTAATGATCTAATCAATCTATATGTTGCACCCTTGAACAAAATTTAATATCACATGTAATTTTTTTTTTGAGTTTATGAATCATATTAACTTTGGGTTATATTGAAGTGTAAGGAATGGATCTTTGCTATTATGTTGTTACCAAATATCCAGTTTTTTTACTATTCTACTCTAATAGTTATCTATTATTTTCAAAAATTTCAAGCTTCCAGCTATAAAAGTTTTAAATTATACTAAAAAACGGGTTTTAAATCTAATTTGAGTATGTAAAACTGGCTAATTACTTATATATTTTTTCTCAATATATATTTTCAGCAAGCTTATAACAGAGTACAGCAGGCAGGAAAAGATAACACTTGCTCAGAGTAAATTAGATTTTTGAAAAAAGGAAAGAAAAGTGATTTTTTTAAAAAAAAAAACAGTAGAATGCTATAAAATTCCCAGTATAATAATGTTATAAAAAACTGAAAATGTAAAAGATAATTAAAAGTTAAGAAATAATAAATGCAATTATCCTACATCTTAAATTAGGAATTATCCTTAAACGACATTTGTTCTTAGATGTTTATGACATTTTTCAGACAAAATAGGAATATTTTCAAGTTTTAAATGGGAAACTTTATCATAAGTCTTCAATGTAGAAGGAGAACAGATAAACTATGTAAGAGATCTACAGTATTTTGTAGCAGAAGCCATGTTCTGTTGTAGGAGATCATTTCGTGATAGGAAATTTTCTTCTGCTGAAATTATACTAATGATATTATATGCATCAGTGGTGTGATGTACAAAAATAAGCATATATATTGATAAGTGGATCAATTACTCTCTGTACTACCTCCAGGAATGAAAGACTAATAAACCTCTCCCATTTAGACATTTATATTATGCCTAATGGGACATTATATATTATATACCTAAGAAGTTTGATATTAAGTTTACTTATAGTAAAGTTGAGTTACCATTCCAGATTTTTACTTTACTATAAGTAAAGTATAGTGATCGTGAAAAAATTCGATCTCGAGATTTTGACGGAATTACATGTTTTGAGGTCCCAGAAGTCGTTTTATGAAGTTTTTACGATGATGTCTGTGTGTGTGTGGATGGGTGGGTGGGTGGGTGGGTGCGTGTGTTAGCATTGCTTGTTACCACGCTACGGTCCAGAATCTTTGATGGATCAAGTTGATATTTTACACAAAAATGGGCCCCATTTAGACGAAGATCCCTATTGTTTGGGAAGAATTATGCATGATGGGAAAGTCACTTTTTTTGCCAAAAACCGTTTTTTTTAAAACATTTATTTCTCCTAAACTACTAACCCTAGAGTTTTGAGATTTTGACATTATCTTTGAGGTTACAAATGGAACAAACGAAAAATATATTCAAAATTTTATATCAACAGGAAATATTTTTTTTTCAATAAAATGTACAAATTTTGACTTATAAATCAATCTCAAACCTTGTGAGAGCGATAGAAGCCATACTGTTTGACGGACAAGAATGAAACTATGCCTATAAATAGAACATTATATGGACAATGAGTTGAGATATTTTTTTCTAAAATTACATTCGCTAAAGGGGCGTTAGAGTACGATTTGTGTTTTCAGAAAATGTTTTTTTGACGCTAAACGGCTCGTTAAAAAATTATGAAAATTTGACCAAAAATAAAACAAAAAATTAGCAATTCATAAAAAAAAAATCATGAAGTTTCAATTACGGAAAAGAGCAATAACGATATAAAAACTCTTTGTTTATCCTAGACTAAGAGATCACCTGCTATACTTGTCGAATTTTTTGTATTTTTTTACATTGTTTACATTGACTTAGAAATTTTTTGAGCGAATCCACTGAGATAAAATTGATGTTTCTAATGGAAAAATGAAAATATATTATTGACTTATAAGAGATGTAAGAGGAATAATATTGTGCAGGTAAATGATAACACTCATTAAAAAAAAATCGTATATATGTTATTTGACAAAGGGGAAGGAAAATGATCTTATTAAATACTAAGAAGCCATAAAATTCCCAGTATAATAATTCTGTTAAAAACCAAAAATGTAAAAGATAATTCAAAATATAAATCTTTCGTTTAGAGATTAATAACTGTAATTATCGTACATCTTTAATTAACAAATCACCTTAAAACAACATTTTCTTCGCTGTTTAAGATGTTTTTCAGAGAAAAAAAGGGTATTTTACTGTTTTAAATTTGAAAATTTTACATTAATATTCAATGTAGAAGGATGTCAAGTAAATGATGTAAGAAATCTACTGGCTATTTGAACAATAGCCATGTTCTCTTGTAGGATAATACGTATTTCGTATTTCGTTTCAAGAAATGTTCACATTTATTTTTCAAAAATGTTATTATTACTGCTGTAGTTACTCGTATACCAATGAAATTCTTTGCAAATAATAAATATTTGTGATGTACAAAAATAAGCTTATAAATTGATATGTCCTTCATTCACTATCTTTACTACCTCACGAATGAAATGCTAATAATTATATCCCATTTAGATATTTATGTTATGCTTAAATGAGACGTTATGTTTTATATACTCAAGAAATTTGACATTAAGTTACTTATAGTAAAGTAGAGTGTAGGCCACTCCAGATTTTTTTTATTTACTTTTCTACCTGATTAATAAACAAACTAAATCTCTGTAGGTAATATAGAAATTAAGACCTAATTGGCCTGGCAAAGAAACTGTTATTTCCTTTGTGGCTGGGGTATACAAGGTCCAATGGTATTAAAGTATTTGACAAAGAAAAATCTATTAGAGACAAGAAGTAGTAGAAGGGGAGATAAGTACGGGGGATGAGGGAAGAGGCTATGAATGAAGGTAGGTAGGAAAACGGAGTTGGTGCTACGAGGTCAATGAGCTGTGTCGTGTGAATGGAGAGGTCGACCGGCACGTACCCCTGTGCGGTCCACAGCAAACCACTAACTGCCTGCTCCTCAAACACCGTCCTCGCAGTCACAGTCCACCAGCTAACCGTCACCACTTCCTCGCCACTGTCTCCCAGCACCCATTCCAATCGGGCTACAAACCATCAAGCTAATATATGTTTTAAATAGAATATCAGGAAAGCTTCACGTTTCCATTTAGTAAAAAGCCATCGAGTGTTTACTCACTATGAACTAGTCATTGATCTGACAAACATTTCAAGTAACTACACCTTCTCCTGGTAACAATCGCGCTTTTAACTAGCAGTGTTTAATACTAGGAATAATTCAATTAAAAGATTTAGAAAACCAACCCTTCGCCAATTTGTATCCTCGTAAAGCTTTAAAATCAGGGTATCTAACTATGCAATAAAATTATTGAATAAAGAAGGTATATTATACCAAAATGTTATAAAAATAATAGCTTAATAAAAATATGCTAACATAGTGGATTGAATTTAGTAATGTAATTCGTTATTAGAATAAACTGTCCTAACAAAACAATCACTTTTCTTTAAAAAAAAAAGAAAAAAAGGAAAGCAAATCGAAGAGAGGGATTGAAAAAAGTAGTGGAAATGTTATAGAGGTAAAATATGAAATGTGCAATAATATAGAGCTGGATACAAGTGTAAGGAATACAGCTGGAGATGACCAGGCATCTGTCAAGTCCCCACTCTAATGCAACCTGACCGCACCACGCGTCTCCTCTGCTGCCATTTCTCACCAGATGCAGCATCACCGTCCCAACACCCCTGCAAGTCACTAAACATCCTGAGACTTGGAGTCATTGAATATAAACAAACTGGCAATACCAAGTCTTTGAATAAAAATACTCATTATACAGTTTATTTTTTAAAGAACATAACTAGGTTGACAATGATTTCACTTTAAAAGGCCCACTACTATAAGTTTGCAACAACGCTGATTATCCGCATTGATATAGTCATTTACCATTTTGCTATAATAGGACATTTAGTCGCCTGTCCTTAATACTGACTGCAGATTTAAGTTTAAGAGGAGTTATCTGTCCTAAGACTATGGAACTCATAAAACATATCGACAGAAAATACACCAGCTAAGCAATTCTTTATTATGTGGTATTCACTCATGGATAAAATAAGAGGAAGAAAAACCAAGTCACCGCACAAAAGATTTCATACAACGACGCGTATCGAACACTTAGGTTCATCATCAGAACAAAATATGAACTTCAATGTAGTACCGTCATTTATACATACCCGCCTGCTATAATAGCATTACTTTCCTCTTCTCATATTCCTCTGTTTCCCTTAGAGGCAGTCCCCATGACTCTTCAACCACACCACATCTCCTTACTAATCCAGGTATGTAACTTTTGTATATTTGATATTTCGTATGAAATCTTTTGTGTGTAAATATAAAATCTTTTTGTATAAAATCTTGTTATTTCATTCCCTCATTCTAATCATAGAAAATTATAATTACCATTTGTCGATAAAATATTTCAGTTTTAGAAAACTAAATTGAAAACCTAATCAATGGTTTGATAACTTTCACTGTCCTACCGTCACAATTTCAGTTATGATTCATCCTATTCTTACAACAATCATTTTTTGCATTAGTGTTGCATTAATCCAGTCTGTAATCGCTGGATTAATACATCTATATGTTAGCCTTCATTTAATGAATTGAAACGACTGTCTCTCAAAACAACTCTTTCTAAGAAACGACCCAGTGTTATTCCTTTAAGACTTCAAGATTTTTCTATTTTGAAAACCATCATTTTTTTGGTGCCCATTCTGTTGATTTACCCTTCTGATAGTTGTATTGTACAGTATGAACATGCTTATTTAACAAAAACTCCTCACCACCTTACTACAGATGAAACTTTTGTAATATGAGACTTCAGTTTTTTGTGTGCCAACATAGTATAATACAATACAGTTCAATTTATCGTGAATTATATTGTCACTGTTTCAACACTCTCGCAAGACACTAAACATCCTGAGAGATGGAGTCATTGAATATAAACAAACTGACAACACCAAGTCCTATTACTATTCCTAATTGTAATTTCACGAAATATTACTATTAAGAGAATGGCTAATAACAAATGATGAGTTCTTGAATAACTGGAGAAGTGGATTAAGTTAGTAGGCATTTTATCATTAAAAAGTATGAAAAATTACCTTCCTCGTTTTTTATTATTACCCAAGAACAATGTTCTTGAATACACCTAATAACGATATATCCGACATAACGATTGGAAAAGGGTACAGTATGTAAACTAATTACAATATTATCGTTAGACAATCAAAACTTACACTTAATGCAGATATGGTTGATTTGAATTACCTGTTATAGTTAAAGAATTTTATTTTTCTTAACAATCATATTAACTATTTATAAGATCGTAGATTATTTTAATAAATCTTCCAAGAACAATTCTGTTTCATTCGATCAAAGTCAATGTAAACAAATCAAACAAGTACATCAGATTATCATTATTCCAAGATAGGTAGTTTTCAGTTTTTGGGGTTATATAAAACTACATATTCCTGTCGGAATATGGATTGAATTATATTATTTTTCTGGATAATTTTTTTATGAGAGGTCATTTATAGGTAATATTATACAGTAATATAATATAATATAATACTCCCTTTATTCAGTAATATTATACTGTATAATATTACTGTAATATTATACTGTATAATATTACTGTAATATTAATTTGCAGTAATAGGAATTTCTAGAATGTTTTGATAATATTCTAATTTTGAATAGACCGCTTTCACAAAATATACCTTCTTCTATGGTTAGCGGTTATCATAAAAAAAAAATATATTTTACGAAACCGTTAAGTGACCACAAACTTTAGAATACATGTACAACCAATTATCCACAAACTCATCTAAAGAAAACATCAAAAATTGACTTTAGGCTCAACGTGTCAATAAAATCTTGAGATCATTTTTTCCATGATTACTATACTTTACTTATAGTAAATTAAGAATCTCACTTCATTTATTACTATTTGATTCATGAGAAGTCTATAAGCGGATTGTGAACTTCTTTACGTAAAATCATTTATGAAACACGACCGAAGTATCATTTTACACTAGTCCAGATTACACCATGGATAAACCTACTGCATCCTCACATTTATCTGACTGGTTCCCTCTCATCATAGAGTTCTGGTCATTACCAAAAGGTGAAGAACCTTCTGACCGACTAAAGTTAAAGCAATTTATTGTTTCCGAATGTACTTTTTAACATAGATTGGCTAAAGAGAACTAATGGCACTGTGTGTACACGAGGATGGGCAAGAGTTTCTCCTCTAGGCCAGAGTTCCTGAAACTTTCTTCGACGTGGAACCCTATTTGCTTCAGTGACTTTCTCGGTAACCCCAGATTCTAATGATTTTACACAATCACAATATAAATATTTTCATATGCCCTTATAAATAATATGTATGTGTAAAAACAATTAAAAAGTAATGTTACTGTCATGTGCATTTTTCGAATAAAAATTCCAAACTAAAGATTTCAATTTTCATATTTTCCACAAGTATATAACATATAAAACAGAAATACTAGTAATTTTAACACAGAGTTTATTTTGTAATCATTTTTGACTTTATAGTTGAGAGTTTAATTCTCAAGTCAGCCCCACCATTAAATCTACTTTAGTATATAGTTTTTATGGTAGTATAAAAAGAAAACTGTTTTTACATGAGTAGGTAGTGGGAAGTGGCAGAAATGTGTGAAGTGCTATTTTTGGAATAGAAGGAAATTCGAAAAACAGATAGCTGCAAAAACTGACTAGTGATTCATCATAAATATAAATAAAATTTTGACCACTTCTACTTATGTGTTTAAGTACATAAATAACAAGATTTCACATCTTGGGTTTTTGACTCTGACGAAGAAGGCTTGTTACGGTTGAAAGATCTTAATCTTTTTTCCCTTTTCATTTTGTAGTTTGATCAGTGTATAAGTACATATACACATTATTCAATTTCATGATTCACAAGTAAAACAATTTTTCATAAGTAAGAATAAATCCATACCAGTAAAAAAAAAAGAATTAGAAAAATGTTTTTTCTAAATGTTTTTCTCGAAACCCTAGACCAGGGGTTCTCAAAGGAGGTGATATTCACCCCCAGGGGTTAATTTTGGATCTTCAGGGGGTGAATTGTGACCACAGTAGGTTTACAGAGTGAGGAAAGCTATTATAGTTTTTGACCTCTTAATTATAATTTTAAAAAAAAATTATAGAATTAATATTTCATATATCCATCAATAATTATAATTAGCACTTTATTTTTAAAATTCTCTTATAATCATAATCACTGTAAAGTTGTAAAAGTGTTTATACTACCTTGGGAAGAATAGGGGGTGGGGGGAATGGCATTGTGGGAAATGGCGAGAGGGGTGAATGGGCTAAACAAGGCTGAGAACCCCTGCCCTAGACAGTCCGTTAAGGAACCCCTGTGTCCGCAGAACCCACTTTGAGAACCTCTGCTCTAGGTTATGTAATGCTATGATCTTACATTAATGTTTTTACCAATTCAGATTTTATATTATTCATTAAAACATATAGTACGAGAAAAATAAATCAGAAAATTTATTTTTTTATTTTTCTCGTATTTATAAAAATAAATCAACTTAATATTATACATAAAAATAGCAAATATAATAAATAGGTATTTTCAATAATACTGTTTTAAAAAAAAAACGGTTCTATGATTGGGGTTGAAAGGTGATCTTTTTTGTAGGAAGGGTGACACGAAAAGGGGATTAGCCGACTCGGAGGCACTTAAGGCGGACTTAGCTCAATCCCAGCGTCCTCCACCGCCCCATCTCAAATGTCAACCCATATTTCTCCATAGCCCACAGTTATTTTTCTTTATATAATAACATTTATCATGTAGCCAGTTAAAATATATAATTAATCTTGACTTTCAATATTAATCCAGTAAACATTTCTTCAAAACAACTTAATATTTTAAACCCTTTGTATAAACATATTACACAAAAAAACAATGACAAATATGTAATAGAGTTAATGTCTCTCAATGTGTGTATGCATGTGCTAGGTTATTTTGGAAACGCCGCCAAGTCCAAGTCAAACCAAAGCTGATACCCGTGAACTACTCTCACAATAACAAGTATCCACCAAAGCCGTGTATAATACACCTGTCTCTGTTAAATAATTAAAGCCAAGCATAATTGGGCGTACTTAGCACACCACATCCTGCCGGTAATGTGGCTCCCCCATTGTTTGAATAGATGTCAGGTAAAAATGAGCCACACTTTCACCTCCTAGACGATATCAAAAGCCTTACGACTCGATGAGGTGGTATTGAAAAAAGGCAATTTAAAATAATCAACCTTCATATCTAGACGTTTTTTTCATTCCATCCCACCTTTCCCTCCCTTACCCAATTCACAACATACTGGCATATATAAATCCAAAAGGTCCAATCTTTTGAAAAGAAATTAAAAGGTCCAACAAGACTAACAACTCAATACAAAAAGAGAAAAACATAGATAAAGACAGATAACACTCAGTTATATATAAATATATATATTTCAGTTTAGCTGTCAGGTTGTTCATTCAGACTACAGTTGTTGTTAAAATCTACAGACTCTATTTCTTTGTAAAATAATTTGAATGTAATACTTAGTTTTTCTGTTTAAAAATTTATACTTCTGCCTGTGAAAAAGGTTTTAAATAAAGACCGAAACGTTGGTGATTAGAGTTTAATTTGAACCTGAAGAACTGACCGAGTCCGATAAACTTTAGTTTTGTTTCTATTCCACGGTCGATACTTTTATCAATATATATATATCAATGATCAAACCACAATAAGATAATGGGAAAACAAGACTAAGATCTTTCACGTAACCGTGACTCTGACGAAGACCGCTTGTTACGGTTAAAAGATCTTAGTCTTGTTTTCCTATTTTCTTATTGTGGTTTGATCATTGATTGTTATTTCACGTGTTTATGTGAAATCTTTATATATATATATATATATTAAAAACCATTAGCAAAGGACTTCATAGTACAAATCGTTCCAGTTTTTCCATAAGAAGCGCTCATAAAGTTTCGGGTTTCAACACGTAAACATCCAAAGTATAACAGCTGTACAGCTATCTTGAATGGCTAATTTGGGATATATTGATAATCATGGAAGTGTATAAATATTTTTTAAACCAGTTAATAGAAGTATCGTAAATAAATTCCCAAATGCTCATCTAGCAAATACAATAGCAATATTGTTAACAATATTGTAAAATAAATGGTTTACTTTTGATAACACATTATCCATTTTTTAAAAGTATTAGTAATTATGCATACCTAATCTTATAAGAAGTAGTTAGAATAAAACGTATAAATAAACAGAAACAGTTTCGTCTGATAACAGCAAATCAAAAAAGAGTAAATTATCTTTAAAGAAATAAGTTAAGTTTGGTCAACATTTTAGAATTGTATGATATTCCGTCTAATATTTAGCCGTACATAACTTTTATACATGTAATCTAAAATTATTATAAAAATAAATCAATGTAGAAAAGAATTACTTATGTCCATTATTAAAATAATAATTAACGCACAAATGAAGTTGAAAGTTTGAATCAGTGTCTGATAACATAAGTTAACTGATCCACTAGCACATATCTTCTATTTTAACCTTGAAAACAGTGCGAAAGCTTTGAATCACAACATTGCAGATACAAAAATCTACTTGCAGTCTATGACAGCTGCATGGCAAAATGAGTAAAAAGATGTTATAGACATATCCTTATCAAAGTTTATAGTCTTTTGTTTTTTCTAAGAAATATGACTTATTTTTGGGAGATAATAAGAGTTATTATTTTAGTCATAAAATGCATCAATATTTTGCATCGGTTAATGGAGAAACGCTATAACAAAGTTGAATATGTATACTGCTTAATCATGAGTCTATCTCCATAGTGAACAACTTCATGAACACTATACTGGGCCGATTAGTAGGTACAAGAGACTGGATAGTTGACCGTTAGGAAGTCCTCTAAAGCAATGTCACCGTCAAATCAACTTGTTAATGTATAGGAAAGTAAAATTTTAACAGTGAACTCCATATTCACTGACCTCAGTTGACCCTAACATACCATAACGTTACGTTTGCTGGTCATACATGTCCTCTTGATAGACCATAGCTATAATGATTGACTGAGGTATGTCTGAACGACTGACAGGAATGAATTACATTTCCAATGAGCTCAGGGGACTGTACCTTACCATAACGTAATGTCTGCTGACCATGCATAATAGACCATAGCTATAATGATTGACTGAGGTATGTCCTAACGACAAACAGTTAAGACGATTTTAACTGTTAACTGTGATAACTGAAGTTAACAGTTTTGAAGCAGCATGTCAAACTTATTTGGTTTATGAGATTATTTTGTACATAATATGAACTCAAGAGGAGATGGATAAATAATTTAATTGGCCATAATTAATGATACCTCAAAATATTGTCTCTCTTTTTCTTAACTGCAATACAAATACTAATTTTAAAATTGACAATTTTTTCCATAAATATTCTTGAATTATTTATTTAATCGACAATCTGAGAGGATTTAACTGAAATTGTAAACTCAGTCTTGCTAAACGCCCGATTCTCTCACTAAGACAGAGCAGCGGACCGTCATGGAGTTAATCTCAGTCTGCACAAAACAACAATTCCAATCATTGCAATTAGTTCCAGGTGATACTACACTAAAACTAGAGCAAATAAGGAATAGATGTAAATTATGGTGCTTTGAAAATGAAAGCAATAACTGAAAATGTATCACAAAACTAGATGACTTCGAACCCCACTGCAAAATATCCATCCACCACCAGGGATTTAGTAATATAAATGGAACAGATATTATGACAATATCTCATAACTGAAGGTAACATACTCTATATAAAAGCTTTTGAAAATATTTACAAGTTGTTAAAACCTCATTATAATAGTTTTGATTAAATTAAGAATAGATTTTGATTAACGGTTCTAATTTATTTTTACTTAATTCTAGCTTTATATTTTTAAGAGTTTTGATCCAGAAAATTACTCTTAAAAGAGTAGAGCTTTTTAAGCAACCATCGCTTACAAATTGAAATATACATATATATATATATCACTCAAAAGTCGAAAAAACTATCCAAACTCGACGCAAATCAGCTCAAAAACGAAGAAAAGCAACACACAGAGAAAGAGATACACTTAAAAATTCAGCAAGCACGTTGCCGGAACGGTTTCCTGCCGTTGTGTTCCCGGCGTGCTTGGTTGCCCATTCTCTTTTCTCCTGAAGACGGATCATCCGAAAATTTAAGTTTGTAAGTGTGTCTCTATCTCTGTGTGTTGCTTTTCTTCGTTTTTGAGCTGATGTATATATATAATACAAACATAGGACTCAGCGGGTAGTAACAAAAACTTATCTTACCCTTAAACCCGTACTCAGTTTCAATTTTTCTCTTTTTCTCATCTTCAGTTTCTTCTGTTCTTTCCACTATCTGCAACATAATAACATCAAAAAGGTTATTCTAAGAAAATCATATATCAGTGTGAGTGTTGAAAATTGACATGGATTTGTATTAACCCTTAATTACAGCTAAATGTAACAATTATTGTAACTTTACATTATATAACTAAAGGTTGCTTTTCCAACAGGTTAGTAGGCATGAATAGTAAATACTTATTCATCTTCCCTCGAACGGTATATGGCTGTTTTGAAACTCGTACCTTTTAGGGTTCCAACAGTACCATACTTGCAGTAACTATACTAATCATCAAAAGATATTTGATGTTGTCTTTTCTTATTAATTAAGTAAATTAAGAAGAATTTCAGCGTTGGTATGCATACTTAGAGCATAACCCCAAAACACAGTGAGGTTTACTGTATTTAATAATTGTTCGACTCACGACAAACGCTTTTAAAATTCACGACTACTTTTTTTGATTTTACATTGTATAAATGAGACTAATACTATAATTGCTTAAGGATTTGGACATATATATTTGATTCGTTCAAATAGTTTCAACATTTGAAAACGTTCTTATCTATTTATCTAGGAAATGAATCGTACAACATATGTATAATGAAAGTAGTCACTCAATTTACATAATCAATTTTTTAAAAAATAACTTTAAATAAACCTTGAAAACATTAAATGCGTTAAAATGATTTTTATAGACATATCTTAGGCCTTAGATGGTCAATTTAACCTAATTCACCTGAAGGGAAGATGAGGGGAGAGAGAGAGAGAGAGAGGGAGGGAGGGAGAGACACTGACTGAATGCTTGACATTCTGATCGTCCATTAGAATCAATTTCCATAGTAAGAACAGAATTGTAAAAAACACAGTTAAAAAAAACACAAGTTTGAAACTGGATGGCCTGCTACCCCTTGACGAAACGAAAGAGGGGGTTAAGGGTAAAAACAGTCTGCTTTCCTTGGTTCAAATTAGGGAGTCAGTGGGTGGGTGGAGAGAGGTGGGGTGGGGGTTTACAGGCGACTGGCCAGAGATACAATCGAGTCTCGCTTATTGAAATAATTCAAGAACAAACAGGGGTTCTATGTAGCAAAAACCAGCCAGCTGAGCAAAAACAGGGAGCGGGATAAATTAAAGGAGAAGTGAAGGCGAAATAGGACGAGGAGAGAGTGTTAATTGTGTTGGAGACACTGTGCAGCCCACAACATCTAAGTGGCTTACGGCCCAGCCAAAGTCGAAAACTTGTCCACAGTTCAGCTTTCATTATACAGTATTATGTAAATGGAATATATTTCATGCGGATGAGTTAAATTCTGAGTTGTTTATACATCAAGTCTTTAAAAAAAAAACTTACAACATAAAAAACTTTGCTTACGAATGCTTAATGATTTAATTTTATTTAATAAAATTTATCATTAGACTTAATAGCTTAGAAGATATTTAAATATTCAAAAATTATTTGTTATAATGATATTGAGATAAAACCAAACTTTCTGAGATTAATTAAAATAATTATACAGTTAACCCCAAGCCAAACAATGGTAGTGTTTTGGATAGAATAACTTATCCGTTAGTCAATGGCAAAATACATAAAGCAATCAAGAAGCGTCACGAAATATATAATAGAAATGTCAGAGACCAAAAGATGTATCGAATTCTCTGACAGATACTTGTATATACTTAAAGAGAACACACCCACTGACAGCCTCTGGCAGGTCAATCGGCAGGGATGACTGAGAGAGCAGATCCACAGTAGAGGGTCAGTGCCCCAATGAGACAGTTTTTCTTACACCACTAATGTTTCAATTTTAGCATTAGTTTCGCTTGCTTACACAATAGCTTTCAATTCAAGAAGCATTGTTATAATTTTTGCGTCATTTAATAGCAACAATTTTTTTTTTATTATTAATGTTACTGAAGCTGTAAAATGAGAGTCATTATATTATTAAATCCGACTTTAGTTTGCAACATCTCCGGACCAATGTATGTCCGAGTTTTGGTAATGAAGAGGGTATTAGATTTATATTGGTTTGAAGGAAAGAGCATCATATGATATATTGGGTTTTATCCCTTTACTTACTGTCAAAAACTGTTAATTAATTACCTAAATTAATTTATGATTATGATCGCAAACAATGACACTGAGTAGTCATACTCACGGGTATAGTAAAACAACGCCTATGTTGAAAGGTAATCGCTCCCTTGTCATCATAACTAAATCCTTCTTAATATTAGAAATAGAAAAAACCGTCATACCTCGTAAGTTGATATCGGAGACGTTGGAGCTCTTTCGGATCTGGTCCATCTTCGTTCGCAACTCTGCGAACGGCGTTGCGAACGAAGATGGACAAGATCCTAAAGCGCTCCAACGTCTCCGATATCAACTTACGAGGTATGACGGTTTTTTTCTATTTCTAATATTAATCATACTAACCTCAGTGGTAATAACAATATGCATGTAAATCCATCTTACTTTAAAATCTTTCCCCAAGTACATCTCCCTCGATATCCAAGAATTAGAAAACAGGTCCATCCATAACTCACCGCGTCCTGTCCAAGACCAATCCTCTCGAGAACAATTACTGATAGGCCTATTTCTGTTCTATTGTCCTTCACATAATGCTTATTAATAACAATAATGTCAAAAGACCTTCCATTTTAACTAGATCAGTTTTGAGAAATACTAAGGTCTTTCACAAAGCAAAATTCTTGAAACTCTGACGATAATTAATAAGAAAATTAATCTATTCACAAATATGTTATATATTAAACAAAAAAAATTGAATAATAAAATAATTAATAAAGAATTAAAATAATAATAAATAATGAATAATTAACAATAATAATATTATAAAATAATAAATAACTACATGATAAAATTTAAAATTTTAATTACACAAAACAAAATAAATGTTAAATAAAATATTTTAATTTCATTATTTTTACATAGTATAAAAATGAAAACTAGTGTTTGAAGTGCTGATTGTCGAAGATAGGATATAAACGAACACTTGTCTATCTGTTTCAATTTGAATTTCTCGTAGACACAAGTAAAAAACACGAAAAATGTAGAAAAAATATATATATTAAACGAAAAGAACCAATAAGTCAAAAGCAGTCAAGTTTTTTCTTTTTTCAAAAGAATAAAACTTTACAAGTAAAGAAGAAGTGAAATGAGTATGACAAAAACATACGAGGTGTGTAAATAAAGTAGTGAGACTGGCAACGTCGCTTTCGATCTGGCAACGCTGGAGACGCGTGGCCTTGAGTAGCGTCAGGTGCACGTGTGATGCGCCTCCAGTATGAATCTGAACTCGCCACAGTCATTTGTTTGTCCGTAGCGTTGGTTTTCGTGAAATGGTTTTTTCTTGAGCGTTTTAAAAATGAGTGACCTCAAAGTTGAGCAGCGGTGTGCAATCAAATTTTGCTTCAGACTTGGACATAATGCAACCGAAACTTTTGAAAAACTTCAGGAGGCCTATGGAGAACGTGTTTTATCAAGGGCACAGGTTTTTCGGTGGTTTAAGGAATTTTCAGAAGGAAGATAGTCGATTGAAGATGAACCACGAAGCGGAAGGCCTTCAAGTGCAAACACCGATGAAAATGTCAACAGAGTACGGAACCTTGTGCGTTCAGATCGACGCTTGACAGTCAGAATGATCGGGGAACAGTTGAATTTGAATCACACCTCCGTTCATCACATTTTGACCAATGAATTGGAGATGAGAAAAATTTGTGTCACACTGCCATCTCAATAAACGAGTTTTTGGCCAGTAAAAACATTCCTGTTGCTCCTCAGCCTCCTTATTCACCAGACTTGAGTCCTTGTGATTTTTCCTCTTCCCGAGATTGAAAAATCACCTCAAGGTAACTCATTTCGGGACACTACAAAACATACAAACTGCTGTAACCGACCAGCTGAAGGCCATTCCAGAATCCGAGTTCCAGCAATGCTACAATGATTGGAAGGACCGTCTCCAGCGCTGTGTGGCTTCCGAAGGGAACTATTTTGAAGGTGACAATATCACATTGTTATTATATTTGAATAGAAAATTTTAAAAAAATCAGTCTCACTACTTTATTTACACACCTCGTATTTCGATGTATTATTCTTACAGAACATGGGTTATTATAGAGATATATGGTACATAACATGAGACGAAAACCATGTTTAAAATAAAATATAAATTATACTAAAATGAACTACAAAATTGTAAATTTAAGTCGAATAGCAATATGCCGATTTATTTACATCAGAAAAATATTTATAAACCCATCAATTTATATACATTTATATTAAAAGAAAAAAAAATAATACAATATATTGGAAAATAAAAATATCATTTTTTGCCAGTTTTAAAATACTTTTAACAATTTAGTAATCATAACTTTGAAAGTTTTTTTTTTTTTTTTTTTTTTTTCTTGATACTTCGACTACAAATTCCATGTATTTAGAAGTAATTTTGATTTAGGGTTACTCCTTTAGCTTTTTTTGATTATGTGACGTGAATCGGGTGGACACCCATTGGTGGCACTCCGTAACTATGTTTAAGCTTTAGGGTGACAGAAAGTCACGTGGCCATTGTCGTTTTAGTCGTCTTTGGGGGTTTGTGGGGATTACTAGTTGGGAAAGATTTTGAGCAAGTGGGTTTGGATGAGTTGAGAGTTTACTGTGGAATTTTTTATAGCGGTCTTTTGCATAGTCGAGAACAAAGGGGACTTTAAGATCTCGGTGAATGATTATATTTGGGACGTAAAATGGGAGATGCGAGAGTTTGAAAGTTTGAACATAGAATCTGGAACAAAATCTCTATCTAATATAATTTAGATCCAAACCATTTTAACTATCAGTGAAATCTGAATTGAGATATTATTAAACAAAGACAAGTTTCACTCAATTATAATAAAAAAAAAAATCTGTAATGGTCTCTACACACCTTTACCTATTGCCATAAAAAATAAAGAATAAATTGAATTAACTCATGTTAGTAAAGTTAATACATTTAGTCAATATAATTGAAACGTAATTGGCATATTTATTAGAAGTACTGGTGAATGCTCGAACGGTTTATACCCTACTGCGTGACCATTACTCCATGATGAAAGAAATAGGTAAAATTAACGTAAATTTAATTCTATTAACTATTAAAATAAAATCTATTTATTACAATAAATTGCTAATCAAAATATAGTTCAGTAAATTATAAATAATAAAATAGATTTCCTACACTCATTAAAATGTAAGAAATCAATAATGTCATTTGATGAACTATCAATGTAAGAAATAGAGTTAACTATAGAGTGGAAGAAGTTAATCGTATAGTCAATATGTGTAGTCAACATTTCAGACAGATGGGGAAAACATAATGCATTAAAAGGAAATGCTAAAGTAATTATTGCATAGATTCAATAATATCGATATTACATTTTATTTGTGATTATATTGGCATTGTTTTTGATTTGTATTTGCAAAACTTGTATAGTGATTATACAATTTTTGATAAATATCACTATTCTCCCACACACATCCATAGATCATGCTAAAAATTTTAAACATGCTTCAGGGACTTTATAACCTGCACATCTACCAAATTCTCAAAATTTATTATGTTTTTTACTACCATACTCGACTAATATTGTTCTTAATATATTATTATTGACTATTATTGACTTAATATAGTTAATCGTGTTCCCAGTCAGACTGTTCCATCAATAGGGCACCAACAGGAGCCAAACAAACAAGGGAACTAAAGTTTATCAGGGACTCGGTCAGTTCTTCAGGTTCAAATTAAACTCTCATTGCCAACGTTTCGGTTTTTATTTAAAACCTTTTTCCTCGGCAGATGTATACATTTTGAAACAAAAAAACTGAAGTATTACATTAAAAATTATTTTACAAAGAAAAATAAATAGTCAGTGGATTTTAACAACAACTGTAATTTGAATGAACACATGACACTCAACTGTTCAGTTCAGTGCCACGTGTTCATTCAAACTACAATTGTTGTTGAAATCCACAGACTATTTTTCATTGTAAAATAATTTCTAATGTAATACTTAGTTTTTCTGTTTCAAAATTTATTACTTCTGCCTATGAAAAAGGTTTTAAATAAAAACCGAAACATTGGCAATGAGAGTTTAATTTGAATCTGAAGAACTGACCGAGTCCCGATAAACTTTAATTTTGTTTGATAATATATAAATAATTTAATTTACATTAGCATATTTTTATACTTTATTTTATTTAAATTAGATCATTATTTAATATGACAGATATAATTTAAAATCTAGTTCATTTTATTCTACATTCTGTTAATAATTTAGCAACTGTATTACTTATGTTGAAATATATTAACTAAATTAACGTTGTTTATTTATTGTTATCCTAATTTTTAAAATAAAGGATTTAATAGCTACCATTTGTAGTCACCTAAAATGAACGAAATCATTTCAAACTTAAGACAATCAATATTAATTACAGAATTTCAAGTTTCTAGAATTACTAGAAAATCGATAAGAAAGTAATACTCACTCTATCATAAAGTACGATAAAGCACTTTTCCTCTAGTGTAATATTGCCCAAAATCAGTAGTTTTTTATTATACTTACAACATTTCATTAAGACTTTTAAAACGGTGAAACTAGTGGAAACATTACATTTTTAATACACAGCTGTTAGTACTCATTCATAGAGAGATCATAAAACAAAAAATCAAACATTGTTTTATGTCACCTTAAAACTGTCATCTGGAGTCAATCAGATCTGAAAATTAATTCTTTTTTATGAGCACTACAACTGAACTTACAGTTAAAGAAGCAATATCTTCAAAATGAAGGAAATAATGTTGGGTACTCAACTTTTATACTATCATGTATAAAAGCTCATAAACTATATATCAAGTGAAACTCATTAAAAAATATGGAGTGGCCTACACTCAACTTTACTATAAGTAAACTTAATATTATACTTTTGCGTATATAATATATTATGTCCCATTTGGGAATGATATAAATGTCTAAATGTGAGATGTTTATCAGTATTTCATTCTTGGAGATAGTACAGATAATGATTGATCCATTTATCAATATATATACTTATCTAATGTAGTGCAATCAGTTATTATGTGGTATTTACTCATTGTAGGGTAAAAATCTAATGAAATGGTCTCCACATATAAAAAATTTTAATTGAATAACAACGCGTTCGAACACGTAGTGTTCTTCCTCAGGCATTAACTAAGATGAGTGCCTCTGAATAGACTGAATAAGTCTTATTCAGAGGCACTCATCCTTAGTAAATGCCTGAGGAAGAACACTACGTGTTCGAAACGCGTTGTTTATATCATTAAAATTTTTATATGTGGAGACCATTTCATTAGATTTTTACCCTACAATATATACTTATTTTTGTATATCACACAAATGATGCATATAATATAATTAGTATAGCTAAAGCAGTAATACCAGTTTTGAAAAGCAAAAGTATAGATTTCGTGTTACGAAATATTTAATCTCTTACAGGAGAACATAGCTTTTGTTCCAATAGCCAGTGGATCAAAAATGTCTAAAAACAGGTTTTTGGCAAAAAAAAAATGACTTTCCTTTCATGCATAATTTCTCCCAAACAATAGAGCTCATCTACACTATGAGAGCCATTTTTGTGTAAAATAACATTTTGAACCATCAAAGATTCTGGACCGCAGCGTGACCACAAACTTTGGATACATACCCACCCACTCGAACACAGACATCATCGAAAAAACATCATAAAATGACTTCTGGGTCTCAAAACATGTAATTCGTCAAAATCTCGAGATCTTACTTATAGAAATGTAATATAAAAGGATAAAAAAAAGGAAGTCAAATAATTTAGTATACATCAAATCTACAACTCGTTAAACTTTCAAACTTTTAGTCGACATTTCTTAAAAGCCAATCACGATAATCAATCAATTTAATGATTTTTTTGTATTGCAGTTGACATTTATACAATTTTCAGTAATTCTTTCTATAGAATCAAACATGCTGATTGGGTCAAATGATTGTTGTTTTATGAAGGTAATATTGAGGACCACTAGTTTAAGTCATAGAATGTTACCTCCAATATGATTTACTCAGGACTTGGCAATAAGCGTGTTTACATTTCGCAAAGTGGTTTATGCAATAATATGACTTGGTCCTGCTTGATGTCAAAGTACGACACACTCTCTACCTATATGGACAGGCGAGCAGTGTGTTGTAGAACACTTGGACTCGGTGACAAGTGGATGAGATGAGAGTCACATGTTGATGCGAGTTCCCACGATACCAACACGTGTGCCACCTAACCCTTCACTCAATTGCCAGACTCCTCCCTCTTCATTTCTATATTTATTCTCAGTTCTGATAATGCTCTGTAACTAAAACCACTTGATATAATTAACCCCTGACTCTGCATAACACCCGTCATGTCCTGTCTACTACTATACTCACATTACTTTATTTCGCCAAAGTGCCGAGACCAGTATTTGATCAATGATAGCAATACAAAAAAAGCATCTCCATGTGTTTCCTCCATAAAATTATTATATCCATTTTACAAAATCTTCCACTTACAGAGTGAAACAACTAAATTTGAAAGAATGATGCTGTGATGATGACATTCCATCGCTAATTTAATCTCAAACACATGACCCTAGTATATAAAACGGTACCAACCTACTTCTTCGCATGTATCCTAAAGTTTATAAACATACGGTCATGCCATTTGATGGATCATTTTGATATTAACCATAAATATCCTTTCTAGGCATATGAGCTCCGTACTTTTTTGGCAAAAAAATTTTCTCTCAAGAGTCCACTTTACTCCTAAATTAAATGGAAGACTCCACTTTTTTCCCCTTAAAAAACTAACTCTAGAGAAATGAAATTGTGCAGTTCTAATGTCACAATTTGCAGAACTAATGTTTTTAAAGGAAAGGACAGTTTCTACAAAAATGTAAACATTTCAAATTTTAATTCTACATGAAAGCTAGTGACACAACACTGGTCACACCATTTGGCAGTAAGCTTTACAGATTTTTGACGACATTGCTTTAAAGCAAAAAGTACCTTTTGTAAATTACGCTATTTTTTATCGCTAAAGGACAAGCAATGGAACATTAAAACTTTGCTTATGGTATGGAACTAAAATTAGGGTGCTTAGATATAGTTCTCAAAACGAGAAACTCAACCGAGCATGATGACAACCTAATCTAATTGTTGGATTTGTTTACATTAGCTTACAACATTTTTTATTCGAATTCCATCAAAACTTTTTATCTACAATAATGCTGTCTCTTAATTTTACAAATTTTTCAAACTTCACTTGAAAGAAAGTCTTTTTTATCAATATTCATCAAAATTACTTGAGATCATTCCAGTGACACGAATAACAGTATCATTGTATCATCCAGTGGATGATACAGAGACCATAATAGAGTTCACTTATTAAAGGATATAGACACATCCATGAAATGCCATGAAAGTTCAGCAACCCCAAGCCAAAGTATTCATTATGATGAAGTGCAATATCGACAACAGAGTCTTAAAAGAAATATGACAACACAGTAATTAATGCCTGAAGAGCCTAACTGCCAAATACTTTTGAACAGAGTTAAGTATATGAAATCTATTAAATTGGTATGCCATATATAACTAAGTAGTTTAAATTGATGCTTTCAAAAATACATTCCTTTTAATACCAAAAATTGCATGATAGAAGAATGTTAATTGAACCACTGGTATACCGGGAGGTTTGAATGAACTGGACACTTCACTATCTATGTCAGAAGAGTTCCGACTGAAAGGGATGGAGAACCCTTGAGAATTCGAACACATGTTCATTCTCTTAATTACATAACAAATTACAGTTCCACTCTACACTAATACCTAAATTATGCTCCCTGTGTTAACCAGGGAAAAAGGAAATACAAAAAAAAAAATTGTTATCCAAAATAAACACAAGTTTTTTAAGTAATTAAAATTAACAAAAAGATAAAAGAACAACAGAAAATAATATATAAAATATATAAATCCCTGACACATTTGCAAATAAACCAATTAACCCACGTTTAATACCTCAGTATGTAAACAAAAGCTTAAAAAAATTAATAGATTTTTTTTATTGACTGATTCTATTAATTTTTTTTGACAAATTTATTGATATAACATACCTTTTGCCATCATTTTTACTAATAGTATCATTTTTAAACACTCCATTTCTTACATATTTAATATAACTTTAGTATTACATGATTTTGTAAGCTTTCATGACAATCAGTCTGTCTAAATGTACTAAACCGAAATACAATAACAACCCTACAGGCACTAAATGAGCCCTGTTCTTGAACTCACCTGCAGGATTAAGATTTAATTTACCCATATGGAATTTCAAGACTTTGCAAAAGCTTGCTGCTTGGTTATCTTTTGATACAACACCTCTGTGTTTTTGGTTAATATCTGTCAACCAAGCTGTACCTTATGTCCGTTTAAGATATCTTCTTTAGAGCATCCTGTAGTCAGATAGATGATATAAATACTTTACCCTTTACCCATTTACCCTTTAAGTTGCCTGGTATAAAATATTCTAATTGTATATTATACAAAGGATATAATATAAATTCAACATATAAATTGCCATGGTTTGTCAGAACTAGCAATACTGCATTTCAGAGAAATGTAATTTATTATAAACTGCACTCTAAATGCTTGTAGATTTACTTGCTGCGCCACCAGGTTTGCTGGCAGATTCTAGAATGAGGATCTTCTGAAGGGTTTGGCGGTTATTAAAAACCGTTTTTTGCAAAAAATTATGAAATTCGAAAACCGGTTTTTTAGTAGAAAATATCGGTTTTCAATATATGAATAACACTTAAAAAAAATTTGAAAATGAAAAATGTAACCAAATTTAACAGATTGATGAAAACACTGTTGCAAGCGGTTTGGTTCTTGGAATCATATAGGTCTGATTTAAAAATATGGTTATTACATATATAATATGGTTATTATAAAAATATGAAAATATATTGTTTTTATTTATTTGAATCCTTTGCTGAATAACTCGATTCACTATATAAAAATATTTACATCCTTATAAATGAAAATTATGCATAAACAACGAATAATTGTTTTTAAAGTTATTTAATCCTGGTCAACTATTATTTCTTTGTTCTACTAAATTGTATAAAAAAAATTTACTATCAATAAAATTGAACAGTAAATAATTTCAGTCAAAAACTGCTTTTAATCACTCTAAATTTTCTGTAAAAATTGTTTGTTCAAATTACAGAATATTCGAGCAAAAAAATTTTTTTTATAAAAATTCGAAACCGGTTAAAACCGGTTTTCTGGAAAAATTACTATTCGAAAACCGGTTTTCTGAAATATCGGTTTTTATATAAACCCTCACCTTCTGTTTCTAGACGACTTATTGACCATAAATTGTGTTAATCATTGATTTTTGACAATCAATGTTTCAATGTACTTTTGAAACGATAGTAAAGAGCAGAAGAACTAAAAAAAAGTAACCATTAACTTCCATTTCTAATTTTAATTAAGATTATTAAAAATAACAATCATAATTTATAATATAATAAAACTATATTTTATTAAAAATTAATTATCAGTAAGCACAGAACTATAACTCGTAAATTCAGATAACTCACTACTTTTTCCATTTTGCGCAACAGAATATATTGAGATATATGAAGATGCATAAATCAGGTTCAAATTTTAGTAATTTTAAAACTAACATATTTTCCTGGTATTTACAGGTTTAAACATATTTACATTTAAGATTTGACAAAAGGCACTAATTCGAGAGAACTCTATGATTATAACATTATATCAAAAGAAAGTCAGATCAGCATGCAAAAAAAATAAAATAAAAAAGTATCACGTTTTAATTTATGTTCTTTCTCAACGGTGGTTGTTATTACATACTTTTAGAAAATATTTGTAGATAGTGTTATAACGGTTTAAATAAGAACATGCTAAAGCTAACCGGCTGCGTCCGTTATAAACTTGAAGTGAATCGATCTAAACGAAAGGCACACTTCTACTTGCTACTGGTAATCCCCATTAATTGTTAGAACTCTGTTTTGACTTTGTTGATGGTATTTTCTTTAATGATCATTAGTCTGACAGTTCATTGTGCGGCCTCACTCGGGATGAACAAACAAACTCTTGTCTTTTATTATATATATACTTGAATATGAACAAATATGAAGATAACAAATATGAACAAATGAAAATAACGTAAAAATCATATTTCTTACTCTAACAAAAAAATAATATATAAACGCTATTATTATAAATAAAGAATACAATTATGAAACAATGATCGTAATATATCCAAACTTCCATTCCGCAAATATATATATATATATATATATATATATATATATATATATATAAATGAACAAACCACAAAACGAAATGGGGAAAAAAAGACGAAGGTCTTTCAACCGTAACAAGCGGTGTTCGTCAGAGTCAAAAACCCAACTGAAATACTAAATGCAGAAACATCTGGTGAGGGGTTTCTGCATCTAGTGTTTAAGTTGGGTTTTTGACTCTGATAAAGACCGCTTGTTACGGATGAAAGATCTTAGTCTTTTTTCCCCCTATTTCATACTGGGGTTTGATCATTGATTGTTATTTCACATGTTTATGTGAAATCTTGTCATATATATATAAAAAGATTTCACATAAACACGTGAAATAACAATCAATGATCAAACCACAATAAGAAAATGGGAAAACAAGACTAAGATCTTTCAACCGTAACAAGCGGTGTTCGTCAGAGTCAAAAACCTAACTGGAAAAACCCAGTTGGGTTTTTGACTCTGACGAAGACCGCTTGTTTCGGTTGAAAGATCTTAGTCTTGTTTTCCCATTTCTTCTTGTGGTTTGATCACATATATATATATATATATATATATATATATATATATATATATATATAACAGTTCAAAATTGAAGATAGGTAGCACACAAACAGTAAAAAAACGCACTTACAAACTCAAATTTTCGGGTAATTCGTCGTCAAGAGAAAAGAGAATGAGAGACCAAGCAATATATATAAATGCAACAACTTCAGCCTATCAGTCAAAAAATGAAGGCTGTACATTTGACTGATGGTACAGTCGTCACAATAAGCAAAGAAGGAAAACTCATTAAAAGAGATCAAACTTGTAATAATCACAGAAGTGCTATAACAAATTTAAATTGCGTTGATTATAATATTTTGAATACCTAATAGTTTTAGTGAAATTTTCCTCCATAGTTACCTGTTTACCATCTGTACATAGCTGTTAATTAATGATTTGCCATTTGAAGAGCTTAACTTTCCAAATTGTTTTAACAGCGTAATATGCAATAGTTTGCTCGATTTCAAATATACCTATTTTTGTAAGTTCACTTCAATCGTTTTTTTCTAGATATATTCCTTCTTTTTTTTTTATTGTTATTCTAATATGCTAGATTGTAAATAATTTTTCATAATGTGTTTAAAATGATGGTATCTAATTTCTTATTTTCCTCCATATTATAGGTCTTTGATAAAGATTTTCAATAAAATGGAAACATCAGCAATGAGAGTTTGATTGAAAGTTGAATGAACTGACCGCATCCCCATTAATCTTTTTTAGTTATTTAAATATATACATATATACAGTGGAACATTGACTTACGCTTGAATCGACTAACGAGTTTTTTTAGGTAAAATTCTCGAGGATACTCTGTTCGACATATGACATCAAAATCGAAGATACGAGCGCATCATTGCTACAAAATAAGTAGCAGCCTCATTCCAAGTTTTTTTTTTGGTATACAATTAGTTAGCAACTAATACAAAGAACTTTAAAACAGTACTGAAAGTCCTGTCTCAGAAATTACAACAACATTGAAGTTATTTGTTGCTTAAAGGTTTACGTTTTACATTGCACTACTTACATTGTAAATTGAATACGCTTAAATATTTTTGAATAATGATTATAAAACTAATAATTTTACAGACCCTTTCTTTATAAATTATAGATTCATATTATCTGTAGCACATACATTTAATCTCTTGATTTTATTTTATCTGGTGTAATATTACTCCTTCCGATCGCCACTTTTGTCAGTATCCAAGGTACAGTGCCATATCAAAACACCATTTTAATTTATTCATTATAGCTTAATATGTTCGATTCATTCTTACTAACTTATTATGTTTGCTATCGTCAATTATTTACATTTTTTCCAGAATTAAGGATTATTTGATTCGGTAAATTTTTTTTACCTGCCATACGAAGCATCGAAAAACCACAATGGGTAGCTAACACTAAGGAGAAGTGGAAGAAGCATAAAAACATGTAAAACTGCGACTATTGGCCAGTATTGTTAAAAGTTAAACTTACAGTTAAGGGATAACAGATTTACGTGTGCTTGACTCAATTTATATGTACAAGTCTAAATCGATTTACTTGGAAATTATTTTCGGTGTATTTGTTGGTAGAGATTTAGTGATGCTCTGGTAATAAATCAAAGGGGCTAGTTAAATGGAAGAGGTGGCGACGCCAGTGGGGTCGATATGAGTTTGGAACAGATAAAGAAGAGGTTTGCGATTTATTGGCCAAGCCGTGATTTACGGACCTGGTTTTCTTCGGTCTCACTGACCGCACCTGTTGGGGAGTCTACACAGCCAACTTCACAAACATTTGCACCCACCACAAAACAAGTATTGACAATAGTAAGCAAATAACCCAACAGATACGTAACAGTTTCCTTAACTTATTCAAACAAGCAAGTCTAACTATTTTTTTCGTCTTCCTAATGACAACATTCATTTCTATAATTGAAAATCATTACAAAGAGGAAGTAATGAATTGGTTACTGGGAAAGGAAAGATTTGTTATTAAAAACAAATATAGCTACTGTATTTAGATTTCAACACCATTCATAACAGTTTGTTTTTCGATATTGGATTATTATTGTCAAAAAGTAATTACTTCTGCAGTACTTAATCCATGCAAAGCTACAGGCACTCCCGTGCATCATCAAAGAATTGACCTGTTCTCTGGTACTCATGGAACTTTAAATTCTATAATGAAATGACACTATAGTTGACTAGGGATAGCGCTATTCCATTCAATTCTCTTTTACCATCAAAAAGTAGCTGATATAAAATCAAAGTCATAACTAAGGATTTGATATCACGGTGCCTGGAGTACTGAAGAGATAGATATAAATAGAAAAGTGACGCAACAGTCCCGGGCATACAGCAGCGCAGGGCATTAATCACGATGCCATGTGTGGAACTTGTACTGTAGTTTTTTGTACGAGACAAGTGGCAGATGTGAGGCTGAATGCGACTCCAGTTCCCATCCTGGCTTCAACTCTCAGTACCGTATCCTTCCTCCGGCGTACTTCCTTCAGTTTATCAACCCCATTACATTAAATTCCCATTAAACTCAAAGACAAACAGACCAGTCTAAATAACTTTTCTAAAATAAAAAACGACATTCTTGTTTTTACTATTACATGACAATTCATTAGTTCAGGTATTTAGAACCCTACCTGCATATTGATTAATCTGAAAAACATACGAACAATGTTAATGAAAACTTGCTATTTAGCTTAGTACTCATTGCAGTGGCACTCACATGGACTGTCAGAGTCCACGTGTTGATTTTATAAAGAATCTCCTATAAGCAGTAATTATAGTTTCTCATTCCAAATACAACACTCCTTCATCTTCCTGAAATGGAAACTGCACAAATACTATCATGGTGTATTGACTTTATACAGGTTAAGTGAGGAGATTCATAAAGAATCAGGGAGCATGAAAGAAGTGATCAACATTTTCATTCAGTTTATACTCAGAGGTTCCTAAATTTTTTCCCCCTACAAAACTTTAAACATTTCAAAAAACTTATTACCTTCTAAACCTACGGCATAAAATAAATCATTAACATGAATCACAACATTTAGAAATATTCTTATGAAAAGAAATAAACTAAAAGCATGATTAAAGTAATAAACTGGTTTTTACATAATGTATTTAGAAAAGAAAAAATAAAGTGAAGACTCATGAATTTTAAGAAAAATACATGAAATGTTTGTTAGAAACATACTGTTTTTAACTGAAATGATAGACTCCACACATACAACACAATCTTGAAGCCTTCTTGGGTTTATGCCATAGAACTTTGGGGTTCTGCCAAACCTTCAAATATTCGTCCTATACAAGAATTTAATCAAAATTGCTTAGAAAACTCTCACATCTCCCATTTTACGTTCCAAACATAATCATTCACCGAGATCTTAAAGTCCACTTCATTCACGACTATGCAAAAGACCGCTACAAAAGATTCGCAAGTAAACTCTAAACTCATCCAAACCCACTTGCTCAAAATCTTTCCGTATTAGTAATCCCCACAAACCCCCAAAGACGACTAAAACAGCAATGGCCACGTGACCTTCTGCGGTCATAAAGATTAAATATAGTTACGGAGTGCCACCAATGGGTGTCCACCCGATTTCCACTACAAGAAGCATCCAAAAATACAAAAAAAAAAAAGACTGAAATAAAAAAATGAAATTATACAGCTGAGAGATAGAAGATTGAAATATCAGTTAACTGTACAGTAAGAAAACAGGAACTAAACATTGTTAACATTTAATAGCAACTACGGAAATTAATAAATATACGGAAAATAATAAACAGTAAGATATTCTGTCTATATATAAGACCAGCACTCTACTTCCACCTCAGACACATTTTCTATGTACACATATACTACAAACACTATTACTCACACAAGAAAAATCAACGGAAATACTTAACACTTAACTGAAATCCTTTTACCCATATGTTGTTTCCCATAAGCATCATTCAATCCAGACACACAATTCACGAAGACTAGGCAACACATTCACAACCATAAACTACTATGGCACTAGCTTATAGCTCCTTAAAGTCCAGACTTAAAAAGTTATCGTTTAGTGGTCAAGAATGAATGATTTACACCAAAATACTATACCACATGTATGGTATAGGTGCACATTATACGTTTATTATTTTACAGTCATATTATTATGATCATACTACAACCCCAAAAAAAATCTAAGGAAATTTTTCTTCCTTAGAGTATGAGTTCATGGTCTCAAAGATAATGCCAAAATTTCAAGGGTCTAGAATTAGTATTTTAGGAGGAAAAAAATAGTCTAAAAACAGGTTTTTGGCAAAAATGTGACTTTCCCATCATGCATCATTGCTCCTAAACATTAGGGCTCATTTACACTATGAGGCCCATTTTAGTGAAAAATATCAATTTGATCCATCAATGATTCTGGACCGTAGTGTGACCATAAACTTTGAATACATATGCACCTACCCACCCACACGCACAGAGACATCATCGAAAAAACTTCATAAAACGACTTCTGGGGCCTAAAAGCATGTAATCCCTTCAAAAACATGAAATGAAATTTTTTCACAATCACTATACTATACTTTAGTAAAGTAAAAATGAAGTAGTTAATGGATTAATTGTTTTTTTTACCGAAGCCTACTCTTGTAAATTGGAAGTTTGGTTTTTCAATGTCGCTGAATACAAACGGCCACTCGGTCATTGAAATCACTCATCAACTTGGTTTCGAGCTGTAGTAAACCCCTTTTTCATGCATCTAAAATTTCGGATTATCTGACGATCACATCATGATAACCTCATAAAGCCCAAAATGTGAATATGCATAAGTCACTGTGCTTAAATGGTGGCACGACCAACCACCAACTGACAGGTCATAATTCTCTATTAGATCCTGTTTAGTGGTTGATTAGTACCACCATTAGGTAGAGATCCATTGCAATTTAACGCGGCATTCAATAAACATAAATTCTTCCATCAAGGTTCATCTATGTTTGACATTAGGAGAATCAGTGCCAAGAGAACTTTGCGTCCGATCATACATTGGTCATGTTAAATATGTAAAAACACGTTCTTAGTTCAAACATACCAGTAAACAGCCCCACTGATTCTCTTTCTACAACAAAATTATAAGAAAGACAGTTTGATTGGACATTTTAAAAATTATAGAATTACATAATCTTATATACTAATGTTTATAAGATTAGTATATAATGCCAATTGAAATTACATACTAATGCAATGTTCCGGAACTATGGACACTGCATACTTGTACGTTATCAAATTCAATGACGAGTTAAAGATAAGCTTTGAGGGTTGGTACCAATATGAATTACAAATGTATACCGTAATTAACAATTAAGCTAACTAAAATGTCTTACGACTTCGCAATCTGAAATACAATGGATATTACTAGTGTCAAACAAAAAGGGAAAGAAAGGACAGATATTGTTCAAACTAGCGAAACTGAATTGAATTGAGTAGATACGAGTAAGTGATTAGAGGGAGTATTTAGGTAGCAATTAGAAGGGCCAGATAAGGGCTAAGTCTAATGCAGTGTAACGGGCAGTGCTGGCCAAATGACTAGGGCCACTCCACCGATACTATCTTAATCGCGCCAACGCTTACATAATCCCATTCTGAATACAAATTAGAACAGAAGATGGCTTTTAGAATACATTCAACTCCTGTAGCATTCGCAATGCGCAAAACTCTCATTTAAAAACACTTTGATGGCAATCATTACTGCGCTATGGACCCAATAACCAATAATCATTGTTTATTTTCATATAAATGTGATAAGTTCACGCAATCAACTATAAAACACAACGATTAAAAACTATATTGGTATAACAAAACGTAGCAAGTGCCCGACTACAAGTTCATGACTAGTTCTCTGTGACAGTTTAGGTATGAGGAGTTGGATGACGCTAATGTCCCTGGAGACTTTCCACCCTCTCCCCCATTGATAGGCCGAAAGAACTTCCTGTCCCTTTAGGGATATTTCCGCGTTGCGGAACACCAGACCAGTAATCTGTTTTCCCTACTATTTATGCTTGTGCCGAGACTGCTCTACGAACTAATGCCTCCCACCGCATAGAAGCAGCAGGATCGCTGGAGATGTATTCGAACTGGATTCTGGTTTACCAGTACACTGAATCCCCAATTGCGATGATGGAAATGGAAGCACTGACCATCTTCTTTTCGTATAATAATAAAAAAAAAAAGTTCTCCACCCAATAGCCTTCATCATATCATTCTTAACATTACAATGGATGCTATATCAGAAGTACTGCTATGAGTACAATCACGGCTCATCATTTGCTAATCTATTCTTAACAACGTTTCCTTGCCACTAGTCAACTATTTTACATGGTTTATACCAATGTCAGTTTTAGAACCTGAAGATCAGTTTTGGATTAAAATCTAAAAAATTTTACTTATGACTGATTCTGAAAGCTTGTGGAAATACGATACAGGTCAGACCATTTGACAGATCATAATGAAATTACGTCCGAAAACAGCACCTTTTGAGAAGATGATTGCAATATTTCTTTCTTGAAATGGTATGAAACGGCGTACTATAGAAGAATTAAATTAATACTGATTTAGTTTAAAATTGTTGTTGGTAATCTCGCATCCAATGAAGTTACTTCAAAAGTTACCAAAAGTAAAATGAGATTTCAAAAAAAAATGGCCGAAAATTGTTTTTGATTGACTGACCATGACGTGTTTGATGAGATCTTAAGTAATACACTAATAGATAAAAACAGATGACAGTTTTCTTTACTAGGGTAATCAATTCGTAATGCACAGGAACTACACTTTTGAAAACTGAAAGAGATAAAACTATTGAAAATGCCGAAAGAACTTAGAGCAGATCAAATAGAAAGATTCTAACACAGAAAACAAAGGCACTTAAGAATGAAAATACTTTTACAAAGAAAAGTCATTTTCCTAGAAGTTTGAAAATCCTAAACTGTGTGGAATTAAATAATGTGTGCAAAAAACATTTTCCAATCTGAGTGGCGAAAAGCTGAAATAAAACAGGTTTAACGATCCTAAGACAGGAAAAACGCCAACACTACTGCGACTTTTTGTCGTAGGTTTCCTCATCTAGTTTCTACATCTCACTCACTAGTTTCTTTTCTAAGCTGTATGAAAGAATGATGTATAGCTGGCTGAAAATTTTAATAGCTTGCAATAATCTTATATCAGATTCACAAACTGGCTGGTCTGATTGAGCAGATTGCAAGAAGAATTCAGTGATGGTTTTCAACACAAATTACGCTTGCTGTTTTTGATGACCATCAAATTGCTTTTGAAAAAGTCTGTAGGAAATAACCAATTTCAAAATTACAGTTGATGGGTGATAAAGGTTGCCAATTGGAGCCCTTCAGTCCTACTCTTGGCACAGAGATTTATTAGAGTAAAATACAGTGGAGGAAGGTTTCTATTCAACGAGACAGGTTTATTGCAAGGAGTGGTCATTGTTCCTCCTCTTTTCAATCTTATGATCGATGATGTCATACCCTGTCTACAAAGTATACCGGCAATTCAGACACTTCTTTACGCAGATGATTTGATTATTTCGTCAACAAGTTCCAGAGATGGCTTTACATAAAACTCTACTTTTTGACCTACTTTGGTAATAAAAAAAATCTTTGCTCGTTTTATTAACAGGCGAACCAAATTACAGGGTTGATTCAATACTGGCAATCCCAAATGTTACTTTCCTGAAGTTGATTAGAGAAAGGAAGGATCATTAATGAATACCAGACAACAGTGCAGGCTCAAGATAGACAGCTTTATCTTCTCGGAGGAACAGCATAAGATTTTCAACTCTAACATGAAAAATTCGGGTATAGCAATTATTCAAATCGTCAATCTTCAATAATAAATGCAAGTATACAACCTGGTAGTCCAATCCTGACTGCACATACAAAAATGAAACCTCAACATGAACGATGTAGACTATATAAAGTTCGATGAGTGTTTGGAGGTATATTTATAGTTTTCCAAGGTAGTGGTTTTCAAACACTGTGCAACCCCACACTACCACGAAATTTTCTCAATACATAAGTATAAAAATATTTTCACTATATTCGGATGAAATAATTATTGGTTATCTGTTTTCTTTACTTTTATATACCTTATTATTTCTTCAAGAATTATATCCAATTGTAATATATTTTTTTGCCTTCAAATTATGATTGCATTGGTTAAATTCTAGATGTTCGACTGCCCTATAACGAGTATATGGATCGAGGCGTTAAAAGTATAAAATTGATAAATTACTTAAAAGAAAAAAAACTTAGTGACGGATGTGAATCTAAAAGCGAAAAATCATCAAGCTGCCATGGTAAAAAAGACAAAAGTTCACATTAACAGACGATATTGCTTAAGTATTTGAAGTTCGGATTTTCTTGGTCTCGAGATGTCTATAAGCCAGGCCCATTAAGTGTTGTGTGCGAAGAGAGACTGTCAAATGAATCAATGGTAAGTAACCATAGGTAACTAAGTAAGTTATGAAGACATTTTATTTCTAAAAATATACATCTCTGCAAAATACAGAGCTCAGTTACTCTCAAAGATGGTAAATAGCATTCCAAACAACGAAATGTTTTTTTACAAAAAATGATGATACTTAGAACAGTCGCAAGTAGCGCCATATGAAATGGAAGAAACAATAGCACCAAGTCTAAATTTCACTCAATCCGAATCGCTCATTTTGCCAACTTGTAAAAAGATGGTGAAATGCTTGTTTGGCGAGACGCTGAAAGAGAACTAAACAAAATCAATTCCTCTTTCCAATATGACAGTTCATCGGATAATTGTCGAATGATCAGGAAATATTGAAGATAATATTCTTAAAAACATTAATTTTTCTAAAACAGTTTATGAATCAACTGAAATAAGTGATAAGTACTTTTTTTATTTGTTTTATTGGTGACGATGAAACAATTAATCAGTTTTCCTATTGTAAAGTAATGGCCAACTATAAGAGATCAAAATATTTTTTACACAATAAAGGAATACCATAACAAAATAAATTTAACTTGCAACTTCTGTATTGTGTTGAACAACATGGAGCCCCATGTATAATGTAAGGATTTGTAGCCCTTGCAGAAAAAGAAAACACATCTTATTCGTACACATTATTTTTTACATAGAGAAGTCTCGTTCGAAAAAATTGCAAGAAATTTTGAAGCTTGTTTTACTCTAGGTAATTGAAATAGTGAAACTCTTTTAACAGTAGACTGCTGAAATGAAGATTATTGGAGTAGCTATGAAAAAGAAATCTACAATATCAGATGATGAATGCATACCGAAGTCCATCGAAAACCAAAGTGTTAAATCGTGTTCATGTAAGACAAAAAAATATAAACAGCATTTGATGGTCAGTATTATTAAAGAAAAAGTTTGCTAGTACCTCCGTTAAGACTTTTGGATGGACAAACTGGAATAATTAACAGTTATAAATATATATTCAACTAAACAATAGTAGCATACAAGGTAAAGATAAAAAATTTTCACTTCAACAGATAAATTGCTTTCACTCAAAAAGAAAAAATGTGATTTGGAAATAAGAATAAGTTTGTGATATTTTAATATACTCTGTTTGTAAAAAAAAAACATTGGGAAACACAGCCCTAGGGGCTCGATTTATATTTGAACTAAAGGAAAAAATGTAGCATTAGCTCTTGGGCTGTCATAAAATTTTATAACTTATAATCAAGATTTCTTTCAGGCAAGGGACGATCTGACAAGGTCTGTAATGCCTTCCTGCTATAATGGCTTTACGATGTAGTAATGTAAGAGTTAATGTTGAACATTAAGACTTTTGTTTCATGTCCAAATATTGACAAAGTCACTTCCAATATTTAGCAGAACACGCTACTCATATAAAAATATTAGTATTGTACAATATTTGTACAATATCGCAGAAAAAAAAGTTTACTGAAACATATTATTGCAATAGCCTTATAGTTACCAAGATAATTGAGATTTACCGAACATAAATGCAAATTTCTATTTATAAAGTGACTATAAGGGACTATAATTTATAAAGTTATGATAGATTCCTGATAGATGCGATTATTCTATGCTTGTAAATATTATATTTATTCACATCCATCATGAATATAGGAATTTTGAAAATATGATTGAAATATTATTGTTTAAAAATAATAAGATAATAAATTAGAAAAGCAAAAGGATCCCCTCGCATAAAGATGTGTTGGCAAGAGGTGAGAATAAAAAGACAAGGTCAAGGGCATGACCAGGCGAAGGAATGAATGAAGGTCCAAAGTAAAAACAAATGTATATATAATGAAGGTGGAGGTCGAAGAAGGTGCATTGATGGGCGGTCATTGAGAAGAGGCAAGATGAATGGAAGGGGTGGTTAAACCAACACACCCCACCCACTACCGGATTAAATTAGAGGCAATCCTGGGGCGAATGAAAAAGCAGAGGAGTACGTGGGGACAAAAAGAGGAGGGTGAGGCGGACGTGGAGAATAGGAGGCGTGAAGGCCATGAAGAGTAGCTCATTAAAGAGGCTGGACACCGGGGAGAGCGCGGCGCAGTGTCGCAGAGTGCGCCGACCAGGCACTGCCCGAACGCCGAGTGCAACAGAACCGCCTTCAGGCATGAGAAATACACAACGGCTTGAGACCTAAGCATATCACCTACAGCGCTTCACAGGCTCTAGCATTACCATTGCAGAACAACTTACTACTATCACCAAAAATAAACATAGCGATTATAATCTACTGCAAAGCTGTACTCAATAAACAATTGAAAAGTACCAATGATTGATGTTTCAATCAACTTGCTACCTTTTCAATCATCATGTAACTTTGATGGTATTGTGTAACAACAGTATAGTCCTAGTAGACATACCCAATCGTTTATTTCAAAAAAACATCAGGCAATCTTAAAATACTACATAAGAATTTAATTAGCAATTTGAAGAGCATTCAAATGTAACTATTCTAAAACGGAGTGTAAATAAAAATCACATTTTTCATTAAAATTGTATTAAGTCGATTTCCAGGGAACATAATTTTACAACTTACATTCACGATAAACATCTACGTGAAAATGTAAATTAAATATTAGAAGACTGAGAACAATGATAACAGTTTACAATGACTATGACTGTAATATACTTAGCTATTGGCGATCAGACAAGAACAAAAGGAAATTAATATAAAGGGAATAAGAAGACAAGGAACCAATTTTCCAATGTCCTGATGCAAGAAAGTACGAACGCTTAATCAAGCGTGGAGGAAATACACAAATAGAAACTGCCAAAGCATTATCTCCCTAAACAATTCAATAATTTGATCAAATTATAAAAATAGTTGATTATTATTGTCCAAAAATCGTCAAATATTAAAAGACATTTTTTTAATAAATTCTTTCCAAATACATGAAGTTGTTAAATTCTTTATTTATATGAAAAAAAATGTATGTGAAATGGAAAATGAATGCAGCTTTCGGTACAAACGACACCAAGAGGGATCGGAGGGCGAACGAACATGCCGTTAAATGTTGGTAGCCGACAGGAAAATATAAAAAAGTAAAAAAAATAATAAAATAGGTTAAAAAAAAGGTAATAATGCGAACAAACTGAAACTAATACTAAAATAAAATAAAAAACTAAAATAAAACGAGAAACTAAAACCTTGACTTTTGATTTTAAATTAAAAGATTAGTGGACAGAATAAATATTACTATTGGGAGGAAAAGTTCTAACAGGGTAATACATCTTCAGGAGGAATCATTTCTCTGAAGTAATGACTATATTACCGCTCCCAGTAATAATTAAAGAATAGATCATAGGGTTGATGACTGGTAAATAACAGAAGCTTCAAGGCTGACTTCAAGTTAGGGAAACGGGTATAGATAGCAATAGGAACAACAGCAAGAATGTTCTTAAGGGCAGGTCAAAACGCAAGCACGCTTTACCCAGGAGTCAAATTTTCGCCATATCTGTATAGCATCATCAGGGCTGTACAAACAATCAATTATTCCACAAATAAACATAGCGATTATCATCCACTGCAAAGCTGCACATCCTGTCGTTTGTACCTCGAAAACTGTATTGATTTACCATATCATATTAAGATTTTTTTTATTTTAATAAATAAAGAATTTAACAACTTCATGTATTTTAAGGAAATTTATTTAAAAAAAGTCTTTTAAGAGTTTTTATTATTATTAAAAATTAAATAACTTTGTATCTTGTACTTATTTAAATTGTTCCAAGCGGTTTTTTTTTTATTATAAACTTGATCATTTTTGGACAGTAAATTATCCAGTATTTTTATCATTCATCAAATGATTGAATTGTTTATGGAGATAATCCTTAGTTTTTTTAACATACTTCAACAGATAGTAACAAATGGAAGAAACAATTATATACAATGATTACATTCACTCAGACGACTGGATCTATCAAGCTTTCCAAGTTGTACAACAAAGTTTCTGCAAAGTTATAGAATTAATTACATAGGACCATATATTATAAAAATTATGTTTGCATCTTGACCAGCCCTTGAGAACCTCTGCTTCTGGGTGTTGTTCCTATATATATATGTATGTCCCTTTACCTAACCTGAAGTCAGCCTTACAGCTTATGTTATTTGCCAGTCAAACTTACCCATTGTCATCCATGTTAACCCCATGGTCCATCGAAACATAATACCAAACTATTTTATATTAAATCATAATATAAAATGACCTTTTCTTAAGATGGATTCGAATCCGTTGACCCATTACTAGCTAGTACATAGATGCATTAATACAGAAACTATGGAATACATTTCTCCTATCAGCTTATGATGTGCAAGGATATGCAGATGATATTGTTATAAGAAGAATGCTGATGATTGCTAGTTTCTTAAACTGATAACAAAGCTTGATATATCATACTGGGGGAAATAATTATGTCTTCACACAAAAAAAAATTATTAAAAAACGCTAACAACGCTTTTCGAACAACTAATGTTCTTCTCACCTGAAGAAGAACATCAACTATTCTAAAGGCGTTGTTAGGTTTTTATAATTTTTTTTTGTGTGCAGACAGAATACTTTCCCCCACTATGAGTAAATGCATACTAAAACAGATTGCACAGTTAATTGACTTGATATATTACTTTACAAAGTCGCTTGTATTACTTTCAACACTATATTAACAGGTAATATTATAAAATGAACCATTCTGTCGTTAGATGAGACTTACACTAAAGTAATACTCAACTCAATTAAAAAGTAAAAGAGGATGAAAGTAGTGGTGAAGTCGTCGGCAGAGATTGACAGAGCCAATTAAGAAGCCAGTTATTAAGAAATATACACCGCATTGCTGCTATATTACTGACAGAGTGAGACAGGTCAAAACAATCACGACATCAAAGGCCGATGCCACATCCACCTGCTCTTAATCAACGCAAACGAGCATCATTAAATAAATCTGCTATCAGATGTCACGCGACTACTACTTATCTGTTTATAAATATACAATGTAGAGCAAATATAAATACATTTTTTTAAATAAATGAATAAATTACTGCATATAATATGGAACAAAAATTATTAATGGCAACTAATTGTTAATACTAATAATTACACTAACATGTTACAAAAAATACTGAAATGGTATTCATAACAACGAGTACTACATACGTTTTTATGAGAAACAAAGGCTTTTCTCATTTGTCACTAGTTGAACTCGTAGAATTGTAGAGGTCACATTATAAAGTAGTTTAACACTACAGTTTGCGGCCAGGCTTGCTCAGTGGTTACATTCTCGCCTTTGAACTGATAAGACCGGGGTTCGATCCACACCTCACCCTCGATTTATTCATGCGGGAGGTGAATAAATGTGAGCACATCGTCCTTCGGAGAAGGTCGTTCAATCGTCGCTCCCGAGCTTGTACGATGTCAGGTACTCGTTAAAGATCCCTACTCTAAATACACTTGAGTTAGGTAATATTTAGTACTAACACTGTAGAATCAATCTTCATCGTGTGGTAACACAAATGACCAATGGTCAGCCTACGTGTGTTCCCTTAAGGGACTGCCACTGCAACCTAACCTAACCTAACACTATAGTTTGTTAAACATTCTTATCAACTTAATGAGAGTAGGTAACAAGCTAATTTATCTCTAATTCAGAACTGACCTCTAAACATTTAACCCTGAAGGATAATTTCTAAACGGATCCAACATATTTTAAAAAAAAACAACAAGATCAGAAATCCAGCGAATTTAAACAAAATTATGTTGACATATTTATACTAAAATGCAAAAAAAATATTTCAAAGCGTGTTTTTTCCGCCTCAGGGTTAACAGCATGAAATTGCTCAGGGTCGATATGAAATTTGATTTTATAAAACTATGTACTTGAGATATCAATACTTGCACACAACAAGTACAAGTACACAAACTTGCACAGACACGCATTGCATATATAGATAAATTCACCCAAGCTACTATATTGGACTCAAAAGGAACGTTGAAACATGAAAAATCTATGTCAAAATTTTAGACCGAACGGAATACTTTCATATTCATGTATATTATATTAAACATAATAAATGAAATTAATGAAACCATCAGCATTCATAGAAATTTTAGTTAACCTGTTAATTACTAGGAACTCCATAGATAATAATTACAGAAACATGTGAATAAAATAATAAAATAAAAAAGTATCTAGCTACCTTTCTTTAGGTTGATATGACATTTAGAAATTTTTACAATACTTAGAAAACTTAAAAAGGTACAAACTTGAAGCACTTCGAACCGTTTCATAAGTACAAAAACCTACCAGTTCGTCAAAAAACTGAACAAATTGTTCACACCATTCATTCTTAAAGAACTTCAGCTTCTCTTCATCTAATGATTCTCTTGATACACTTTAATAATCCAATTCAACAGGCACTCGTCCAAAGGAAGAATCTTTCCAAGACATTCTTATCCAGCAAAAGTACTTCAATTTTTTTAATCATCACACCAACTCAGTTTCAGCAATAATGTTTAGGATGTCAAATTCTGTTTGTAACTTGATGAAAACCAATGTGTGCCAAAAAACTATCAGTAATTAATAATAGATACATAATTTACTCGTTTTCTTGGTCGTTGAAACAATTTTCATGAACTTATTAATCGACAGAACTGTAGAACTTATCCAAGATGAAATCGACCCTTAAACTAAAAATTAATTAAGATGATCTTAATGATTGCTTTTCCTTGCACCAGTTTTTAACCTCCAATGAAATCAGTTTGTCTTGCAATTTAAAATCTCTTTTTGAAGATCATCTATCTCAGCTTATCAAATGGTGCGAAAAATACTTCAAAGTAGATAACATTGAAAAATTTACTTGGATTCAAGACCCATTTAGAGCCAAAGCTCCATCAGAATTTACCTCTACAGAAGAAGAATCTCTTATTGAGTAGTCTTGCGACACACCATTGAAGTTAAAATTTGTTAGCTTGGAACTTTCTGATTTTTGTATATCAATAAAAGAGGAATACCCACAACTTAGTTGCAAAGAATATTAATTCCTTTTGCAACGTCCTATTTGTACGAAGCTGGGTTTTCGGCAGTCGCGGTAATAAAAAGTAAATATCGCTCAAAAATTAACGTCGAGCAAGAAATGAGAGTCGCTAATTCCAATTTTATTCTAAGATTTGAGGAGTTGTGCAACGAACAACAAGCCCATCCATCCCATTAATAATTTTAAATTATTAAATGATGTTCAATAAATTGTGAATTTAAAGCTCGTGTTTAATTTATTTTTCAATTAACCTAACCTTAACGAACTAAAAAGTAGATTTCAAAATCCTTAAAAAGTCAAAAATTAAAAAAAAACGGATGTACCCATTAAGGGAGCCGCGGAAAAAATCCGAAGTGTTATCGCAGCCGCAAACCGAAAAAGATTGGGAACCTCTGCACTAACCCAAATAAGCGATCCATATATTCAAGATATATAGATATTTTATTTTTATACGATGGTTTGGATGAAATAACTCAATTGTACTTAAGCCTCCCATAAATAAATTGAATAATTAGATTAGAATTTAAATTCACTGAAGAGAAATCTACAGAAGGAAAGCTAGTCACCTTTCCAAGACACTCTTATCCAGCAAAAGTACATCAAGTTTAAGCAATAATGCTTAGGATTTAATTCAAATGTCAAATTCTGTTTGTAACTTGATGAAAACCAATGTGTGTCAAAAAATTATTAAACTTAGTGTAATTATTAATAGATACATAATATTTACCAGTGAAGTTCATAGATCGGGTATCTGATCCGAGAATGCCAACGGATAAGTGCTCACAGTAGGTTAAATGTCACTGGTGTATTCGTTACGCCTATTAACACTCAGTCAGTGAAAACAGTAAGGAGGTTGAATGAAACGATTAGTAAACAAGTCGTTAACGCAGAAGCTGCTGCAAAGTTTAATAAAACATGGTGAGAGAGACTATGCTGCCGACATACACAGACATATACTAGAAAAATCGAGGCTATCAGTAGAAAGGTCGTAAATGCAGAAGTTGCTGCACATTTTAATTTCATTTGTTTACAAGAAGACCTGCTACCCACTTATACTAATAATATATATATATATATATATATATATATATATATATATATATTATTGAAAATGACACCAAATTTAGCTGATACCTGTTTCTTAACAAGTTTCTCAATTTTTCTAAATAACACTCTCGTTATTTCGTCTACACAATAAAGTACATCTCCTATGGTCGACATGTTTCGAATGATCAACATTCATCATCAGGACGTGAAATTAATTCAGAAACTGAAGCCTCTCCTAAATATTCAGGTCGAAACAGTGAAGCCGTATTTTGAAGCTATTTAGTTCACATCAAGGGCATCCAGAAACCCTTGCAGGTAGCGGCTCAGGCCGAGAGGCCACTTACCCCACAGTATTGACGCCCACCCTTTCTTAAACTTTATGGAAAACAACCCCCTTCTACCTTCTCCATGTATGTAATAAACCAGATATTTCACCTTAGATCTTATTCACGTCCTGATGATGAATGTTGATCATTCGAAACATGTCAACCATAGGAGATGTACTTTATTGTGTAGACGAAATAACGAGAGTGTTATTTAGAAAAATTGAGAAACTTGTTAAGAAACAGGTATCAGCTAAATTTGGCGTCATTTTCAATAATGTGTGTGTCAAAGAAGGACTGCTACCAAAATTTACGAATATATATAATTATATTATTAATATAATATATATTATATTATTTCACGAAGGTTCTCAGAAAGACTGCTGAGAGACATAAATACTTTGATTTATTGAGTTAAGGACAATTTAGATATTGAAGTTAATTCTAAAAATGACAGTTCTATGGTATGCATATAGAGATAGATTATTGAACCAGAATTAAGTACATGCTTTCCAAAAAAAAGAGGCAGACTGAGGTCAGTAAGTTGACCCTTGGGAATGCGCAGACCAAGCTGTACTTTTTCGCACGTGTTTGTGGCAGACGTCGTAGAGCCACCTGTCGTGACCGAAACAGTTTTTTTTTTAAGGATGCAGAAGAAGTGTTGTTGAATGAGTGATGCCATTGATACGGAACCATTCCCACGTCACTGGCTTTAGACACGCCCTCTTACACATTCGCTGATTCACACCTTCTTGCACCTCTTTCTCCCTCTCAATGACCCTCATTCATCTCTCTTCACTCCCAAATCAAGGCTCAACTAGGACATTCTTCTTAAACACATTCCCTCTACCCATACCACTTCACATCATTGTTCTACACTCAGTGTCTGCCTTCGCATCCAAAATTACTCTTAACTGCCTAAATATTTTTATTGAATGCAGTTACCACCGTTATCCAGTAAAACGGTACTCTATTCTTCCTGAAAATATATGAATGGTGCAACACAAGAAATTGTTACATTATTATATTTCAATAATAATATCATTATTTACACAATAATATATACTAAATTACAAAAGTATGGTTCGAAGATATTTAGTAAAATCTGTAAAAAAAGAGATAGGAAAAGAATTAGAAGAGGGAGATTTCTAAGAGAGGTGACAGAGGTAACTCACCTCACGTCATTTCGTAAGTTCCTATTTTGGGATAAGTACCCGTGATGATACCCTCACACTGAGAGCTCAATCGATTCATAACCTTAATTTGAACAAATGATTTTATTATTTCATTCATTTATGTGTAAACTATTTTCCATCTTATTAATATTCATAAACTTTAAGTACTATTCATAATTTTTCTTCCTATTGATTTATGAGATTAATATTGGCAGCATCTAACATCTATGAACATCTCAAATCCAATTATTCTTCCCTTTTTTAATCAAATATTCCCCTCTATTTTAGTCATTGTTTACTGTCTCGGCATTTTACTTTAAATTGTACATATTTTTAAAGATATATTATTTACATAGTATTACATACTCTTATATATTCAGAATTTCACTTTCTCGAAATGGAACAAACCTCGAGAAAGTGATATCTGTATAATATATGTGATCGAGATAAGGTAACATTAGATTTATATCATGAAGATAGAACATGCAGATGATGCAGCAAACTTCGAGAAAGTTAAACTCTGCATAATATACGTGTCCAAATAATATAAATTCAGCTATATATACATAAAGTTGAATATAAAGAAAGAAACACAGATATATTAAAAACACACCCTTACAGTTACTTAATTCTTGTTTTGAAACTGTGTTGTGTTTAATTCATCTATGTTTCTCTTTTTATATTGTGCTTTAATTCTCTGTTTGGGATCATTTTTTAACACATCTCTCTCATAGTATTAATCAAGATAACGTAGAGCCTCTGAGGAGGCACATATATGCTTCCTTACCGTTAGATTGGGTCCTGGACTCAACCTCTAGCGTTGATTCTAGGTAGATTTTTTTAAATTTAATTTTGTTTTATACGTAAAAAATATTATTGTTTGGTTAGTTAATCTAATAAATGATGAATTAATTTGAATTGATTATTTTAAACTTACAAGACTTTTTGTTTCGATTGTTACTATTATTAGTTGTTTTTTTTTCATAATTAATTCTTATTTTGACGTTTTTCATTATTTTTTTATTCCTTTCGACAACAGTTGTCGAAATATGGAAGTGAATTATATCTGCGTATATCTTTGTGCTATTTTTGTTATAATTTGTTTATATATAATGTCTGAAATGGATTCAGGGGATCTCTAAATGAGGAATAACCCTTTTGTTTTCCTGAACACTATGCATTTGCATTACTTTTCTGCATTAAAGTAAAAAAAAATATGCCTATGAGGGTTCCCTTCACTACGAGGAGTTAGTTAATGTGGATTAAATATCTTAAACTACATATAAAAGATATGTCGTTTAAATCCAAAATATGTATATATGTAAAATCTAAATCAACACAATATATTAATTAAAGAGATAAAATTAAAAAAAAAGTTTTTACTATACGGTTTGTCAAAGTGATTGAAAAGTGGATGAATTACATGGGGTAATGAAAACATTGTGTCCTGTGTAAGGGAAGAAACTTTTCAAATAAGTAGCATGGAAGTGACCAATAATAAAGGGTGGTGGGAATAAAAGTTTGATGAGGACAGCTGCGAAGGACGTGGACCACATGCAGCAGAGCACTCCTCATGCACCCTACTCGGCGCCCTTAATAATGCAGCTTCATTGTCAGCACTGCACTAGCTGACCCCGGACTTGCCGACTCAGACAATCTCTAAGCTCATCACCTACTACTTCTCTTTTATTAATTACTAGATGACTTCGTGACCCCTTGTGTCACTCAGTGTCAAGAAATTATAGCGACAGTTAATAACATAAATTCACTGAACGTGATTAACACGAATAACCGTTATTTCTGTTTCTTGTTATTAAGTCATGAAATCAAAGATTCTTATGTTTCCCAAGCTTTTGATAACGTATTCTTAACATAATTCAAGATATATTATTAGATACAAAAAATAATTTAAAAGTAAAAAATGTTAAATAAAAACAATTGATTTTCAAGTTTGATTTGAACCTCGAAAACTGACTGATTCCTGATAAATAAAATTTGTTTTATATATATGCATAACAATAAATGCTTAGAAAAAAAAACCATCGTCTAAACAACAATAAGATTTCCAAAAATGGGACTAAATCAGTTAACCCTAAGATCATTCGTAGAGAATAACTGATTTATTCCATAACGCTAATGTAGATATAGATTTTACATCTAAAGTCATTAATTTACCTGAATTATATTGAGAGAATTTAGTTTTCATTCGTTTTTTTGAATGCCGTTATTTGTAAAGTAATATATTACTAACTGTTTTCTTTAATAATTCGGCATAAACTGGAATTAACAGGTATTCCAAGTTTAGTCTGTGTGCAATAAAGATCATCAGAGTTTTATAAGCATACAAGACGTTATTTATAACAGGTTTTGGAAGATAATTGTAAAAAAAGTTTCCTTGGCGCAGAGTGTAGCGCACTGGACTTCAAATGCAAAGGTGGTGGGTTTGATTCCCACAAAATTTATACTTATATTGTTTTGAATGCACTATGGCAAGTAAACAGACAAGATCGGTCACGAGAGTTTTATAAGTATACACTTTTATAAGTTAATATTAAAAAAGTTATACTATATTATACTATAGTATAATTTATAGTATAATTTATAAATACTAAATTTATACTATAAATCTAAGTTTTATAAGTATATAGGTAGATAGATAAGAAATCACTGAATTACAACAAACATAGGACACTCTGATTGTTGTTCTCAGTAAATGAATTTATTCTAAAGGTAATACTAATCATTTAAAACAGTTGAAACTCCAAGTAAGAGATGTTTTTGACTGCTTACCTGTAGCAGCTAGAATCTCGTGTTAAAATTATGAGGATTTACAAGAATAAAGTTTGAATGGCGGTCATCAAAATATAGATCCAGAGGAAGAGGATTACATTTATGTAATACAATTCAATCACGCACAACATTCCCTCATCATCATGTGGGACCTGAACCATCTTACCTTGTAGATATTTTTATCCAAACGACATGTTTTAGTCCTTGCCCACCTTTCAAAACAGACTGATGTTTCCTGTTCACGTACATCTACTCGATATGACCCCTAATCAACATACTTATTCCATATGCATCCTTTCTGTATATTACTACACTACTACACTTACTACACTTAAAATTTAAAATATTTTACTTTACTACCCAGCTATATATACTCCCTTGTATCTTGTTTGACCGTCGTCTATACTATAAACGTCTCTGAGTACATCAGTACTACAGTTAAATTTTTGGGTTGTCGGTCTTTTGGTTTGTTTTCGTTTACTGTTGACTATTTAATAATTTATAAAGTTTTGATCATCAGACCTAGTCTGATAGGCCTTTAATTCTATATATTTTTAAATACACATAGTAGTGTCTGATAATATGAAACATTGAATATAAAACCGATAAATTGAGTTTTGGAGAAAACACTCAGTCTGCTCTAGAGACAATATATGAAATCTGACCACGGAAGTGATATAACATGGAAGATAGTTGATGTCTGTATACCTCGCAAACAGCTACCGTACCAATAATAGAGCCATTGATTAAATAGCACTCCGCCCTATTGTGTCAATAACGCAAATAACGCCTATAGTCATTGTTTTATTGCGTTCATTTTTTAACTTTATTTAAATAAAACGTGTAATTCAACTATGTGGCAGTTGATTTAATTTTTAATAATACATTTAATTTTATAATAGGTGCAGAAATACTGTCATAAACTTACCTGAAGGTATATAACAGAATTTGGGAACACTTTAAGGGAAGGGAGCTTTGCATCATGGTCAGACAGTTCTACGTCACCCTCCAGGAACAATTTCTGGTCGAATGGCAGGACTCCAAACATCGGACTTTCACAAATCTGTAGTAACAATCATAACATTAGATTAATGCCTATGGAATAAGGATTGTATAACCAATACATTTTAATAACCATATACATTGTTGTATAGAATTTTAACTTTGAGATTAAATGGAAACGAAAATATTGTTTTGAAGTTTTATAATAACTTTTGGTGAGGTTATTAATTCTCAGAGAACAAATACTCTCAGTCAGTTCCTGAAAAAAGAAAATTCAATGACTAGAACAAGACCAGTTAAACATTTTTAATTATTCTCACAAATACAACTAATTAAATAAAATAACTCTAAAAGTTCAAAAAGTGAAGCGATAATATATCGCTTTAGGAAACTGTATACCACAAAGCTAAATTCAAATGAAAAAAAATCAATTATGATACAGTAAGTACATAGTAGTATTCACCGACAGTCAAGTTCTCCGGAATGAGATAGATACGTAAGCTTTGTTGAAACTTTCTAACCGGAGGAAACAAGAAAAGAAGAGAGAATGATAAATTTGAATAGGTGACAAAGAGGGAAAGGAAACAAAGGCCATCAGAGCCAGGGAGGGGCGATAATTAAATGAGCCCACAGAGGAACGGAGCAAAAAGCATCTTAAAAAGACCCCAGTTGGCGGAGGCTGACATATTGGTTCCTTGGTGCTTTGTTCTGGACGACCGCAGAGACGGGTTAATCATAATTCAAGGGGACGCTGGCTGATTAACGGTCAGTATTAGGTACGGGTGGAGGGTCGGAGGCAAATCGTGCGGACCGGGCGCGATAACCAGGCAAAACCTGGCTAATGAGAGGCCTCCTCAATCACGGCGCGCCTTTGTTTCAGGTCCAGATAAGCCCTCTGTCCTCGATACTTGAGATTAATTCCCTCAACGGACTGACCACCGCCACCCGCGTCTTACCACCCCTCTCCTATATATCAGATTTACTGCCCAACTAGTAAACCAACAGTCATTTATCAAGCACTCTGGCCCGCTCCAGTCCGGCACCCTCTCTGCAATGCTGTCTCTTGCAAATCGCCTTAACCATCAACCACCACTAACTCAAGACTTCCATTTCCACTACCTCATAAACAATCTATACTTTTGCGGCAATGATATAAAATAAGTATGAAATGCAATTACACAGATATTCTTTCGAAGACCCATAGAAAATCTCAAATGGGTCTTTCAAGCCAAACTGGAGTGGTCTCCTTTCATCTTTACTCTAAGTAAGAGAATATCAAACTATCAAATAATCAATAATGATATCATTTGTTGAAATTTGGCAAATAATCCCTTTATCATTTATAAGAAACTTGACGTCATTGATCAATCTGACATGTTATTGTCATTATTAAAATCAGGCCCAAACCCTCTCCTACTCATGCGCTTGGCAGAATTGTCTGTCCATTTTCTAAATTCAACTTATGATCTTAAATTTTTTAATGAACTTCATAATTATCCTAGAGATTTATCCCTACTTCTATTGGCTTTAGAATTAGTTTAGTAGCGTAGCAACCATTTCTGCCGAATTAATTCGTTCTAGAGATATGAATTCACCCTCAAAAATAATTAACATGTTCTAAATACCAAACTAATATGGATTTAATGTACGGTAAAATCAATTTAGCTTAGTCCAGTTGCAACTATTTTTACCACCCGGAGCGGTCGTAAGATCCCCTAATCGTTTAAAGACAACCTTAAGATTCCTTAAATAATTCAAGACAAGTCTATCTATGCTATTCATTTAAATACACATAGACAAGAACTAGACAGAAGCCTAAATTCAATGGATTCAAGACAAAATACTCAAATATATACAGATGACCTGGTTAACATTAGAAGAGGAATCGTTCAACCTTGGATGTTACACAGCGTACTCTCCTTGTTAAATGATGGAGGAAGAGAAACGTCTAGAAATAAATCCAGCTAAAGAACAGTCCTAATATCATTTCTTAAGGAGAAAAAAAGTAGATGTCACAAAAATGGATTCATTGAAAATATTAAAATAAAACTCTCAATGATATGGGAATACTCCAAGAGTAATTTTTAGTTGAGACTAAACTAACAAAGCCATGTATTACATACATTGTCCATGGTAACAAAACCAATGTTCTGCTGCTAGAGATTCTTTTGTACAACATAGAGTCTTAATTCTAAATCTAAAATGCTGGCTGTACAAAATTACTTTTATTGGTTAAAACCAATTATGAAATTGTAAAGGTTCCCAAATTAGCCTTAATTAACATAATGATAAACGTGCCTAGGGATAATAGGAGCAATGCCTACCTGATTTACATTGAACATATAGGAAAATTATGAAATGTCCATTCTTATATTTTTATACTGAAAGAGACAATTTATTGAGACTAGTACGAAATGTGTAAACCTCTATGGGGAAAAAATATTCAAAAATTTAATGGAAGGAAATATTAATAGTTTGCTCAATACGCTGCCACACAAAATGCCCTCCGTGAGTCTTTTACTGCGGTGTTGAAGTAATCTGGATGGAAGCATCCTGATACCAAAAAAGGAGCTCCAATCTGATGTACTGCCGAGTCCGAAATTATTAACAAAACTAGTAGAAATAAGTTAACTCACATTAGGGTACCTGAATACAGGAGAATACACGGCAATGAGGAAGAATATAGCCACAATGAAATCAAGGAAATTATTAAATTGATTGATTATCTATGAGTCTATAAAACATACCAGAGAGTTTGGTATTACGTCTGCACTCTAACCAAATTATAATTACATTATTGCTCCTTTTGTTGTTAACGAGTTTAATATTATGCAAAGTTGAGTGTACGCTACTTCAAAACTGTTTCATAATATCAAACAAAAAATATTATCCGGAAACTGTTTAACTTCTGTTTAGCTAAGTATTCAAATTTGTTTTCATTTGCAAAGCCGGATGTTTACCACTGGTTTCCCTCTAATGAAGGTCAATCTGCAAGCTCTCCAGTGGTTCCCTTAAGAAACTTCTCTGTTCAGACAAATTAATTCTAAATGGCCTAATTCACTCTAGCTAATGGGTTGGAACAAATTGATCATTCATTATGTTTTACATTATTAATAATACCTATTTAATTAATACTTTCATTAATGCTATCAATTATGGTAACTTCAAATATTTTGCGTTTGCAATATGATCAACAAAATCAGCAAGTGATATTGCTTATATTACCACAACTATCCGTAAATTTCAATCTCAGGCTTATCGATGGAAAAAAAAAGTTTAGAAACAGTATTTTAACAATAATACAGTATCCGGAAGGAACAACAGAAACAGCATTTGAACATAAGTATAACTACTTCACTCAGAAAGAACACTCATTGAATGGAAACTAGTGAAGCAAACACATTTTATAGACATCTGCAAATTCAAGTTTATTTAATGAATTCATAATTCATAATTTGTGCTATTCACATTCAATATACATCACCTGACCACTATACCAGCGAAGTACTTGTGCTATTCATATACAGTCCTCATTACCCGACCACTATACCAGCGAAGCACTTGTGCTATTCACATTCAATACACATCACCTGACCACTATACCAGCGAAGTACTTGTGCTATTCATATACAGTCCTCATTACCCGACCACTATACCAGCGAAGCACTTGTGCTATTCACATTCAATACACATCACCTGACCACTATACCAGCGAAGTACTTGTGCTATTCATATACAGTCCTCATTACCCGACCACTATACCAGCAAAGTACTTGTGCTATTCATATACAGTCCTCATTACCCGACCACTATACCAGCGAAGCACTTGTAATATTCATATACAGTCCTCATTACCCGACCACTATACCAGCGAAGCACTTGTAATATTCATAAATAAAATTAATTTAAATGCTGAATTTACCAGAGTTGTCACAATTATATTGTTACTCACGTGACTTTGAAATAATATAAAATCAAGTTTATCACTAAATGTCAAAAAAACTATGATTAGGTTGTCAAAAAACACAACACTTCACACTGACGGGTTAAAGAGAATGAAACAAATTTACACAAGTTATTGACACAGAAATTATCTTTACGGAATAAGCAATAATGGGCTATTCCACTAATGCAGAGATTTCCAAAGTGGGTTCCGAGGAACCCAGGGGTCCGTTTCTTAACGGACTGTCTGGGGTTCAGCGAAAAACATTTAGAGAAAACATTTTTCTACTTTTTTTTTGTTTAGTGGGTATGGATTTATTCTGTGTTTCCTTGTGAATCATTAAACCGAATAACACTTACACACCTCAGTAGAAGTGACCAAAATTTTATTCATATTTAGGATGAATCACTAGTCAGTTTTTAGAGCTATCTGATTCCCGAATTTCTTTGGATTGTAAAAATAGCACTTCACACATTGCTGCCACTTCCCACTACCTAATTATGTAAAACCGGATGTTCCTTTTATACTGCCATAAAAAAAGTAAATATCAAAGTAGACTTAATAATCGGTCTGACTTGAGAATCAAACTTTCAACTATAAAACCAAAAATGATTCCAAAATAAACTTTGTGTTAAAGTTGCTTATAATTCTGTTTCATGTGTTAAATACTTGTGGAAGATATGAAAATTAAAATCTTTTAGTTCTGAATTTTTCTTCGAAAAATACGCATTGCAGTAAAATTACTTTTTAATTGTTTTTAAACATTTTATTTATATTATGATTGTATCAAATCATTAGAATCTGGGGTTCCTGGAAAAGTTACTGAAGCAAAAAGATTTCTTCGTCGAAAAAAGTTTGAGAAACTCTACTCTAATGATATATTAGGCAACTTTTAAAGTTATTGAAAAACATTTAAATAAAATAAATTAGAGCCAACTTTATGAGAAGTTCTTCCGATAATTTAAATTAATACAGGGTTCAATAAAAGAATGCCTTCAAAAAAAAAAAAAAAAAAAAAAAGTTCAGTTTTGTAAATTCGTCAGTAATAAGTAAATTTACATCAGTATCAGCAATAGTACAGAACATGCATTGCGAATTCATTAGAAGGTAGTACCTCCAGGCATGATGCTTTATATATTCATAAAAACAGTATATAAGTATGTATTGTGATTTCTTCAAGACTAAAGGAGTCGGTAATCTGTTCACTCGGGCTCAGTAAGTTAACTGAATAAGCAATAAACAATGACATATACCTGAAGCTTGAGATCGAGGAGAGTTTGTTGCGAACTGATGGAGAATAAATGACCCTTTCTCTTGAAGGCAATTCGCGAGCTCCGCCGCAAACTCCCTAGGTCTTGATTCTTCCTCTTCATCCCTTTACCCTGTAACTATATAGAAAACATAACCACTAAACCAGTATCAAATACTAACCAGTATGTACACATTATGCATGGAATATTGTTTGTAATTATATCCACATTTTCCAACCTATGAAGCTAAAAACTATTAAATTCTTTCAATTGATTATAGATAATACAACAAGAAAACAAGACAGTAACAAAAAGAAAGTAACCGCCACAAACTGAAAATTTTAGAAGCCTTACTAATTAAAAAACGGAAACCTTATTTAGATATTCAGATTGAAAATACAAACAAAATATTAAAACTATTTTAATCATATCAAGAACAAACAGGGTCTTCGCAGGTAGTCACTCAAACCGGGAGAACTTAACCTGCAGGATTAAAAAGCAGCTCACAATGAACTGAAGAAAAACAACCTTCACTTAGCTAATATAAACGAAAATCTCTCCCTACATGTTATTCATATCTTGAAGAAGGTGGTCATTTGAAACATGTTGACTTTAAGAAATATGCTATACCGGGTAGAGAATCTGTACCGGAGATCGTCTCTGTACCAGTGCGCTTGGTTTCCCTCTCTTATCTCTCCTGAAGACGGTTCAACCGAAAATTAGAGACTGTAAGTGTGTGCTTTTAATTTCTCTATGTTCATCGAAAAAGTATATATATATATATATATATATATAGTTCAATATAGACAAAGAAACATAGAGAAAACAAAAGAACACACAGTCTCTAATTATCGGTTTGAACCGTCTTCAGGAGAGATAAGAGAGGGAAACCAAGCGCACTGGTTCAGAGACGGTTGGAGACCCAACCAATTTCCAACGAAAAAGTGTATATATATATATATTCAAAAAGAAATCACTGAAACACACTACATTTCGATGCCCTTATTGTCACGAATAAATGCCAATCGCTCCAAAGGCTGATAACGACTCCTTATCATGATAATAAGTCGTTATCAGCCTTTGCAGCGTAACATCTATTCCTGACGACGAGGACATCGAAATATAGCAATGTGTTTCACTGATTTCTTTTCTGTGCGTTCTTTTGAAAATCCTAGTTTATTCAGTTCATGTGAACTTACTATTTTCTTATATATAATTAATTGGTTATATATATATAAAGATTCCACATAACACGTGAAATAACAATCAATGACCAAACCACAATAAGAAATGGGAAAACAAGACTAAGATCTTTCAACCGTAACAAGCGGTCTTCGTCACAGTTGGGTCTTTGACACTGACGAAGCTCTTGTTACGGTTGAAAGATCTTAGTCTTGTTTTCCCATTTCTTATTGTGGTTTGATCATTGATTGTTGTTTCACGTGTTTATTTGAAATCTTTTTATATATAAATCTATATATATATATATATATATAATATATATATGTAGCTGTGTGTGTTTGAGTGTGTGCGTGTGTAAAAATGAACAAAAGGTAAAAAATTAAAGAATCACATTAAGGCTGTAATATCTCTCATGTTACTTTTTGTTGTTGTAGGCATGCTGATAAAAGTAACTGAATGATATTAAGGAGGCCAAAAAGGAATATTTGCAAAGCAGACGGTTATAACAAACAAAAAATAATATAAAAAGATAAGATTCTTTTTCATTGAAATATTCTCACTGGATTTCTCTTTAAGGCATCAGCTATCATACTGAAAACGATTTCATGGAGCAAGCTACTATATTTTGAGTCCTCCCATTGTTTAGCTTTCCATTGCTCTTCCCAGATACTTTCAATCGGAGTAAGAATAATTCCTCTTTTTTGTGAATTTGATTCCTCTCTGATAAAAATCATACCGTAATTCTGGTAATTCATGTTCATTATTATTATTATTATTTATTTCCCTACTGTTCAATATAAACCATTGTAGCATAATCATATTTTGATGTCAAAAATTATAATTTTACAAATATGTTTTCATTATTACCGTAACAAAAAACCGTAACAATCTCGAGTGACCTACAAACAACTTTACTAAAGTAAACATAAAATCAAGCCATTTAATAGTCTATTGGGTATTTGTTTTATTATAATGTGGCAATCGTGTGTAGGTAATATCAATCTTTTGGTAAAGGTAAACTTAACTTACAGATGATTATCTGTAATCCACTTATATATTCACAATATCATATTATATATCTATTTATCAGTTAGAGCAAATTTGAAATCATTGCAGGAGAATATGATATTAATATTATTAAACTGACAGCCTGACTCATGACGCATTGTAGCCTTCTGTAGTTCTACCCTTTCTCGTTTCTAAAATCAACTTCAGATAATAAATTATTCAATTAACAATAACCCCCTGGGGGGGGGGGGGGGAGTTCGATTGAGGGTCTACTGGAAATCTTCGCAGATTCCTCAAGGAATATTGCATCTTCCTAACGATTATACGTATCAAGTGTAACTTAACGAATACCTGGCATCATACAGGCTAGACACCAACGGTTTAATATCCTCTCCGAGAGACAAGGTCCTAAAATCTTTTCACTTGACGCGTGAAATAATCGAAGACCAGAATAAATGAACCCGGATCCACTACTCTAGAGGCTAGCGCGAAAGCCACTCGGTAACTTTAGCCCTCTCACCGTTTTCCTCTTAAACTAGACAGAGTCTGTATTGATTGCATGATGTTAATTGCAGTTTGCATAAATGGTTAGCAGGTTTGCATATATTTTTAAAACCTTATGAGTTTTATTATATTCTTTACAAATGTAAGTTTAGTTGAAATGGGCTTTTTTCGCCTAAATTATACAAAATATTTCCAGTCACCTTTTATCTACTTCCTTCTTCATTGATTTATACCTTGCATCTTCGAAAACACAAGGGTGAGTTGTGTAAAAGACTCAAAACCGAAAAAGGTTTCTTTGATACCAACTATTCTGATCCTGTCCACTGGTTTATTCTCTTGCATTTCCTTATGTCCAGGTACACAAATTGGAGTTAACTTATGGTATTATTATTAATTTTTGACTCCTGAATAGACCACACAAGAAACTCTTTCTTGAGATCAGCAAGTTCCAGTCCAGGTGATCATTTGTGACTATTTTTGACTATATTTATGACTAAAATATTCCATGAACGACATCATATCTGGCAACATGTAATCCAAACCATTAATATTAATTATTAATAAAACATTTAAACTTTAATCTTCCATTAAGCATTCTATTTCCTAAAAGTCTCAATAGACTACTAATTGCCACATTCTCAACAAAATTAAATAGGGGGGGGGGGGGGATTTAAAAATTTTTTGCTTGAGGTAAGGCAGATGATTTCTTGATGTCCTCCGTTATCCCTGGACGTGTTTGTTTTCGTAGTTCATTAATGATAACTGGGTTAATTTTTTGCATTTAGAATCCAGTCCATAAATTATCATTAGTTTATAGCAATAATAGAGATAAAAATGTAGATTTGAAGTTAAGTCCCTATGTTCCCCCGAAGAATATCTCACAGAAGAATATTACATTCCTTGGCCAATATATGTTAGATGACGTTTTCAGTGTAGTATCATCTACATGGCCAATTCCAATGCCTTTATATACCTCTAAGAACTGGTTTAGAATTATTAATAAATAGGTCGTTGAGATTTACATTCATTCTATAAAAAAAAGTATACGTTTTCTTTTAGCAGGATTTATGTGATGTTCCTTTAGCATCCTCCACTCTTCAGTAATGAGGAGAGAATGCTGCATAAGCTCAAAGGCAGTACCATCAAGTATTCCTCTTCTTCTAATAATAAGGTCATATGCATATCCTTGCATATCATGTTCTTGATTATTTAGATTATCAAATAGGTCATCCACAACTAATCACCATAATAGAAGTGGTAACACACCTCAGAACAGTCATTAGCTGTTAGAATTTCACTTGTAGATCATATACTTACACTAATCATTGTTCCGTTAAGTTGTTGTAATCGATTCTGTAATTTCTGCATTAAAACATCTATACATTAGAGTTGATTGAATTGATTCAAAGGTGTGTCTCGAAAGCTCTTTTTATATTAAGAAGTACCATAGAGTGATTTATTTAAGGCATAAAGGTTTTCTATTTCGTTAAACAACATTTTAGGATTGATTCTATAGATTAGCCCTTCGACAGTTACGTTGCTCCTTTTAAAGATGCTTTATTTAAAAGAAATTTGTTCTGTTATAATGGATGAAACTTAACAGTAATAATTTTTGTGTAGTGGTACTCTTCCGAAAGTGTAAGCCATTAAATATCCCTTGCAAGATATTTAAGATTCCTAGTAAGACATGTTTCAAGTAAGACGAAGTCATAGATATTGCCTTCTTTTGAGAAGTATACAGAATCATAACCATTTTGGCATAAGAACTGCTAAGTACTTTTCTTATGCTTCAATATTACCGAAAAAACAATTAAGTTCTTAAGCACAACAGAATTATAAGTCTAACATTGATATTTGTTAAAGGGTGTGATATGCAGATTGATTATAACTTCTACTGACGTCAGTAAGCAAGAGGCAAGTTGTAAAATGTCCTCACTAACGGGAGTTATCTGAAAGAAGTATTGATATGTCTATCGACATTAATTATGAGGTATCATTTTTCATGGACGGCGTCTACACCTAGCTGGTCTGAGACTAAGATATGTTGTCGAATACACGATCAGGAAGCGGAAGGTCAGCAGCGAGGGTTGTTTTCAAGGCGCTCTGACACAAGAGGGAAGCAGTCCTGTTTGTCAGACCTCTCCCTTCTTTGTCTCCACTTTCCTCTCATTGTTTCTCCGCAGGAAATTAACTTCCACAACTGTTACAACTCACCCTTCTTTCTTTTTTCCCTACCACCCCCTTCCTTACATTTCCTCTATTTCCATCCATTGAGGCTAGTTTATTTATTTTATTATTGCACCACTCTAAAATGTTAACTATTTTCAACTAACTAATTCCTCTATTTTAAAATGAAATTAGAAATAGCACGAAATCATTTCTGAAAAAACGGCAATACACAAACATCAACTACCTTTTATTCTCTTTTTCATTTTTTTTATTCTAACACATTAGGATATTTGGTTAGTGTTTTTTGTGACAATTTTTGGCAAATATTGTTTTCGAATTTAAGCTTAAATTAATTTTTTCTGTCTTCCATGAAATAAAAAAACCTCTGATTTAACAAATTTCAATCATGGCATTCTCTTTATATAGAGTTCACAATGTAGGTTATATCTATAATCACACATTTAGTGGATATAGCTTTTAAATAAAAAATTCGATTAAAGACATAAAATTCGATTTAGTCTATATCGAAAATTGATGAATTTAATAATAATATGCAAAAAGTGTTCTCTAAAAACAGCTAGTATAAAATTATGTTTCACACTATGAATCTATGATAATTCAAAGTTCTATTAATTAATGTATTAATTCCTTCTAAGTAATGAAATGTTCAGAAGAAAATTTTGAAGAAAATTAATGCCACTGCATTAGCAGCACATAGCACTAATGAATGCCATAATTTTTATTTTTATGAAATAAAAATAATAGCCAAAGAAATGGATGAACAGAGAAGGGAAACTCCGGAAATGTTATATATTAGAAATGACTAGTTATCCGTTAATTATAGAAGAGGCATTTCTAATTTAAATAGTATTTATTCGGGTGTGTTAAGTTAAACAGTGTTGATCCATGAAAAATTGTTTTGGTGACTTTTTGTTTGTCTGGTGAAATTTGGTTACTTCACTAGTTTATTTCAGTTCAGTGTCATGTGTTCATTCAAACTACTGTTGTTGAAATCCACAGATTAGTTTTCTTTTTAAAATAATTTGTAATGTACTATAATACTTAGTTTTTCTGCTTTCAAAATTTATATTTCTGTAAGTTTTCTCACTAACCTATTGTCAAAATTTCTATTGTAATTTCTTAATAGCAACTAATTTCACTTTTATGTATGTTTGATTTTTGAATGATAGAATTATTTCTTATTTTCCTCTGTTTTGTAGGCCTATGAAAAACGTTTTAAATAAAAACCGAAACATTGGCTATATATATATATATATATATATATATATATATATATATGATCAAACCACAATAAGAAATGGGAAAACAAGACTAAGATCTTTCAACCGTAACAAGCGGTCTTCGTCAGAGTCAAAAACCCAACTGAGTTGGGTTTTTGACTCTGACGAAGACCGCTTGTTACGGTTGAAAGATCTTAGTCTTGTTTTCCCATTTCTTATTGCGGTTTGATCATTGATTGTTATTTCACGTGTTTATGTGAAATCTTTTTATTATATATATATATATATATATATATATATATATATATATATATATCAGTTCAAAAATGAAGAAAAGCAACACACAGAGAAAGAGACACACTTACAATATACTTATATACACTTATATATATATATAACTCAGTTGTTATGGTCATAGTGCGTTTCTACATAAAACTGAAGGAAACAAGTAAGAGTAGAGGAATGTGGAAGGCGGCTAAACACCCTCATGGTAGAGCTAGAGAAATTGATAAATACAAATGGACAAGAGATAAGTGGAGCCCGATATTTACTGGACACTGACAGAAAGGCCGACACTGGCATTGGGAGGCACCAATTAGATCTAGCTAGGCTCATTTGTTAGACACCAAATTATAAGGTCAGCTCTAAACGCCAAAACCAGATATTCAAAAGAGATAATTTTTTCCCAGACTAAGATTGGGTTAATCGGAAATATTTATTGGAGTCAGAAAAGAAAATGACTGCGAGTTAAGGGAGGGGGCTGGAGTTGTATTAATTAGAGGGAGGCTGCAAGTGTATCAGTAATGAGGTATAAATCTGAGGGATTTGCATAGGGGGGACGTGTTTGTTTTGGGCCCTCCTAATCGCTGGACTACGTGTCGACCAGGGGGCCCCGGGCTCGACCACAGGCGTTAATTTTCCGTGATAAATATGGAGCCACCCACTGCCTCGGGCTGTGGCCACTTGAGCACCCCCTCCCCCCAACCAACCACAACTACTTCCAGGAAGAGAGCAACAACAATCTGGGTCGCCCCTCGATATATATCCCAAATGCCCAACAACAACCATGCCTGTAGAAGGAATTTCTCTGCATCTCTCGTTGATGTAAAACCTTAGTTGTTCTAAATATTATTTCCATTTAGGAGTAAGTAGAAAAGCCAGTCCACAAATCATCTCTTTGACAAAACATTTTCGACAAATTAAGTTCATCATCAAATGTAGAGTCACGGACAGTCCTATAATGGTTTATAGACAGTTCTAGAAGGTTTAGTTGACATTTTCAAATATAATAAATATATGTTCAAAATAGATAGCTAGTTTCAACATCATAAAACAAAATAAATTATAAAACATGAATTATATCAATATTTTGTAAAAATATTTTATTTCTTTCAAATTAAGTATCAAAAAACAAAAACAAATGTATACATAAAATCATTGCGATTCACAAATATGAATCTATAATTATTCGATTTCTAAATATTCAGGTAATATCTGGACAAAAACTTAATTTGAAGTATAATGGAATTCTAGTGTCGAAATTTGGGTATGAGATTTTACTTTTGAGTTGTGGTCTTAGTTTCCTCTATTATTTCTCCTAAAGACGGTTCAAACCGAAAATTAGAGACTGTAAGAATATGTTTTTAATTTATCTATGTTCTTTATCTGTCGATATTGAACTTTTATATATATATCAATGCCTAAAGTACTTCGGAAATGGAACTGAAATGTTTCGACCAAGCAACTAGTCCTCGTCAGACTCATACAATGAATGTAAATAGAATTAACGAAGGCTGGATAATACTACGTAAAAACACAGATATTGTAAAAATGACCATCTTAGTTCCCGTTCAATTTATATAACTATACCCATTATTTATATGCAATGCTAATGCATTTTAACAACTTCGTTTGTTTAATTTGTACTTGATTTGAAGAAATTATCAAGAAATTTCGGGAAATATTTACGATTAGACATGTATTAAACGACCCATTTTCGTAATATTGGCTGATGATATTGAGTTATAGAGTCTTGTAGGAAACTAATGACATACATGCAAATTGTAAGTAACACAGATGTTAGTGTAAGTTAAATTAAAAGGGAATACCAGGATACTCAGTTACGTCTACCGAGCTGTGGTGTCGTTGAACCGGTATCAAACGCTGTGCAATGACACAAACAGTAGTTTATGAGCTAAGTCCATATTTAATATGTTACTGATAATAATCAGAAGGAATGAAAATAGAAAATAAAATTTATCTTTTTCGCAAAGCACAAATCACTAGTTTGTTCTCTTCTTGTTAGCGAATTCATCAATGCAGACATGCAAACAAATGGATTTGTCATCATCAGTAAAATAGGCTCAACCAATATATGTGTATTTTTCTTGGAATTAAAAGCAACATATAAGCTCTAAATCAGAATTGATAGAAAAATTCAACTAACTTCATTTTCAAAGTGACATTAGTCTATCATCGAAGGATGTATACTAACAATTAACTTTGTTAGTTGATGGTACGGTAGCAACCAACATTGTAAGAAAAGTATTCCACATTTCTAAATACTTAAAATGGTCAAGTGTTGTGTAGTTTTGCACAAATCCTTAATAACAATTCAATATCTGCTAAAATAAGTGTAAAGTTTACTTAGTTGTGAATGACCTTAGGAGAGCAAATTCATGTCTCCACATCGCAATTAAATCACACAAACCGGACTAGAATGAAATTGTGACCGCAGGCAGGTAGTGAACGACCCACAGGAGCATCGCAATTACATAATATTTATATTATATCAAGATGGAAAAGGCAGGAGGTAATTGGAGTCATATATCTCTCGGATTCCTTTTATTTGACTCCAGAGAACATCAATGGAATATTTCAAATATGAATAATCTCCGATAAGGAAAGCAGACTGAGAAATGATTAGCATAATTTAAATAGTGATTTTAGCTTCCGAGCTCCGGGGCACAAGTAATAAATGTGTAAAATGAAATGGTGGGAAGGAGAGGCAGTGGCAGGATTTGGCGAACCATCTGCCCCAGTAATTATAGGCTGGAGACGGCTACTTGATTGTTTATCTGGGTTTATCGAGGCTCTCTCCTGCCGCACTTCAGCACGACCCCGCGCCTCGCTACTGGCATAAGCTACGCACACACCTCACCACTCCCTGCCCACTCACACCTCCGTCCTTGTTTACGTCGCTTTACGCCTAGTGCTGCCTTCAAATATATCCTCCAAATTAACACACTTATTAATTTTACATTCAAGAATAAAAACTATTTAACCAACCATCGCAATATCTTTACTCCACGAAATCCCTACCAGCTTTTACAATCGCTTAAAAGTTAAAGAAAACGAGAGGAAGAAAAAAGGTTTAACTATGTAGAAAAAGATTAACTTGAATGAATATAGGTCCAATTTATCTATATTAGCCTCTCTAACTTGATATTACATCCATAATAAACTAATAGGAGTCTGTATTAGTACTTTTAGTGCCAGAGAGTTGTTAGAATAATACAAATTATTACAAAACCTCATAACTCGTAAATTTCCTTCTCCACTGGAGGACTTTCGAAATAATTAATACGAGTCATCACCCATTTGTCAGCCCGTGAAGAGAGAATTATTCCGAAAGCGCTCAAGAGGAGAAGAAAATGTACGTCTGTGTTAGAGTTATGAACACAAAACGGTAAATAAATATGCTCCAACTATATGATGCAAAGCCTCAAGTATAATAACGTTTTTTTGATTAATATATTCATTTTTTGAGCTAAAAAAATTATTATAATATTCATTACTTAATATTATGATAAAAGTTATTTGTAATTATTTTTAGTCAGGATGTAAATTCAGAATTCAAATCAATAAAAACTACTAATTTATATTCACTGACAATACATTCTATAATAACATCTAACTTTGAATTGCAATTACTTTCAATTAACAACTATTTCTTCAATTTATATACCTTCAACATTTTCCCCAATAAATTGTTTAATTGGATTCATTAAAAAGTCAGTGAACAATTTCCTGAATAATTTATTTTCAGTCAATCTCATACAACAATAGAAGAACTAATCCCATAATTGGAAAAACATAACACAAGACGACTAAGTATAGACCATATCAACAAAAATTTACACAAGTTAAGTACAAAAACAATATAGAGAGTAGCCAACACTAGACATGACTATAATTAAATTGATTGTCAAACTCACTGAAAATTAATTTTGTCAATTACAACAAACGTGCAATTATTGTTATAGCAGACTCATCGATTACAAATAGAACTCAATAGTTATTCATTTTAGTGAAACATTTACTAATCCAATATTCAAAATTCGTGAGAACTTAATAGTTATTCATTTTAGTGAAACATTTACTAATCCAATATTCGAAATTCGTGAAAACTTAATAGTTATTCATTTTAGTGAAACATTTACTAATCCAATATTCAAAATTCGTGAAAACTTAATAGTTATTCATTTTAGTGAAACATTTACTAATCCAATATTCAAAATTCGTGAAAACTTAATAGTTATTCATTTTAGTGAAACATTTACTAATCCAATATTCGAAATTCATGAGAACTTAATAGCTATTCATTTTAGTGAAACATTTACTAATCCAACATTCAAAATTCGTGAGAACTTAATAGTTATTCATTTTAGTGAAACATTTACTAATCCAATATTCGAAATTCGTGAGAACTTAATAGCTATTCATTTTAGTGAAACATTTACTAATCCAATATTCGAAATTCGTGAGAATTTCACCATGTGAAATTCATATTATTTTTATATGGTGAAATTCACATATTATTCATATTTTAATTCATATTAAGAGAACATTTATCAATATAATGCTTATGGAATTACCAAAGCGCGTTATTCACATCAGAATAGATGTTATTCACATGAATAACATCATGTTTACTTTTCACGATTGCTATACTTTACAGCAAGTAACTACAATAATAAGCACATTTATATCAAGCAAAAAATCAACCATTCAATGTATTACCTCAATAAATTAACTTGAATTAAATTAATCATGATTATTCATCATACCGTGCTAATTATATAATTTTACCATAAACATATAAGTATATAAAAAGATTTCACATAAACACGTGAAATAACAATCAATGATCAAATCACAATAAGATAATAGGAAAGCAAGACAAAGATCTTTCAACCGTAACAAGCGGTCTTCGTCAGTTGAGTTGAGTTGGGTTTTGACTCTGACGAAGACCGCTTGTTACGGTTGAAAGATCTTAGTCTTGCTTCCCCATTTTCTTATTGTGGTTTGATCATTGATATAAATATATATGGTATATTTATAATTATACTACAATTAAATAATTAAATACATGCATATTGTTAATACCACTGAGGTTAGCATGATTTATATTAGAAATAGGTAAAACCGTCATACCTCCTAAGATGATCATGGAGTCGTTGGAGCGCTTTCGGACGTTGTCCATCTTCGATCGCAACAAAATCGTATGACGGTTTTACCTATTTCTAATATAAATTAAATATTTGTCTAAAGTAATACGTACGACAAAATAAAGAAAGATTTTGTCCCTGTCCAAATAACAAGCGTACACACTGATATTTAAACATGATCATATTCCCTTTAATAGTTCAAAGTATTTTTTACGTTTTTACAAATTACACTAACCTACAAAAGCTTATTTCAGGGCTCTTTTGCAAACTTTTAAATCTAATAAATTTCTTTGACTCAAGTCAGACAAAATATTTCGAAGTTAATGTAAAGAAATCTAAAAACTAGGATAGGTAGGGATTATTCCATTCTGAGGGATATATTGTCCCTCACTGGAATTTCACTTATTTGAAATTTTTATATCTTACTGATTTTTAAAGATATCTTCTCTGCTTAGCGTTATTCTACAGCCAATATATAAATAAAATATTCTACGTATCTATATAAATAAAATAATGATTTTGTCTGTACATTGCTTAGAACTAACTCATAACAAGTTTTCTTTACGTTTCATGCATTAGAGAAACCGAATCCGCCTAAAAATTTCTCTCAGTTTGTCCGCAAAATTTTGTCACACGTAAACTCAGTAACCATAAGACATATTAAGCTAAAACTTTGACAGTTGATTTGTGTATGTCTAACTTAAAATATAGGCTTTAAATTTATTGTAAATTCAACGTAGAAAAGAAGTTATAGAAGTTTAAAGCAAAAACTTTTGTCACCAGTAAACTCAGCCTCCTTGAGACAGAGGGAACTGAGTTGAAACTTTGACACAAGATTTGTATATGAGTATCTTAAAATATAGGCTCTGAATGCATTAAAATTCAAGTTAAAAGCGAAGTTATGAACTAATTTCACAGATTTGTTTGATTTGAAAATATACTGGTGTAGCAAGTAGGTATTGTTAGTTGCTTTTAATTTAATTTGCCTACAGGAATATATTGGGTATTTCAGCTTATTAACAAGGTCTTTCTCAGAGTTCAAGATGTACTATCTATTCAAAATTAATGGTTTGTGAACAAGCAATTCTCAACCCCTACTATGAACAGGGAGGAAAAATCAACAAACAAGTTCTTATGCTAAATCAAGCCGGGGAAAGAACTTACAAGTCAGTAAATAGAGTGATTAGTGATGAGGAAGCAGTTCATCATCCAACTGAATTTCTGGACTCCGTGACTACTCCTAGACTGCCTGCTCATGAGTAAAAACTTAAATTAGGAGCACCAATCATGCTGTGATTTAGTAGTAGTAACAGATTTCATGTTACGAAACGTGAGTGCCCCGAAAATGTGCAACGGGACACGACTCTGAGTTCGTGCTGTGCACAGATACGCCTTAGAGGCGGACATCATGACCGGATGTGGTACTGGGGAGTCTCTGTGTATACCATGCATACTATTGATTCCGAGCCACTATCCCTTTCCATTTAAACCATTTGTAATGTCCCGTCAGCGGCGGTAACTAAGTCGGAAGGGGAAACTCTATCTACCGCAGGAATTGAAGTGAGTGAGACCAAGTTTTTCCCACATGGTCAACTGTAGTTTGCTTGCCCAAGAGTCAGAGGTTCCAAGTTATGTTCTTCCATGAACTTGAAGGACTGACAGTTAATGTGGTGTATACAGAGGCATTTGCTTAGCACTGTACTAATAATGACATTTTCTTCTATTCTACCATTTTTAATGATATTTTGGAATACCATGTATAATCGAATTTTTAATTGCGTCAAAGACGGGTACGTTTGCTAGTTATGAAATAAAATATTTTCTAAATTCAAATCTTTTATAGTACCCATTTTTTTTAAGCAATATCGCCAAGAAAATAAATAACTATACAACTCATCTATGGATACATAGATGAATTTGAGTTAGTCTTCAAATTCATCCTGACCCATCCAACGGTGCGACTAGTATCCTGTTCACAATCATTCAGATTCAACAATAGGTCAAAATTTATATAAAAAGCTCTCTTTTCCTGTCATTGAAAAGTTTTGTATTTTTTTTAATTTTTCGATTAATGCTAACATCAGTTACATACTAAGTACAAAAATTGAGTTCTGCAGGTTTAGTAGATCAGGAGAAGAAAAAGTAGGTCTAAAATTACACAAGAGGCTCTACTGTGCATTTCCCATGATTCAATACACTCGAAAACCTATACAGCTCATCTACGCTGTAAGTGTCATTTTTTTCCTATTATCATTTGATCTATCAAACGGGGTGTGTCACTTATAGCGTGTCCATAAATAGATTTTGCTTCAAGCTACACAAATCGGGAATTACGAATTCGAACTGCCCTTGTTTAACACGGACAGCGAGGTGACAACTTTCAGAGAACGTAAAAAAAAAA